>JAYKAV010003376.1:1540941-1911836 GCA_035582835.1 Phoebastria nigripes
GAGGGTTGAGCCTCGAGAAGCGAAGAGCTTCAGCCCAGGTCCCGTCGCACGACGGGCCTCCGAATATTGTTAGCTCAAGATGTTGCAAGCTCTGAGAGGTGTCCCACTCAGAGGGAGCTACAGGGTGCAGCCCGCCGCGGTCCCAGAGAGCTCAAAGGGTCTCACTTAGGACCATCRTTTATAGGTTCGCAAGATGATTGGCTTTAGTCAACCATAAATTTCCATCCTGGCCGCAGTCCCAGGTGGTAATTACTAAAACTTCTCAAGGTTTCGGTGTTGTTCTACTTGAGCTATGACTCAGATAAGATGACACCTGGGCTAGGCAGTAGGAACACGTTCCCAGTCTCAGMTATGCAGAGTTTCTGATAAGGTGAAGGAGCACTCAACCACCAGACTCAGTACACCAAGGCCGAGGTTTCATGAGAATTTCTGAGATCAACAAGCGGCCTAGGAAAGGGGGAGGAAAATGCACCACCACATCTCTCTAAGGAAGAGGTGAGGTAGAAGAATAATATTTAGAATCATTAAAGGGAAATTCTATATTTGCTCATCCCATCCCACTCTGCTTCTTGTATCACATGATTAAAAAACTAGTCTTAATTACAGAATTACATTCAGATGAGTTTTCAGTATGTTTCCCCTCTTCATTCACTGTACTCAGTGGGCAGAAGAAAGATTCTCCCCAGTCAGTACTTATTAGATTCTCTGGTTACTGTAGGACTCCTTTTCTCATTCCCAGAATATCATTCAGGAACTAAACGTACAGAAATACTGGGCTTCTCATTAGAATAATTTGTAACTTACACTTAAGATTCTTTTCTAAATTAGAGGTGAAAGAAAAGAAAAAAAAAAAAAAAAAAAAAAAAAAAAAAAAACCACACACACAAAAAAAACCCCTGCACAGAATCTGCCCAAGATGAATGACTATAACTAAACCAGAGGAAATTATTTTTCTAATTTTAAAGGTATTCAAATTTTTCCTTAAGCAGTTTGAAATATGCCCATCATTCTTTGCGAAGTATACTTAAAAATGAAAGCATTATAAATTTATTTTTACATACAATGAGCAATCACATTTATAAGGCTCTCAAAATATTAATTAAAGTTTAATAACTTTTCTTGAAAAAGGTGGTAGGTTCTTTTATATACATGAAAATGTTCCTTTAAGAAAAACCTCCTCTTTTGCAAGAAAAATCATTTCATCAAGAAACATCAAACAGATCTAACAATAAACCATTCTTGTGATTTACATCCTTCCATTCAGAGAAGAAAATTCACTACATCATAATAAAACTAGTTGCCCACTCCAGGGCAGCAGCTGTACTGAACTCTACACTGCATACGATATTGGGATGTCTCCTGTCAAGCAAATGGAAAGAATAGCTGGGGTACAATCTAACAGCATCCAGTCTGGGAAATACAGACAGGCACCGAGATTTGGAAAAGCTACCCAGCAGTGATATTACAACAGAGGAGTATAACCCACTTCTCAATCCTCTAGTCAATTGGAGCTGTCAAGTGGCACCTTGTACTTTGCTAATGTGAAAGTCCCAAGAATATCCAACAGTTGGGTGCTGTCAAGTATTTTGCTGAAATCTAAAGTCCTTAAGGAAGAAAGCCTAATAAGATATGTATGAAAATCATGCAAAGTATTACTAAGGATGTGACAAATCATATGATAGGAATAGCTTCAAAGCCCAGCAGCATGTGCCAATCTGTGCCCTGATTACTGATTAACATTCGGAAACATTTCAGAGAGAAGCCTGACTCTAGACAGGATTGGAAGTGATATACATTACGTGAGAGGTACATTCATTTTCATAAGTGACTCTTCAGAGACTTTTGTTAATTCCCAGAGGCACCTCCCTCTAATGATTTAACAAAGTGATCAAGGATCAAGGCACCTAGAATTCATGAACAGCATGACACTGCCTCCCTTTCATGTCTGACATCCTAAGGACAAAGAAACTATGAAAGGTTCACAGCTGTAACAAAACTGAGAGTTGTTAAAATACAGCACTGTAGTGGTAATGATGGCAGTTACAAAGGAATTAGTCTGAACTCAGCAAAACTTTCCATAAAACAAATTATTCTAGAAAAATTACTCTCTCACATCCTTCAGTATAAATCAATAATACCTTTCACGCACGCCCCATATTCTTCTATTATGACTCCACTAACGTAGCAGCATGTTAGTTGGACTATTATTGTTTGATACTCAGATCAGCGGGGCAAGTTGTACATTGATTCCTTTTGTTATGCGTTGCCTGTAAGACCGCCTAGCTATTCCGAGTTGCCGCTGGTGTCTGCTTTCTTTAGGTTACATTCACATTTAGATAACACTCAGCATAAACTGATGCAGTGCCATGACAAAGAAAAGAGCGCGCTCTATTATGCCATGTTGAATATCCCAGAATGCTGTAAGAGAGGAGTAACATGCTGTACTAGGTGTGGTTTACTATGAAGATCCTATAATTTTGCTAGAACATTTCCAACTACTAAAGAATGCTCTGTACATTCATAAATAGAACTATAAAGAAAGCATGGACTGGTACATATAAAAAGAAACTAACAGGAGAAGTCGTCACTGGGAAAATAACACTATTCTTGTGAAGAAGAGACAGACACAAAAAGGAGGAAGTAAAGCAGACAGGGATGCTAAAGTCCATATGTTACCATAAGAAAAATTCTTCCCAGAGATCAGCATCTGGGGCCAGCAGATGCCAGGTTTGCCTAATGAGAGGTCGCAGCAGTTAACAACACTGTGACAGGTTGAAGGGCAATGGAAATAGACTGATTCCTGAGTACAATCCACAGCAGCAAAATGCAGATCTATATGGGAATGCTATTGCCAGAGCAGATAAGAACACTATGATCGTGTTAACTCTAAAAGAATGAAAGGGAAGTAACTTAAAAAAGCTTAACTACCAGACAGGTGTTTACGACTCCCATATACTGCAATCTAGGTTTGTTAGCAATGCAATATCTGCGTATGATAATTAAGCACAAATTTTTCTGTCACATATGGAATTGAATCCTAGGCTCCTTTCACACATCCCTATTGCTTAGCAGTTACTAAAATCAAGTTCACTGACTTCAGTGTGAAGTTTGTCCAAATTCTGTTTCAAGTCCTTTCTTTTTACTCTTGAAGGCAGTTATGCTCATTTGCCTAATTAAACTGCTTCTGTTGTTGAGAAGGCGAGAATATGTCTCAGCAAGTCAGGATACATTTCCTTGAGGAACAGGAATTCTGGGACTTCTCATTCTATTAATGGGTTCATTATGTAAGTACAAGAAATATCAGATAAATATACACTGAGCAATATATAATTGTTTGCAAAATAGGTAAATGTAGCTTAACCTAATTCAACTGAAGTCTATGGAAAGCACTGACAGTGACCTCTATTAGGATTTTGCACTGAAGCTGCAAGATCCAAGGGGCAATTACTAAGGAAGAAAACCAATAAATTATGTCAACTGAAATACGTGTGGTCTGCCTGCTGTTATGAATGTTTTTCAAAAAAAAGCTGCTTAACATTACTAAACATTGAGTGTGGAAATGAGGTTCAGGAAAATTAGACCCTGACTCAATATATTATAAAATATATATTTAAATAGAATGTAAATTCTTTTTAACAAAGATGATACACTTGTGAACAGATGAAGAGAGCCTAGCCTCTGATATTTTATTCATATTTTAATAATGCTGCTGTTTGTATTCTCTCCCCTCTAAGAGAAATTTATACCTGGAATTGCCATCAGGACAGGTAGGAAGCACTTCAAACTATTTACATCCAGATTTGCACTTTCTCAAATATCTTTGGCATTTGACCATAGTGTTTTGTTAAAGGTCCTTGTTGTGCCCAGGAGACAAGATAGGATCCCAATTCATGCTTTTCTCCTTTTATCCTTTGTAGGACCTTGCACCATTTCTAAACAAAGAGTTTCTAACTTTTCCCAGTGGACAAAATCCAAATCTCCATGAAAACGGTGAAAGAACACTCCTTGTCCCTAGCAACCTTTGGATAAGGACCTGTATACCATGTTGACTGCAGCTATGCTTGGGAGTCTTCATTCTCTTTCCATTTTACTCCATCGCTATCTTTTCTCCTAAAGTAATAGGAGTGGCTTGCCAAATTTAGAGATCTGGTAAAAATATTTTATTTGGAAAGCATTGTAAAAATAGGTGTATTTTTAATGTTTTGCCAACTGCTTGGCAGGTTATAAACAAACCCGTAACGTCAAACACTGCAAGCAATTTTCAGTGAAAACTCTTTCGGTAACCCCTGTCTAAAATTTGATTACTGTATTTGGTACATTGATTTAGCAATGAAAGTAATAACAATATCATCATTTTAAACCTCCTTGCAGGAGTGTTGTAGGGATACACTTAAGTTCATGTTTGTGTAGTTTTCCCTGCCTGCTTTAAATTATGAAATGCATTATTTAAGGAGAGTGATAACAGCTCTAATTGCAAATAAAAACAGGGTGTATCTTTGAAAACTGCCCCTGTGAGACGTTACATCTAAACCCAGTACTATAGGAACAGCACATAAAACCTGATAGATTATAGAAAAAAGCCCAGTGACAGTTTTCATGGTCTGTTCACCCAATATTGCATTTCTGAAGAAAGCATTCTTAGTTACATTTGCTCAGCAAGGAACAGAAATGCTTACTGTTATTCACGTGTACTTAGAAGCTCCTATTATAGACTAAGGCCTCACTGTGCAAGGTGCTGTACAAATACAACAAAAGACTTGCCCAGCTACGAAGGATGGATGATGTGAATATTATAGATATGCTCTGTTTACATTTGTATTGCAATCTTTATTTTAACATTTTTCAGTTCAGACACTTTCTGTCTCATACCAGCTACTGCTAATGTCCTACTGAATTCACCAGTGGTACCATAACAGCTCACACTGACCTGCTGTGTTTGACCCCACTAACGCGGCACTTGTTCTGGAGGAAGGGGGGAAGGGGGACTCCTATTTAGCTCTGATAACAATCCATAAATGTTGCAAACAACGTATTTTCTTCCCTACCCTTCAGAAACGGATTCTAGAGCACACACTCACTCCTAAGACATACAAAAAATGTTAAGAACAATTGACATATTTTGCATTAGATTTAAGGTCAGATTTTACTGCTGCACAAGCTAGCTGATTTTGATTTTAATAGTATTAAAAAGAAAGGTGATAATAATATCAACAATGGGACTAAACTTGATTTATTATGCAGGTACTGCTGCCTGACAGAGAACCTATTTTACCCTCTATTCATTTCTTTTGTCTGAGGTATACAAAAGTTAAAGACAAAGTTTTAGTCCAGTAAATGCCTTTTTTTTTTTTCTCCTTAAAGCTTTAAACTCAAACTTCCAGAATGTATGATGAAGTATGCAATGTTCTCAATGCATCTCCCAACTAGTGTGACTGGTAACTTTGCCTTCCGTCTTAGCTGTCTCCCACTTATAAAGCACAAAAATATAATTAGTATATTACTCAGCACTCAATGGTATGTTTTTTATGTTCATGTAATTTATCTCCGATTTGTCAAAGCTCCTGTCACTTTGCCTATCGCTACATGGTGCCTTATCCTAGGTCTGTCCATTGACATGAAAGTCCTGAAACCAGGCAGATGGTTTTGTGAAGTAAAGACTGTTTTGCCTCAAGCAAGAAGCTTGTAGATTAAAAGAAAGGTTAATTCAAAAATAATTCAAGGTAAAGATAAAAATTTGACAGATGCGTGCAGTTCTTTCACCAATCCCTTTTTCCATTATGTCACTATAGTATTTATATATTCTAGATTATACCTGTGTGAAAGTGTACAAAATTTATCATGGGAGTGAGGATCTGAAATTAATTTTTAATCAGCAAAGAATATCCTGGCAACATTGCTAATCTAAATCCCCTTAGCCCATAGGCCAGGAATAACCCCAGCAGCTCTGCTTTCCAAGTCCTATGAGCAGATATTGTAAAGACTTCGTGATATAGATTATCTGGTTTGGCAGTATCACATTCTGCTTATGTGGAATGTCAGTGTAGGCTTGTGAAATGATCTTTAAAAAGCAAATTAATTTTTAGAAAAATGCTATCTTCTAAAGGAATGTAATCAAGATATTGCATGGAAAATTGCAATGCCTCCTGGTTTCAAAAGTGTAGTGAACAGAAGAACAATCTCCTTTGTATCTACCTGTTCTATGTTCAAAAGTTCTACATATGTAATTAAAAAAAACTTGCAAGATGTCTTCTACCTGTCCATTTTGGGGGGAAAGAGAAAGAAGCAAGCAATATTCTAATGGAGTAACAAATCAAAATATTATTCCAAATTTGCCCTACCAGCCGTGTCCCACTCATGCCTAAGGGAACAATATAAACATTTATGATTTAGAAGAATATCTTAAACTAGGGCTTTTTTTACAAAAATAAGCATTAAATGAATGGTTGCAATGAGAAGTTATGAATTAGCTTTACAGAGTTTGGAGGTTTGGTTTAAATAAATACCTACATCTGGCAGTTTACTTAACCATAGGACCATCATACAAGAAGAGACTTTATTTTGATGCAAGATAAACATTTTTGAGATAACTGGATCTTGGATGCTCAAAAAATAAAAAATTCCTCTACTCCCTGCTGTTAGATGGCTTGGAAATGTCTTCAACACAGCATTTTCCATGGCGTTTTGGCATTATTTTAGAAGTGTTTTATATGTCTATAGTTCTATTTTAGAATTGTCTCAAATAAACCAAACAACACTTCAAAACAAGATAATTTGTGACATATGTTCTTTGTGATTATGCCTCAGATTTAACTACAACAATTTTAACACAGCAAAAACAAAGTTTTTTGATAATGCTTTCTTCAGTTATATCTCGGGTTTCATACTGTTTTGCCTCAGGAAAAGGAGATGACTGGTACCACAACCTTTTCACTACAAACAGCGGAGGCCTAGGTTTTTAGGACTGCTGAGCAGGGTTCCTCCCAGCTTTGTAATGCCTACCAGGTTCATCTACTGTCTGTGGCATCGCAGCAGCTTGTGTGTAAAAATTGCACAGGTAAAAGCTTCTGTTTGCCCACACAGTTTACGCGTTGGTATCCAGCCCCTGCCAGGGAGCACAGAGCAGGGGTTAAGGGCAGGCAGGCAACTCACTTTGGATTKGGCTCAAGCCACTTAGCTCTAAAATCTTACACCTGAACTCAAGCACAGCTATTAAAAAGAGATACACCCAAAGGAGCCTAAGCTTTATATTCAGAAGTGATGAATTTTCCTAGTCTCACTTGCCTGAGCTATGCAAGCCACATTTTGTAATGCTGAACGAAGCAATAGCTAAATACCTTTGCACAGAGCCTCAGAACTGAAAGAGGCGCAAGACTGCTGCCTTGCTAAACCTATGAGAGATTTGTAAGCCTCCATCCCTTCTCTTTCCCTTCCTTTCTGACCATGAAAACTATTCTTATTCAATCGCTATATTGAAGTTCCTCTGCTTGTCTGAGTTTCATTCATATCACTGTCATACAATTGCTAGGTGACTTCCCTAGCACAGATTTTGGGACTTGGTCCTACCATTCTGTGCCAGGAGGAAGATTTTTGAACTCCAGTGTTTTCAGAGGTTTTTTCTGCAGTCAGGCATATCTAATGGTAGCTATTCTGAACCAGTCAACATCTGCTTCAGTACTTTTACCTCGTTTTTATCAGCCGCTCATATTGTCCACCACTCTTGTTTTCTCCTGCTGACATTTTATAGGATATTTTCTCAATTTTACTTTTACAAATATTACTCTGATTAGGACTATAAGCGAACACATGCAATTAGCAACGTCACTAAGCTGCAATGTTTCATCCAGTTTACCGAGGTTAATACTCAAGGTTTAATGCAACAGAGCCGTGACTTCTGTAGCTTTAAGAAAGCTGTCCATGCTAACCTTCGTTTTCCCTTTCAGCATGACTTCTAATTTGATCAAACCCTGTAAGTATCTAGTGTGAAACAGATGGTGTGTGTTTGGGAAAGTTTAAAAAGGGAGCATAATATACTCCCTTTGGCGGGCGACTCTGAAATGCATCTGTTCTCTCTGCAGCGAGGCTCTTCTCCCTACTGCAGGCAGGCGCTGTGAAAGCCTCCACACGCAGCACTCGCAGTGTGCCGTCTGAATCACACTGTTCATATTACTTTCAAGTCCTGGGTCCCTTTTGAACCGAATGCTAATCAAGCTATCAGTATTTTTTGATAAAGGACAAACATTGACAAAATCAGACTTTCAGAAAACCATTTCATTCATGACCTCAGGATTGAGGTCTAGAAACCTTCGAGATGTTCCGTCTGAAAAGCACTAAACTACATCAGGTTTTAAATCAGGGATGCGCAGCCTGTGGCCCACGCACCAGTGCCAGTACATGGGCAGACCCTGAACAGCAGCAGGGCRAGGAGCAGGTAGGTGTAGCATCTCTGGGAGTTAGCAGCTCCCACCTTGTGACTTCCACCAAAACCCGAGATGAGCAAGAACAAGGAGCTAAGCAGAGGCACCAATCACCTGAGAGGCAACCCCACACCGAGTGCCTCCCGGCACATGTCACTTCTCATTTGGGGAACAAAAAAAAAAAAAAAAAAAAAAAAGGCAATACAAACTGGACATTCCACCTTTAAAAAGTTGAAGCCCCCATTACAATGGTAAGAAAATTATTTATTATTTCTTAGCTCAAAAAGGTAATGACTATGAACTTGCTCTGGAGCTCAAGGCRGGGATCAGGTGATTCAGTGGGTCAAATCAACACTCACACTGACATTGATTTGGTTTCCTTTGTATCATTAATCATACAGATATGGTTTTAAAACTTAACCCCCCACACATAGCATCAGTGCACCAACAAATCAGAGCTCAGCTTAAGCTGCCAACAGAAACACAGCAACATTTTTGGGGCCCAGTCAGGAGGCTGGATATGTGTATAATGAGTAAGCTTTAATGAAGTTACTAGCCAAGAACACTAAGAACATCTCACCTTTGCATTAAAATACTGATGAGTCACAAGTGATACTTTTTGATTATCCAGACCTAGTGTTTGCTGCACAGACACTGGCTTTATGGAGAAACTGTAACTGTGATTCCAGCTGCACTACCTGACAAACAATATACAGATCAGGAAATAGGGTCCGAGCCAGAACAAGAGGCTAGCAAAAAAAAGAAAGTTAATGAAACCCTCTGCATCCAGAATGCTGTTTGTCCTATGCAATCCCTCTCCCCAGAGTTGTGGGGBTTTGTTTTGTTTTTTTGTTTTGTTGGGTTTTTYCCCCCCCTCTTTTTTGGTGTTGTTTTTTGTTTTGTTTGTTGTTTTTSTTTGTTTTTCCTCTCTCTTCTTCTTCCAGGGACTATATGCTAATTGTGTGAGGAAATCACTTGGACCCAGGATTCATCTATTTTATTCCCATTATTTTGGGACTTATTTTTATCAACAGTTGCCCACTGGGCAATTGTTTACGCATTTGTTTATCAGCAAAGCAACTTCATGTACTGACACTGAAAAATTCTAATTCAGCTAAGTATTTTGGGCTTCTCAGTATAATACTCCTTTAAAAAATGAATCATTATGATACTCTGTGAGATCGCAAACATATGATTGTATTTTTGCACTCTGCTAGTTCTAGTAACTTATTTTGATTTCTGACATTTCAAATTGGTTCTTTTCATTTCTTACATTTCAACCAAAGGTAGAGGAACTGAAAGCCAAATCTCAGCAGCACTTCAGAGTAGTAATAATCTTGTGAAATGACCTCTTGCTTACAGTATTCCCCAAATACCATTTTTCAAAAGTCACTTTTTAAGGTAATATAAAAATTTAATTAAAGTTAATAAAGTGCTTTGAGACTGCTAGATTAAGACAAAAAAATACAGTCAATGAAAAAATGATACTGAAGAGTTCACAAATATTAACAGAGAAGGAGGAAAGCTCCATTGTGAAACTTCAGAGGAAGAATAGTGTATTTATTTAGTTAATACAGTTTTTATTTTCCTCTTCAATTTGCAGGATAAAGGGTTAGCCATGAGATGCACAGCTGTTAGTCAGATACATAACATATAAACCAACCTTCATAGAAAGCAGTTGCCTGTTCTACAAATATTGTTTCATTAATCTGAATGATTAAGTGTTCTATATTATCACTTTTTAGAAGCATAAAGCAATTAAAAAGTAATAGGACATTCTGGAAAATGGAATTCTGCACTACATACTGTAAACCCCAGTCTCACTTGTTATAAATACTTAAACAGAAAAAAATAAACTTTATTATTTAAAGGCAAATAAAGCTACACTTCTCTCTCAAACTGGAAAGTCCCAAAGGCTTTATATTCTAAAGTCTTTCCTCTAAAAGGCTTTTCCAATTTATTTTCAAAATAGAAATCAGCAGGACAAAGGACTAAAGGGTCCCCACGGAATGAAAGTGTGGGAATGATCTTCCCTTTCTCTCTACTCAGATTTGTTTAACTACAAAATTGTAAAACATTTGGCCATGACTGGGAGGAATCAACTTAGCTAACATCTTGCTGTCCATGACCTTGTGGTCAGCGTAAAACAAGACAAAATTAATTCAATACTTTTAGCTAACTATATTCAAATACAAGAATGACAGGATTTTATCGAACTAGAATGTATAATCAAATACATGAATCACAGCCAGCTAAGATGATTCTTCAGTCATCTGCGCTAGCGCCAAAACAACTGCTTACCTTTGACAGCAGAGACAGGCACAGAGCTGGGGGAGGCCCAGGGTTCTCCGTTTGCAGCTGGGGATGTATCACCTCAACAAGGTCCCATGAGGGCAACAGACCCGCTAAACAGCCCATGCCTCACCTGCAAGTTAACATCACTGCCCCTCTCCTCTCACAGGGCTGGGTACACGGGCAAACCTTGCAATACTCCGTCGATAGAGTATCACGTTGCAGGGACAAGAGAGCTGAGAGGTTTCCATACTATCAGTACTAGCGGAAGGGCTTGTGTTGACCAGTAAGTGAGGGCCCAAAAACTAAATCTTCCCTCAAGAAAAAAATTCATTAAAGCTTTCAAGTTTTGCTCAAATAAATTTTAAACTAGTTCCTGCATAAATACAATCGCATAGAGTGGGAAAACTTACTGCAATTGTCAACAACCAAAATTCAGTATACCCTACATTAAATCACATTTGTATAGATGGATGTTCCTGCACCTACTCAGTGGTCTCAGCCTGATTTCATTAGGATTATTCATGTAAAAACTGCCAAGTGTGATCACTTGTTTGTAAGTACAAAATGGTGACTGTCTTAACACCTTCAGCTAAAGTTAGCAAACAAGAACTATATTTTCTGATTGAACGTCATAYGCAACCCTGATAATAAAGACCTAGATAATAAAAAGATCACTGTAACGTACTGATTAGACTCCATCATTAAAAATGACTTTTGCATAAAATGAGACACATGTAAACATTAGTTTTCTGATGAAAACCATGATGAAATTGATATAGCTTTGCCATTTTACTAGAGCTACTTTCAAACATTTATTGTTTGCTCACCACAAACGAATACTAGTGAGCTTGTAAGTGACCGAATCATCTGATCCAGCAGTGTAAAATCAAGTACGCAATCTTTTGGGGAAATGCTGTGCCTCCAATCAAAGCCAGCAGAGTAGAACAGCAGGTGCATTTTATTTACAGGTTTAGATGTTTATCCATAACTCTCAGTTATGTGACTGATGCTCAGTGTTACTCATGAATGATACTAACAAACCTCTTAGTACACTACTTTTAAAAGTCAAATGCTCGAGGAATGTATTTGTAGCTGCAGTTTTACTAGTAACAGAATAAATTGCATAATTTGTAAAATCTTTGGCAAAATGTTTCTTTCAAACAGTAATATATAGACACAATCTGAATATATTTTGGTTTTAATTTACAGCTGCAATAGTAAGCCATATATGAAGTTTGCCATATTTCTATGAGTTCCAAAGGTAGACTTTATTTTTGCAAACATATGGCACAACTTTAGAATAAAAGCAAATGTAAGATGTAAAAATCTCGGTTTTATACATACTAGCAGTATCCAAAAAATTTGGGGAAGCAAAGGTATTTGACATAAAAAAAAAAAAAATCACCATACTTAAAATGTAAAAACATCTACAGCACATGCTAAACCTTTAAACATGCTAGATAATTGCATAGCATTTGAATGCTGATTATTAATTGATTATTAATTTGGATTCTTTGCTGTGCGTGTAGCTAAAAATGACTCTGGCATTAAAACCAGAGCTAAAACCAAGCAAATAGATGTTYTGTAAAAATAACACACTATTTGTTTGATTACGATAGCAGAGGGAGAAGGAAAGACACAGAGAGAATGGCCATGTCTACACCTAGCACTCAACAATAAATAAGTGGCCAATAGCTACTCCAGCACAGCAGATGCTCAAGTCTCAGGACCTATGATGCTCCTGATGGAAACCTGCTCCCAAGGATCTGTGAGCTCTGCAGCTGGGGAACCCAAGCACAGTCACAGCCAGAACAAGATAGCAAATGCTGTTTCTGCCCACAGAACAACTGAGGCTGTCAGGAACCTGTCTTGTGACAAGATCTTAAACATTTTTCTTAAGATACTTATACTGGTGTGAAAGACCCATACAAGAAAAAATAATAACCTTGATTGAGCTGTTCAGCCAGAAGATGGGAGTCAGAATTCAGTCGCTGTTCTCCCGTTCCAGGCTTTTAGACCTTCTGACTAGAAATGTCTTCCTGACTCATTAAGTCAAGTTTCCAATGATTAAAGGTACCACATTATCAATGCCATTTCATAATTGCCTCAAACAAAAAATGAGGTAGCATTATTTCCCCTGTTATCGGCAGGCTGTTTCAAAACCTCTCCAGTATTCAGAAACCTTCTTCTAATTTCCAGTCTAAATTCATTCATTGACAGTGTTACCCATTTGTTTTTAGTTTAATGCCAGCTTTCCCTCTTGGACGTCAATCCTACAATATATTTATAGGGTAAATTTTTCCCTTTCTCAGACTTCACTTTAGTRGAATAAACAAACAAAGCTCTTCTGATCTGATTTTTCTTTTCTTCCCTGACCTTCTCTGCACCTGCGCCAGGGGTAGTCCCCTTTTATGAAAATAGATGGTAAAAACTCTATACAGTACTCCACAGAGCATCCTTTGTTTTTAAAGAATACATAGTATACCCCAATTCAGCCTGGAGAATGACTTTTTCAGTACTCAGACCAGGAAGACAAGGCATGCATGGACAAATTTACAATCTTTGTATGAGTAATACCAAGCCAATAATCTACCTCCTTCAATGGGTATAGTATATAATAGTTCCAAAGAACGAGACAGCCATCTGATCCACAAAAGCCAAACTAAGAAGTGTATAGGTGTACATAATAAGAATAATAAGATTTTGTTTATTTGTATAAAATACAAATTGGGCCTATGATATYTCATTCCTCCTATCCTGGCCTCAGTACTAATTTAAAGGGCAACTCTGTCTAATAACCTCAGCAAGCTAAGGCGGGAGCTATTGAAGAGTAGAAATATATTTAAACTAGATCTTGAATGGCCAAAGTATAAAGTGGCCTGAATTTGACTTCCAACAGACAATAGTGAATCCAGTTAATGCTGGAGAGCAGGTGAAATATATTCTTAGAAATACAATACAAAATGCCTCAGTAGGTCAAAGACAATAACCTTTTGAATCGCCTCGCTTTCATTCCTATGCAAGCATAAATGTATCCTGCACACCGTTTCTCCTTTTTTTTTTTTTTTTTTGCATTAAATCTGCCTTATAATACATCTTGTCTATTTTTTATATGTTGGAAATGAGTCATGTCACACTCCAGTCACCACTAAAATCCTACTTCTTGTACCTACGTGTGTATCAACATATGCTCAGGTTATTAGAGACTTCAAGTACAAATAAAAGAAAAATACCATAAGGCACTCTAGCTTTGTCCATTAACAACTGGTCAGATAATCAATGCCTGAAATATACCAAAAGCATTAATTATTTAAAGGAGTAATGAAGACAGTTCTGCTTATGCATTCCCTTGTAACAGTAAGAAAATTGTGGTCTGAAAATCTCCTGGCTCATCACAGGGCTCCTACATGTTCTGTTCCCAGAGACTTTTTGCTGTTTGAAATTAATTCTAATTTTAGGGAGACACTGAAACTCAAGACAAGATAAAATGTTAAGAACCATGTATACCTTCTTTTTCAGTCCTTTTAAGTGCATATGTTATTGCCCACACACATCTAGCATATAATTGTTGGCAGTGATGGTTTTTGGCTGGCACATCCTTTAGTGGTTGAAGGTTTCTGTATTGCTAAAATGAAATGGTATGACTGCCTCAGAAAGAGACAGAATAGGGGGTGGGAAAAGTTCCTATTGACATACTGCACTTTCCCAATTAAGTTAAATATCACCACACTCAGAAAATGCTTTCCTGAAAGATCTGGTCTCTACCTTTGCTACAAGATTTTGGCAGTTTGTTGGCATTTGGCAGTTAATTTTACCAAACTGTAGACAAGGCTAAGGGACAAAAATTTTTCATAGAATAGAACCATAGAATAGTTTGGGTTGGAAGGGACCTTTAAAGGTCATCCAGTCCAACCCCCCTGCCATGGGCAGGGACATCTTCAACTAGATCAGGTTGCTCAGAGCCCCGTCCAACCTGACCTTGAACGTTTCCAGGGACGGGGCATCTACCACCTCTCTGGGCAACCTTTGCCAGTGTTTCASCACCCTCATTGTAAAAAATTTCTTCCTTACATCTAGTCTGAATCTGCCCTCTTTTCGTTTAAAGCCATTCCCCCTTGTCCTGTCACAACAGGCCCCGCTAAAAAGTTTGCCGCCATCTTTCCTATAAGACCGCTTTAAATACTGATAGGCTGCAATAAGATCTCCCCAAAGCCTTCTCTTCTTCAGGCTGAACAACCCCAACTCTCTCAGCCTTTCTTCATAGGAGAGGYGTTCCATCCCCCTAATCATTTTTGTGGCCCTCCTCTGGACCCACTCCAACAGGTCCCTGTCTTTCTTATGCTGAGGGCTCCAGAGCTGGACGCAGTACTGCAGGTGGGGTCTCACCAGAGTAGAGGGGCAGAATCACCTCCCTCGACCTGCTGGCCATGCTTCTTTTGATGCAGCCCAGGGTACGGTTGGCCTTCTGGCTGCGAGCACATATTGCCGGCTCATGTCCAGCTTTTCATCCACCAGTACCCCCAAGTCCTTCTCGGCAGGGCTGCTCTCAATCCCTTCATTGCCCAGCCTGTATTGATACCGGGGGTTGCCCTGACCCAGGTGCAGGACCTTGCACTTGGCCTTGTTAAACCTCATGAGGTTCACACAGGCACACTTCTCGAGCTTGTCCAGGTGCCTCTGGATGGCATCCCGTCCCTCAGGCGTGTCGACCGCACCACTGAGCTTGGTGTCATCTGCAAACTTGCTGAGGGTGCACTCGATCCCACTGTCTATGTCATTGATGAAGATATTAAACAGTACTGGTCCCAATATGGACCCCTGCAGGATGCCACTCGTCACCGACCTCCATCTGGACATTGAGCCATTATAAAAATGATTGAGATATATATAGGGGGGGTGGTGTGTGTATGTGTGTGTGTGTGTGTGTATATATATATTAAAAAAAAAAAAAAAGACTCCATTATATTTCTGTCTGTCTTGCAGATTTACATTTGCCCAAGGGCAAATCTCTCAGATGAGTATTTTTAAAGCTAGAGTGGCTCATCCAAATTATCTGTTTTCAGCTGCTGTGGATGCTTGGTATTCTCTGGTAATTAGAGGGCAGCAACTGCACGTTGGGCACCCGAAAGAGCAAAAGATAGAGGCCACATAGAAGCCACTTCTGTTTTTCATCATTTACAGGCTTAAGGTCCTTTGATTAGACAAAGGATAGATAAAACTTGGAGAGCATCTGCAAATTTCCACATCGTCCTGCCAATTCGCCTGAAGCCTAATCTGGAAAGACTGCTTTAAGATGTCAGAGGGAAGTTCATCCTCATGCTCACAGAGGCTGCCAAAAAGAATGTAATTGTGACAGGTTTTGTTTTTTGTTGTTGTTTTTTTGAATGTGAATACCATCAGTTCCTTTCACACAGACTCCCAAACAACCATCAGATGATAATGAATTTCTGTCAATACAGACTCGAGCCAAATTTGAACTGGCAAGCTACAAATGAAAGATTATGTATCTGTTACCTATCACCTGGGCTATCCATTCCTTCTTACTCACACTTATTCTTAATTTACAAATAAACTGTCATTCAAAGTTAAAGACTAAGATTAGTTGGGGGGAAAAAAAAAGGAACACTGTTTAAATACACACTTCACGCCCTGATTTTAGGGTAGCAATAAATAGCGAAGCCATAAAGTGGGGAGAAAATACATTAGGTACGCTATTAATTCAGCTACAAGTGCTTTCTGTGAAGTGTCAAGCACAATTCAACATTCAGCCATGACTTTTCATTCTTGGCCCAGCCTCATCCACTGTCATTGAAGGGAGACACTGGAGAAGAGCTTATACTTGTTTTACGTAAAGATGTTTCTCAGATGAGAATTCCCAAAGAGAGAAGCTAGGAGTCCCCCATGTTTCAAACGTCATAGCCATGACCCCTCACCACTGTAAGCTCATGAAAACAGTTGTAATAACCAAAATGATTCCAGAACTAGATATCACGGCAGACATTTTGATACCCACTGTATTTTCAACCTTCCTGTGTAAGGCAGTTCATTAGACTTATCAATGGGAGATGACACAGAGGTAATGTCAGTAACATGGTATTTTACTCACACGCTCCAGGAAATGAAACTGGGACTGATGGGTTAATTTGTTTCATCTTGATTGAGTGGACTGGATCCTTCTACAGGCTGCTGATTTTTTTTAACACGTTCTGAGATTCAAAGGATATCTACATAGTCACTACTAGGAAATAACTGAGATTTAAATGCTCACTGATTTTGCAAAACACTTTCCATTTCACAGATACGCTGTATTTTAAAACTGTATTATCTATTAAGGAGTGAATCAGTTTTCAATGTACACTAAACGTCTGGGGATTTGTTTTGTGCAGCAATGAAGAAACTGCTGAGAATGAAAGACTGAGAAATAAATGGACGTGGAAATGGCTCTAGGGCCGACAGAGACATCTCAACATCAAATGAATGGGAGGCTTGGAAGCATACCTATTCAAAACCAGCCACAAAGTACGTTCTCCGATGAAGCCTACTGAAACAATGAGTATGCAAAAAGAAAATTCTCTCAAACACGATGACAGTCCCCCAGACACGGCTGTCTAAACAGCAAAGCCACCCCATTAGCAGACTCGTGTTCAAACTCCGTATGTTCTTGCAAACGAAACTCATGTCTTCCACAATGCCATAAAACCTGGTATCATCACAGCCCAATTAAAATCTTTGTGCCAGTAGACAGAATGAAATGAAGGAATAGATGTGGCTAAACAAATTTAAAAGATATGTGAATGGCATTTTTAAATGTAAAGAAAAGTTCTTTGTCTACATGGGGAAGCTGTATGCATTAGTCCTACAGACCAAGTAGTGGAAAAATAGTACCCGTGTTTGTTTACCTCAGGTACCTGTGTTTTCTGGCTCCAGCTCTAAGTGGGGAGCTTCCAACCTACTCCTAGCAGAACAGAGCCCATACTGTTTGATTTAAATTGAAAGATTTCTTAACTTGAACTCTCTTTACTTTATCATTAGGATTTCTTCCTGCTGGGTCACTCAATCTCTGCCTCCAGTGGAGCAAGCATGTAGTTATAATTGACCCTCTTGCTATATCCTCCCACCTGTAGCACTGAGTCTGCTGAAACAACCCTGGGTCTACGTAGGGTTCTGGGAACCTGAACCCAGCAGCAGCAACCCACTGTGATACAGCTCGTGTGACAAGGTTGAACAGAAAAATTAGTTAAAATGTTTCAAGTACTGAAAAAAAACTGACAAAAATAAAATAAAAAGTTAACCAACCCCAACCTACCTATGTTTTAATGAAAGAGAAAAAAGGGAACAATTAATAATTCATTTTAATCATTGAACTAAATGTCAGATAAATATCTGGAGTTTGGTAGTATCAATGCCACATACTCTGTGACTATGTACTGTGGTATTCAAAACCCTGCCAGCGTGTTTTTCGTTTAACAGCAGCAGAAGTTCCATCTATGGGTGGAGACCTTTGTTTCTTTGCCACCTACAGCCCTATGGTTACTGAGAATAAGGGCTATTAAATGTGYGGTTTACAAAACATTAGTATTTCATATTCCTCTATGGCAATTACTAATGGAATGCAATTAACTGATTCTCTCATGAACTGTGATACCAGATATAACGAGCCTGATTCCTTTCTCTCTCACTGTGGCATAAATTAGCAGTAACTTCATTAATGTCAATAACATTATATTGTATAAAAAGGATCAATGGATGAAAATAGAGAAGAGTTAGGACGATCTAATATCAGGGCAACACATTAGAACAATATATCAAGCCAAGGAATAACAAAAAAGAATCTTTTATTGGACTAATACATTTTGTTAAAACACCATTATAAAAATGTGTTCAAAACTGTATTCATTACATTTTTAAAAGCCTTACAAAATGTAAGACCAGCCAGAAATGCAGTTTAATGAATGCTACCTAATGTCTTGGCAATCCACTGCTGAAAGGTAGCAGTAAGCACAGAATTTGGTGTTTCAAATTTCACTTTAATAGATTAACTTTTCTCCCTCATATTAATTTAAAATTTCACCTTAATTTGCCTCTCTAAGCGGTGAGTATGTTCTGAGTTTTGTAATTAAATGTAAATACTTCTATATTTTTTAAAAAAATCTGGTTTAAAGCCTGTAAGAAGGTAACACCTAGTCTTAAAAATGTCATATATTTGGAAAAAAATAGTTAAAGTTTTACTTACAAGTAACAAGATTTGTGTGACTTTGAAGGTCACAGGTGAAATGTTTAATTCCTATGACTGCTGTCTAGTATCTTCCTAAAACAAAGACCAGTGCCACAGCCTCCTGATAGCGGGCTTTTAGGCACAGCCTCCAAAGGTCATGATCTTAAATGTGATAGGAATTAAGAAATTTATAAGCATTTATTAGAGGCTGCAGTTTGGCACATAGATAGTTAAGGGCTCCATGCGTTAATAAGTTGTCCATGATTCAGAAGATCTCTATTTATCAAGATCCAAACTGTACAGTCTGGTTGGAGGAGAATAAGAGTGGATAAGAAGAACAAGAAATACCATCCCCCTCTGGATACACACCAGTGATTCTTTTGCACCTACCAAGTAGAAGGACTTGACAAGATATATTTGTTTTTCAGTTAATATTCATAAAAGGTGTGAATAGGATTCAGAACTTTCTAGTACAAAGCAAACCCAAACAAAAGGAATACTCAAATTAAAACTCTTTCATTTTTTCAAGACACAGCAGCCTTTTCTAAGCTTTATTAGAAAATTATCATGCCAGCTGTCTCTTTTCCCTGACTGTTATTCACACAATATGCCTCTCTCTTGTTTCTTTTCAGCTTTGTACATGTATAATAATGAGTTTTCTAGAATGGAAAACCCAGTGGAATATTAAAATTGCAAAGAGCAGCTCTTCGAGTTAATTTCACCAAAGTGCATCACAACATAATACAATGTAGTAAGAATGAATTTCTAATAGGAATTCATTCATGGAAAAATTAATTAAAGAAAATGTTATTGCTAATATAGCTTTTCATATATGTACTGTTATGTATTGGCAATAATAAAAGCTAAACATTTAAAAAACCAAACTGCTCATGACATACTTCCTGGCCTGTATCATGAACAATATCTTTTCACAATACCATAGCAAATATTGACTTAAGAAATGTGCGCTTATTATGATATTATTGAAATACAAAGTATGATGGAGCCCACTCCTCACAGTTACATTTTACCAAATTACAAAATTAAAAAATCTGCTGTACATTATCAAAATGAAAGTTACTAAAACAATCAAGCTTCTCATAATGATATTTGCTAAAAAAAAAAAAAAAGGAGGAATACAATGGAATTTCCTAATGAACAAAAAGGAGTAGACAATGTCAACTCATAAGACCGGGACATCACATATAAAGAATGAGAAAACCTCGAGGAGTAAAGTAATAGAGGTAGAATGAAATACAAAGCAGTGAAGGCTACGCAGCTAGAGACTAACAAGAAATTATACTATAAACCAGAAATACAGCAAACTGAAAAGGGAAGGAAGAAAGAGACATATAGGGCGATATGGATAAACTTCAAAAAATGGCAGATATGATCGCAGATAGGATACATCAATCTGTACATTTCCAGGGGAGATTAAGAAAATACTCATAGGACCGCATAAAGCACTGACAAGGCCCTATTCTGGATTCTGTACAAGAGTGAATTGGAAAAGATGCAGAGAAGTATATTACAATAATTAGGAAGGGACATACTATCAAATAAAAGGAACCTGTATGAATTGCCTTGTTTAGAAAAGTCAAAAAAAGCCTGCAATAAAAATATTTGTTCAAGGGAGGAAATCAAGCTAAAAGTCAGTGCTGGAACAGAAACAAATGGCCATGAACAAAACCAAAATAAACTGGTCATGAATAAATTTAGCCTAGAGATTAGAAGGCTTCTAACCATCACAGAGTCAGAGCACAGAAACAGCATCCCAAGGTAGAAAAAAATACCTACTTTTAATCTGGAATGTGGTAGATTGTGAAAAAGTTGTGTGAAATAATTGCCTGTGATAGAAGAGGACCAGGCAATATGTTTCAGGAGATGCCTTCCAATCCCAAATTCTTAAATTCATACTCAACTATGCAAATTATGCTCACTATGTCAAACAGCATACATACACCTCACTGTTTCTCATAAAGATAAAATGTTTTCCTGTTTTTCTGTAGTTTGTTTTTCTGCATGTTTCAGTTATAACCTTGAATGCTCCCCCCCCCCTCCAATAGGCTCAAACTTGCCTTAAATACTTGCTCATGAAACCACATYTAAACATCTGACTTCTTGTCCTAGGTACTCACTGCTCCTATCACACACCACGTCTGTAACAGGACAACTAGAAGCTATCCCAAAACAAAGTAGCCTTTACCTTGGTAGTAAGATATTCATTGTGGGAAATGCAAGTTTTAATGTCCTTAAGCAAAGGGGAAATCACACTTGAGACCTTACATACTACATGAAAACTCTTGATACATCCCAAACAAATATATCTAAGTTAACACATACAAAAAGAAAATAGCTTTTTAAAGGGGTCAGCTTAGAGGAGACAGGAGGCATGAGATGGCTACGAATTGTGGAAGCTGAGCAGGTGGGAATGGCTCCCCATTGTCCTGGGCAAGGTGGCAAAAAGGAGAGGTGGGGAGAAAAAGCTTTAAGTCCCACAGCTATGCTCAGAATTTCTACTGATCCCAGACAATTGCCTGTGAATCTCTGACTAGAGGCTCCCTGAACAGCATGCATGCTATTTTATACCCTTCACTGAACTGCCTCAGCATCCTCATATACTATCTATGTCACGTAAGCATATCACCAAACACTCTGGATTCTACCTTGGAGGCTTTTTCTGGATATATATATACACCCGGATTCAACTTTCTGAAGATTTTAAACACAAGTTTCAAATGTTTAGCCACATGCAGGAAAGCAAGTAATGAACAGACAGCGATCACAAGAGGATAGACTGCTATGATCACAGAGAGACAGACTGATAAACCAGTTGCTGGCAAGCTGCTTCTCCCCTCTACCCTGCCTTTTTTTTTTTTTATTGTTTTTGTTTGGTTGGTTTGGTTTTTTTAAGTATATAAAGTGCTGTTCAGAATATCTGATAAATAGAAAAGAAAGTCAAATAATGGATAATTTTCCTGGAATATATTACAAATTGCTATTCATTCATATGTCAGCTTTATTTAAATCTGTGAGAAATGAAAGTGATCTGAAAAGACTCACTGTGCACAAAGTTGCATATTTAAAAGCAAGTTTACAAATCTGTATTTTATCCCTTTGAAGCTTTTTGCAGCTTTTACTTTTATTTCAAGGCCTATAGACATGTTCTTTTTTGTATCATCTAAACATTAAAATTGCAGCTCCCTTAGGATGAATGACTTGTGCTCCGAGTTGACTTTTTATCAATCATGTTAATTTGGAAATAAGCTATTGGTTTGACTTTTTATTCATCATAGTCAAAAGTGGATTGTGTTAGCCCTGTCCCATTTGCCCTTAACTAACAACCATTGAATCCCCATGTTAATTAGCAAGAGCTGTTAGATATTTTACATCACTCTTCACTACAGTGGATAATTAAAAGTCCCATTAATAAAACTCGGGTATACGTAATTTGTATAAACCTATTATGAAACAATAAACCTGATTATGCTATAGCTTTTTACATGCTTATTTATTGATATGATACTGCCTTAATTTAAAAATAATTCACAGCCTTATAAAGGTTTTAAAGCAGTAGCTTCAGTTTAATTCATCTAGTACATGAAACTTCTGAGATGACTGACTTAAATACTTCCCAAAACAGCCCAAGAAATAATTGCCATTATTGAAAATGAGCAACATTTGGTCTATGTGTTGTTTAGGGGATTTTTTTTTTTTTTTTGTACATTTACAAAACCACAAACCTTCATTTTTATTTATAATGCAGAACAAGAGACTGATTGATTCCTGCTTCTGCACAGGAGGTGCAATCCGGAAGACAGCAACTTTAAGTGACAGCTACAGCTTAATTGGCATCATCCAAGGGAAGCTGTCCTGCTGAAGCACTGAACCATCATTTCCCTAAGGCACCTTGGCCTTGCCACGTCCCCAGTCAGCATCACTTTTGCATTTTCAAATAAAGTGCCTCAGGGCCCTTTGCTGGAAGATCTATGCCAAGGACCTCCGAAACCATGAAGTCCAACGCATTAAAACTTTTTGTCACAGTCTTTGATGAAAACGAAGTAGAGATTTACATTTGTAAAAATTTGGACAGGTGACAATTGTCAAGGATGTTCAGGTGATGGTGACAAGACATTAAAAGCTGACTTAATCCTGCTTACCTTGTACCCACGGTCTATCTTCTGAGGCTTAACCATAAAGTCATTGGGTTATTCATGAAAATTCAATTAATACAATTTGATCCATTTCAAAACTCTACCAGATAGGCTAAAAATTAAGTGGTAGAATTATAATTTGTAAGGGAATCCACAGTTCCTGCATTGCAAAGAGGACAACAAATCATAAATGCAACCCTTGGACAAGGGACACCAAATTTATTTTCAGATACTTGCACCAAACCTTTCTTCAAGGGTAGAGTTTATCTCTATTTGTTTGCCTAATAGTACTTCCATTGTTTTTAACTGTTTTTTTATAAAACCTTGGTCATTGATTCCAAGGGCTTCCAAGATCTTCTACGAAATTTGCTGTTACATCAGGTTTTGAAAACCAATTATGTTAAATATTGCCAGCTCAAATCAGTGCAGCAACTGAGTACTCACAACCCACAAAAATGTTAATTCCTTTTCTGTTACGYGTTTTCATCCTGGGTTACAGTCTCTAATCACCAACTAATATTTCTTTTTGAGACAATTTCAAAATATGGGGGTAAAAAACCTATTCCCCAAGATTTTGAAACCTTCTGTGTGAAATAAGCAACTACTTCTTTGATTTAAAGCAAAATACAAGGACATTTCATGCCAGCCCTGAGGAGAGGAAAAAAAAAAAAAAAAAAACAAAAACAAACCACAACTAGGATGACATTCAAGAAGTCATCACAGTTTCCTCACCAAAGAAATTCACTTAAATTTCAAGTTTAAAGTTAAATCTAATTCTGCAATGCTGTTTAATTAAGCAATCTTTAGCTCTTTTCACTGAGGATTTGTTATTCCCTGCTGCATTCTCACTAGGACTGGTTAGATTTGCTGAGTTTAATTTTTATCACAGTTCTCTGGCTTTCTACCTCTGTCATGTACTCCCAGGCAAAAACCACCTGTTAAAAAGCCCTACAAGCTTTCATTTGTAATAAGAGGTTAAAAATTAGAGAAAAGCAGCAGAAATGTGTGCCAACTCTGACATTCCCTCAGGAAACGTTGCAAGTTAGGGAAATTTTTCAATATTATGAACTAAAGGCTTGGGCTGTCATTTCCGTGGGAACTGCTGATATTCTGCTGCTATGACTTTTGTGCAAATGAAACTCTGTGTGGGTGAGAACTGTATTTAAGTAGAGTGGCTGTGAATTTATAAAATGCAGACAAGATGTTCTGCTGCAATTTAACAATTTAGTAAGAATTTGCAATTGCAAACAAACAGGAAAGATACCTCAAAGCCAGCTTATCAATATGCAGGTGAAAGACGGTGAAAAGAGTATCTCCCACCAACAACCTCTCTTCTCCATTCATTCTTTCAACTAAATGTGTACTCATGTCAAAGTATTGCTCAGGATTGTGCTAATCTAAGTCAGATTCGATAAGAAACGATAACCTTCTTAATATATCAACATCTTGAAATGATGTGCACCTCTTGAGTTGTGGTTTGTAGAAAAGAGATACATCTATACTATATTCTAATTTTATAATTTATTGTTCTTACATTTAAAATTCAAGATGGTGACTCACTTTCCAGTACATTTTCAACACAATACAATATTGATTCTGTGAAATAATTTCCTAAAGCTAACCTGAGTTTCCACCAACCAGGTATTTTGATCTTCTCCATCACTCATATTTTGTAATCCTTTGGAAGTAGCTAAGGGCATAAACTGAATGCCGAGGAAGATATTTGTAATACCACTTAAAATCTACCTAATATTTCCTACAAAGCCCTATTTTGAAGGATTTTTAAATAGTTAATATACCAAATTTCTGAACTGTGTTGTTTTTGTTTTTTGGTTTTTGTTGTTTCGTTTGTTTTGGKTTTTTTGGGTTGGTTGTGTTTTTTTGKTTTTGTTTTGTTTTTTTAAAATCAGAAGTGTTTTAATCATTTTTCTAAAGGAAGAATAAAAACACATTTCTCATTATTGACTTTTTAAAAGTTTGTAACCCCTGTATTTCAACAGCAGCTGAGAGGAATAGGAATATTGGCAACATCAGAATAGCTGATTTACAGGTATGCATTTTAATGGTGTATCAAAAATCCATTTTTAACTGTGTAAGCAATAAATATGCTGGTATCAATTACCATACTACACAAGGATTTTCCCTGCTTTTCTCTATTATTAGTGAAAAAAGATACCAGTCACAATGAGTAAGGTATAAGAATGCAGTTTTCAGAGTGTAGATTAATATACATAATAATCTGGTGAAAAGAGGGAAAACCCACACCTCATTTTATACTCTAAGCATGAATATTTAGACTCGGTTTCACTATTGCTATATTTAAAATACCTTCCCTATAATCAGCGCATCACACTGACACATGCTAGTGGTGGATATGACCCTTTATCTACAGCAACACTTCATTCATAAGCGAAATACAGCCACTTCAGATGCAAGACACTATCAGGCATTTCATAGAAACACCGTGACATGACAGTACTTCAGAAGAGGAACTGAAGAAGATAATTAATTGGAACTTTGAGGGAAAATTTTGGAAGAATATAATTAGCTGGCTTGGAACACAGCCAGAACACTAGGACTAAATACCTCTTACTTGTGAGAAACGAACCTTGAGATATTCAAGTGAAAAAGGTTGTACACATTGCTGACTTTCCAAGAAACAATGCAAGATGCCATTGACCTAAGTGTCAAGTACGCCTGAAAGTAAATTGCGATAGCTATGCTTGTGTTTGTGTGAAAAAACTACATCCTTACTCAGTTAAAATAAATGCCTTCTTTTGATTAGATTTGATGAAATCACTAATGATTTCTTTAAGACTAAAATTACAACCATTTTATCCAAGAAAAATACACAGACTGGTGGGTCTCAGATCACCTGAACTGACCCCCTGCTTGTTCTATTTGAATCAAAACGACTAGGACTATCAGTCAAAGTCCTTAATGGGTACACTTTTCCCCCTTTAGCTATTTTAACTGTTCTACAGAACAGAATTTAAGGCCTTGTTTTTTATTATTAAATACGCTACAATAAAGATAATCAGAGTAACATCTCATGCTGTGATAAAGTAATAAACAGAGCAAAGAAATTAAAACAATAATTGAAAAACCTGGAGAGCTATAATGACTTTTTATTAGAGATGCTATGGACTGTATGCCCATAAGGTTGCAAACTGAAGTTTAGTCTCTCGCCCTATACATGTATACTGTCATTCATCCTGTCAGCTCATTCTCCACTGTGACCCTATACATACTCATTAAATGAAGGGGTCTTAAGCGAGGAGGAGATGGTGAAGGGAAGACACAAAAAAAAAAAAAAAAAAATTATAAACCAGTTCAGTAAGCATGCTGAAAATTTTAAACTGTGCTAAGGAGATCTGCCATCTGGGATGTTGGAATGCAAAGAAAAGGAGCATTTGGAGTTGCGAATATGGATCTGGTATGGTGCATATTGTTTCTACTTCTATGGATTCACCACTCTTCTTCAAGCCAGCGTAATCTATTTCCTGTAAGTTCATAACACAAGGATCAGGAATTGTCAATCAAACCTCTTTCAGACTATTTTCTGCAATTTGCTATTGAGCTATATAATTGCTATAGATTACTATCCCCTACCTAAAGGCAGGCTTTGCTGGCTCCTGAACATAGTTCATAGCCTCACATACTTGAGGATGAACAAACATTTCCTCTGCCTCCGTATCAATAGCTTTTGCAACAATGTCTTTCTGTCCAGCATGACAGGAGATTGATGTAGATTAATTTTGGTTCAGCCTTTACCCTTCAGCCTGGCTGCACAGATATCCCCACCAAAAGCAGAACTACATATAGCATACCCTACATGGCTATAAAGATTCACAACTGCCCCACAATAGCAAGGCATTTTTGTGAGCAGCAGTAGATGCTTGCAGGTTATAGAAAGGATATTTTTATAACGACTGTAGAGGTGTGCATATGTAGATGAGAGGAAGAGAGAAGCCCAGCCAAGTCTCACTCATCTGGTGGCAGACAATTTCTTCATTCTGCACTTATTTTAAGGCAGTTTTTAAAAGCATCTGCACCTACGAAGAAATACTCAGTGTGTATTTCAAGGAGACATTTAGAATCACACAGTTTGACAGCAGAAAAATGGGTAGAAATCTCTCCACCCAGAGAGTGGATGGCCTTTCAATAAATCTTTAGAAACAAACACATACACCCCTGCCCTGAATTTTTAACTCTAGAATTCTGCTCTGCATGGGGTAATCTATTAAACACATACTATGCCTAAAGCAGGCCACTGAAAACCAAACAAAAAGCAACTAAAAAGGGATTACCTGAAAATTGCTAGTTCTATATTTTGACTGAATAAGTAGAGGAGCGCTTCCCCGAATAAGTATTCGGAGCCTGTTCCTCCTACCCCACCCCCCCGCAAAAAGAAGTTTAATTTTTCTGYGTGTCCTGTCTATAAACATCCATCCTTGTTATGACAGGTCCAGAAGAATTTGAGACTTCACTGTCACATCCCAACATCTGCCTCCACAGCTCAGTCTGCATACACACTGTACCGCCAGCTGTACGTCATAGCCACAACAACCTGGGTAGCCAAGACAGCATGGTGAGCATCACTGAATACCATCTCAAACAAGCAAGACAATCAGGCACGTTACTGCTTCACCTCAACACTGAGGTCTGAAATAAGGAGGCTCAATAATAGCATCATGCTACCTTGCAAATTCCTTCCTGTTCTCTCCTAATGTAACTGGCAGTTAAATTTAAAAGCTCAAAATACCAGTCTTGTTTTTCCTGTCTTGACCATAGAGCACGTATTCACAAAGAACAAATTATTCTGGTTTTTGATCTAAAGCACATTCTTTGAGAAACAAAGCATCGCTGCATTATATCACAGAGGTTTATTTTCTGTGGCATTCAGCTCAGAATGTTCCTTCAAAAAATTTATAGCCACATTAAAGCAAGTCCTTGTGAAGAGAAGGAGACTGGCTGGAAGAACAGAGGTGAATATAGTTTCAGGCTATGTCAAGGCTACAGATTTCTGCCAGCATAGCTGCAACAGTCATGGATAAGAATTGGTTAAATCCCTGAAAAATTACCTACTGTGGGAAGAGTTCCCTAGCATACTCATAACCTAAATCTTACAGATCAGCATAAAGTGCAGCAACTCCATTTTAATGTCATCCTGGGAAAGAGTTTCTACTATATACATAGACCTAATACACTAAACTAGAGACTGATTAATTGTATAAACTTCTGTGGAATAGTTATTCATCACATTCATGCTTTTTGTCTTCTAATTTTAAGATTTCAGCTTCTCTTTAACTCAGTAAAATCTGTTCTTCAAAGAAATTCACTCAAATGATACCTGGCAGGTCAGAAACGCACAGTAAACATGACAATGAAAGATATTCAACAAGCTTTGGATTAATGAATGCTTAACTTGCCACCTTCCTGCCTATAGTCACTCTCCTCTTGTAAATTAGGCTGCAGAATGATGTGGTAGGAATAAAACCRTGAAAAGAGAGGTCAGTAGCAATGCTGAATCAGACCTCCCTGAGCTAGCATCCGAGCTGGTATCATCACTGCACACAGCGGTGCCGAACTGACTCATTCAGAACAGGACTGAGTGTCTCGGTACCTGCAGCCTATTTCCCATCCATCAGCTGGATCATCTACCCCGGGATAATTGAGACACTACTGTACTAATTTTCCATCCAAGAGTGAGCTTGGCTTTGAATGCTGTGATAGTGACTTTGCAAAGGCTGATTTACCAATGATCTAAAGAAGTAAGTGTACCACTTTAAATTTCCACTATAAACACAGTAAAGGATTTATTACAGGCATCCACACTGATATTTCTACCACTACAAAGTCAGATGAAAACTTGGAAAACTCCTTGATTTAATTTTAGGCAAATGTGAACTCTGAATTTCCCTTCTCTAGAAAATTTGAATAAACAGCTACCTTCAGCATTCTTATAGTTACTTTATCACAAAGCCACATAAAATGCTTAATTTTGAATTTCGAGACTACAATTTAACTGGAATGGTTTTGTTTTCATCTAAAATTTTATAGAATATTTCCCAAGAAAGAGCTCCTCACTAGACAAATTCAATTTAATCTGTGAAGGATTTTCTGAACTTTGGCTACAATATATTCCTGAATTCATTTCATCCTTTGTCAGCTGCAACTCCAATCCCTATAATAAAGGGATGGGTGTCTCAGATAAAGGGGTTGATGTGGTTCTAGTCTCTACAGACTGGCTGCAGTAGATGGTAAAATACCTGGCAATCTTAAGATACAATGGAAGAACACCATTAAAGTAAGTGGAAATGTGTTTTTAATAAACTGGCTCTAAATTTCCTTATATGCATCATAAGCTCTTGTATCCCCAAGAGGGCTTATTAGATTCAGGTAAAATGTTTTAGAAAATTCCTATCACCTAACTACTTTAAGCTGCATTAATCATTTTAAATTCCACCCAAATCATGAGCAAAAAGTCTGCTCTCATCTAATGAATATAAATGCTTTCCCTTCCATAGCTAAATTTCTTGGGCTGAAGTTTTACAAACATTTAATGGGAGATGTTCACAGAAAATCCATTAAACAAATAAAAGGTAGTGTGTGCAAATTTCCTGTGCAATATGTGGTGTGGAAATTCATCCCCTTTATTGCTTAGCATTTTCTTTTCAAATATCAGGGTTGGATTTTAAGTATTTAAAAGTCATTCTTTTGATACTTTTGATTTTATTTATTTTTTTACATCTCATTACTCATAATACCACTTTAAAATTATTTCCTTGCAAATCATCCTGAGCCTTTAGCCAAGCAAAATATGAGGAATGGCATAGAAATCACACAGGTTAGSAGTGATGATCTATGGACAAATATCTTAATTCATTCACCTAGATCTCTCCATAGCATGTATAACACTGAAATGCAGATGTTTTGTGARAGATTAAATTCCCTGGCTCCTACATTTGCTGTTATCTAAATAAACAGCGCTTAATTCTGGCAGTTTTGATTCTGTCTTTCAGACTCTGAAATCTCTGATCAGAAACTTTCTCTTTTTTTTTTTCCCAAGGTCCATAGACACTGTTCTTTCCCATTTTAGAACCTGTATTTATGTTGAGCTGCTAGTGGGTATCACATAATGCCACGGGTCTAAATGAGAGAAGTATGCAGACAACACTTACTTATGCATTAAACTCTGGCCAGCTGTCCCAGTGTAGGATGACACTAACAACTTGATGAAAGCAGCTGGCTGAAGTGAAACCTAGATCACAAGATACCAGATTAGTCAAGGATTAATGGTAAAGGCACTGGACTGGGATTTGAGAATTCTCTGCTCAGTTCCTGTTTCTACTCCATTTGTGACCTTAAGTAAATCACTCAGTCCCAGAACCCCAAGAGGTAATTAGACACCAAATTTCTGAGAATTTCAACATCATTTAGGTTTCCAAACCTAAGTGGATCTAAACTCTAATTAAACTTGCCAGATCTGACCTGAGCCAAACCCGTCAACACCAAGACTATCCTATCTGTCCCGGTACATGTCATTATGGGAGTCTTATCTTTTGTCAAGGCTATGGCAGGGATGCATCGCCTCAGTGCCCTTGATGGACTCCTCTCAATTAGACCAGAAGTCCGAGAAGCCAACGTGCCATTCAGGCTCACAGCACAGAAGAGCAGCTCATGTGCACAGTTTAATGCTCTGTTTGTGAGGCACCCACAAAATATATTTCTGGAATACTATAAACACATTCCGTTAGATAGAAAACCAAAGGAGAGGCAAACCAGTTAACCTGAAAAGAACAACTCTGCCTTCTCAGTGTGAATAAGGTATGAAGTCTCCAGTGCCACTTAAATGGAAAGTGCAGGGATAGAAAGAGCTGCACAAAGCAGCAAATTCCATCTTTTTCTGACTGAGCAAGTATGCTAAAAATTCAGACTACTTTCATTCAGAGAAACACTAATGTAAGAGCTTCCTCAGCATATCACCTAGCACTCTGGGAACTCCCTCTTCTCAAAAGCTGAGTGACTGGCTCACTTGACTAGGTAGGGCCTTTTAAAAAGTTCAAGAAGATTCAGTGCCCAAATGCAAGAGAAATAAAGTAGAAGTTTTATGTTTAACTCTTTTAAGCCTTCTGTGAAAATCCCAAACAGTATTCCCAGATGAAATACAGCTTTGATTTCATAACTCCTAACTTTGCACATACTTTCTGTATTAGTAATAAGAACTCCAATAAAACTCATCCATGCAATAAGCTCACTGAAGCCAAAGAAATTACAGTGATGACTACTGTGGTCTACTGTCTCTTAATTAGCTTCTTTCACATTCAATTGACTGTGTTTTAGCTAGCTGTACAAAACCAAAGGGTATTGTATATAGAGTAACTTATTTGCCAGAAATGTGCTAGTTTTAAATCACACTGATCTCCAGAAGACGCTGCACCCAGGTCTCTCCATCTCCCCACAGGAATAGAAGGTAGCTGCCCTGTGGCTCAGGCAGCTGGACTGTGCAGAAGGTTCTCTGCAGGTCTGAAGATTTGCAGCTGGGAGGAGTTTGGCCATGGGCACAGGGCAGGTATGCTGCCAAACATTCCCTCCTAAAGCCAGAGGAGGAAGAATACTTCCACAAGCAGTATTTGTTTTTTTCATCTTCACTGGCAAATTCTCTTTGAAGAGCACCCTGGAGACACATACTAGCTACGAAGCATCTGATGCTGCAAGTCTCCCCTGGGGTAGGGAGAGGCAGAACTTCTGCAGTTACAATGAGGGCACAGGGACACTTACTGACCTTGTTGGATGCTAGGATCTACACAAATCTCAGGGAAGCAGAAAGGTTTAAAGGCTATATCCCTAGAGTCTTATACAGGAGAGGAAAAAAAAAAAAAACAAACCCCAAGCTGCAGAAATTCAGTGCATCATACACTAATGAGAAGAACAATGTGCAATTTCTTGTCCTTACCATATATATATTCCCCAAAAGTATACGAAGTGGGTCACACATGAATTTAGACACGGATGGATTTCTACCATCAAACGTTAACAAGTCTGAGCAATTTTTTGAATACAAAACTCATTTCATTAAGCATTCGTGAACAGGTTTGGGGTTCGGAGTTAACACCCAACAATAGTTCAAATGCTTATGCAAGTCTTCTCATAACTACCCTCCACCGCAACACACTTTCATGCTTCTACACAAGTCTCTTCAATCCATCCTTCTATACCTGAGAACAGGACCTGACATCTCTTCCTTCCCACTTCAGATCTTTTCTTTTCTGTAAACTAAGTGGATCTGCTCTCCCTTCTCTAGAGACCACCCAGTCAGTCCTTGTGTTTGAGCTCTCTGGCTACATTCCCATAGTGAAGCCTCATTCATACAGTCCACTCCTTGAACACATCTTAATAATGCATAGAAATACATAGAATTCTCTCACCTTATTCCTACTTTCCATCATCAAGATTCTTCCATTCTTTAAACTTGAGGCTTAGAATATAGTGTAAAATGAAGGGTTTCACAAATCCAGTCAGAGGTGGAAGGGCAGAGTAGTAGACCCTTATCTAGATAGTTGGTTGGGGTTTTTTTTGTGTGGGTGGGTGGGTTTGGGGTGTGGTTTTTTTTTTTTTTTTTTGGGGTTTTTTTTTGGTGGTTTTGTTTTGTTTGGGGGTTTTTTTGTTTGTTTGGTTGGGTTTGTTGTTGTTGTTGGGGTTTTTTGGGTTTGGGTTTTTTTTGTTTTGTTTTTAAATAGAGTTGCTTCAAGCTTTGCGTAAGCATTCAGGATGGGTTTTCATAACTATTCAGGAAAATTCATATGATATTTCAGTTGTTCCTAGCACACCCATTTAATATTTCTTTGTACTTGCTTAAAATTTAGACTTGCCATCGTTTTTAATGGGCACACATTCAAACAAAGACATAATTGTCATGCAAAAGGTTTATAAGAGAACACAGAAACCAAATATAATGAAGGAGGTTCACTACTACTTAAGCCATGTTAAGGAGATATGATTTCAGTGGAGACAAAAGAAATCTAGCAGTGTAATTCCATATGGTGAATCAGGTACTGAAACTTACTTTCTATCTTCCTACAATTCTTAACTACAGCAAAGGAGGACAAATCTTTTTATGGTTTTTGCTCCCATAAACATGTTACATTCACATTCTGCAGAAGTTTTACAATCCCTGTAGCTCTACATATTGTAGAAGGAATAGCATATTTTTTTTGTCTTTTTCAGGATAGTCACAGTATTTCAGAGACTTACATAGCTGGAGCCCAGCAAGATTTTTAGTATTACAGCTTCTAACTGCAATCCTCAAATACTTCCTTTATATTTTAAATACATATATAAATAAATAAGGAGTAGAAAGTTAAAAATCCATTTTTAAAATCCTTCTCTCAGGAATATAACCCAGAGTGATAAAGAATAAGGCATTTATCTTCATTTGCAGGGAACGACATAACAACTTAGCCTGCTTTGCTTTGCCACTTGTGAATTGTTTCAGCACCCCAAATGTATGAAAATCAACACTGCTGTTGTACTCATCAGCACCTCTTTCTCTCTCTCCTTATATATATATATATATTTATTTATCTTTTTTTCATCTTCTGAAAGGCACAAACAACTTGTCAGATATATTCAAGCATATGCAAAATTCTAACTAGACAGACAAAAATAATCTTTGTTCTTTTCCCCATGTGCTCTGTGGGAGTTTTGTCTTGTTTGTATGATTGATCAGTTTTTATTTTACTTCAGCTAAATAATTTTTCAAACAGATACATGCAGTTTGAAAGCAGAAGAAAAATATTTGAGCTGGACCTTTTACTGGACAAAGCAGAGGCAGTACAGAGCGGAACTGCAATTTTTAACAAGACTGTAAAGTGTYCCACCAAATAACATTAGAATCCTTCTGAGAAATAATGGGTTTTTTTCCCAGTACCCTAGTACCCAGGGTTGTATGCTAACATAAATTTCCCAGGAAAAAGAAATCACAAGATTTCCAATAGCCATTCTATTTTCTCTGACAAATTAAGTCTTTTCGGGATCGAATGGCAAATGAAACATCAGAAAATTGGCAGAATAAGTTAAAGCCAGCAATAAATACATCAGTCACCTTCAGAAAAGGTCACATTTCTTTTGATCATTCTTTGGTATGCTGTAATAATAGAAGCATACCAGTACTTCCCATGTATTCCTCTTCATGTTTTCTCTTTCCGTATGACATTACAAAGATACCCTCTATGCATTCTTATTTTGCTATCAGAGTACAGTAATGCTTTTTTTTTTGTCAGCAATGAAGGTGAAAGATAGTCATGCAACTGTACTACTCGGAAGATAGTTCCTTGCTTTTACCCTTGGCAATCTTTAAAATAATTTGTTAATTGTTAAGATTGCTTCTTATAACTTACCCCTTAGCGTCAAAAAAAAAGAAAGGAAGCTAAGTTTTATAACTTGCATTCCTTGTACATCTCAAGCTTCCATGTCAATGGAAGTCAATGGGAGATTGAGGCATGTACAGAATGCAGAATTAAATTCATTGTCCATTAATTACTTTTAATCCATAGCAATTCTCCAGAGTTCTTTACCACAAATGTACTGTACAGACTATGCATTTCCTCAGCAGAACTTACTTTTGCAAAACACTCATCTGAAACAGTCACTTGTATTTTCTTCATTTTAGTTACGGTAGCATTTGCTGAATTGGGTGAAACTTCACAAAATTTTACAGTTGGAGGGTTAAAAACCAGGAAAGTGAAAGATATCACTACAATATTGCAAACATTTTTGTACAGATTTCCAAAGCTAAAATTATACTTCATCCTCAGCGTAACATTTTTCCTTGTGAGAATGCATGTATTCTGCTAATCATAGTCGTCACTGCATACTACTTCACTGCTGAATGACGGGGTAAAAGATCTTTCATTCCTAAAATAGCTATGATTTTATAAGTGTGCTCATCAGCTAGTTTAGACAGTGTAATTTGACTGAAGTCAATCACTGAAAAAGTATTAAGAAACAAATTTGAAAAAGCAGTGTGTAGCAACAATGCAGTAAACTATCTCACAGTCTTCTGCCTTAACAGTATTTTTTGCTTTTGCAATATGTAACTTGCTCATTTTTCTGGACAGGAATTTTTAGAAGCCTCTACAAATAACTTACAGTATCAATAGTAATCAACACAGCAGGAGTCACCATCTTTAACATTCCTTTTTTTTTTTCTGAACGATATTGATGTTTACCTAGAAATTTAAAGGAGAATCTTGTAATTTCTGGAAAAAAGTAGGTTTCTTTTTCAGTATATTTTCCAGATACCCACCCCTTACTCTCTGACACTCTGGGTGACCTTAGGCATTTCAACTGACCTCTGTAAACCTCAGTCAGCTCAGCTGAAAAACAGAGTCCTTTTGAAAAGCAGATGTTGCATCAGTGCTGAGTTTTCTTGGACAAATGCATTTAAAATTAAAAGAAAGCTACGATGGTTCAATGACCTTTCAGTACACTTAATGTCAAGGGCCTTTCTTTTGGAGACTAAGTCTCTATATGGAATTGCTAATGCAATTTAAAAAAGGAAAAAGAAAAAAATCAAATTTTAACAGCTTACATACAAATGCAGAGGTAGGGATGCATTTTCATTCATACCATATGCTTTGGCTGTATTACACCTTTTCTCTTGGTCCATTTCAACATAATTCATTTATAATATTGTAACATCTTATATTCTTGCAGCTTTTCATTTTAAATTCTATATTTACGCTGGATCTTTCATGCTGAAACATCTCAAAATACATCCAAACTTGAACTCATACGCCGACAATACACACTAGACCAAAATCTCTAACAACGTGATGAATACAGTCAAAAACCAAATTGACAGAAAGCTAAGAAACAATGTTGGGTATGTGCAAAAAGAAATACAGTTTTACATAATGAGGATACAATCTCCATAATATCTCCAGGCCCTGCCATCTGAGCATGGATGTTTGCACTTGTCAGGTACCGATTCCACATGCTGCGCTGAGCAGCTGTGAACCACAGGCGGAGTGAGCAGAGCTGGGCTTGGTGGCTTGAATGACTGACAACCCCAGGGCTGGGGAGAGCTCTGGTAGTGGCTAAAGCAGTCCCTGAAGCGGGCAGGAGTAGGTGTTCATCAGCTCCTCCGTCAATGACTCAGCACGTACACACATACATATTTCAGTATGGTTCCAGTGTAAYCTCCTCTGGACTTTAAATCCTTTAAATCACTGCCTGCTCTTCTCATGGTTTTGTTCCCCAGCTTTTGCCTTTTAAGGCAAGAGTGTACAATGTTGACCAATTTTTCTCAAGTCCAGCAAATCAGGATGTTTTTATTTATGTAGTATGTGAAATCAGTTACCAAACAGTTATTTTCTAACCAGATCAACACGTGTCTTCATTTATATGAAACTGCTTTTAGTGCAACTCCCCAGGAAGTATTGTCTTAAGCCAGGTCAAATTCTGCTTACTATTATATCCTCTGTTACTGAAGCGGCACTACTTGTAAGGCAAAAATGCAGCACTACTTTACACAGTAAAGTCATTCCAAGTTTCTTCTCATCACCAGTGCTCTGATAAGTATGAGGAAAAACAGAAAGAAAAGTAAACGCAAGTTTACAAATTCCCACATCCAAAACCAAAACCCCAAAGACTGTATTGCTTCTAAGCCCTTACAAAAGTTCTGTGTGCTGTAGAGTGTTACTGTAAATGTGCTGGTATGTCAGCTTTAGAGGGGAGAATGCTGCTAACTGCATAGCTGCCATTTAACGATGCACTGCACCCATAAATTCCAAGAAAAGGTGATAAAGAAGTTGTTTTGGTCCTTGACCAACTTGATCCTCATCCCCATGCAATGCAGTTTATCAGAAGCAACTGGATGCAGCAGACTGAAGTGGCAGAAATCCTGTGCAGAAAGTATATCTCTGCATATTCAATGAGCTATTGTATAGGGAGGGAGGAAATCTGAACAGACCAACAGTGCCTGGCACCTTCCCAGTTGGTGACTGCCCACTTCCTTAAGGAGGAGGAGAGCACAAGCTCCAGCTTTGAAGAAGGCTTCCTTCTCCTCTGGTCCTCCAGAGCTCCCTCATAGCCCAGTCACCTATCAAAGTCAATTAAAAACAAAGCAGTAACAAAAAGCGCTACTGTCTTTTTTTACTAATATACATCCATACACTCTCACTACTGCAAACAGAACAATTTTCTGACTTTCTGGGCTGAGTTTAACCACACAATTCCCTAGCGAGACTGAGAAAGAAACCTTGGGAAGGCTTAGGAGGCTATATAATGAGGACAAAAGGTCACCACCCAAGCACATATTAAGAATTTAAAGTTTGGTTCAATCTTTAATATATTAATATATTGCATAGTATTTTAATACATAATTATCCTTATAGTATAATACTAGTATATTGAAAAATATGCTGTTGAGAATAACAAAGGAGCATAGTAGAGCCTCAACCATAGCTCTAAATTTCCTCATGAACAGAGACACTGTCATTTTCAGCGTTTGATGAGCTCCTAGCATATAGTGGGTATTGCCATAAACAAACAACAAAAATAGTAATTATTTATTAATAAAGAGGGATAATAAGTAGGCATCTTAATGTTACAATGTTACTATTAAACAAACACAATTACTGTAGTTTTAATGCATACTCTTCATTATCTTCTGTTGGCTTGAATACTAGGTGTAAAAACGAAATTGTATGGCCTTTCTAATAAATAAAATTCAAGTACTGTTTATGCTTTGCAGCCTTGCAGAGAGTAGCTGACTTTACCACTTGAAAACATTCTGAACAGTTTTGAATCATTCTCTGGAGACTATTAACTGAATTCCCTTAGATATTTTGGGAGTCTGTTCTACATTCAGATACCTGAGTTGGTATCTGAAGATTGTCTAATTGTCCACCCACTCAGACCAAAGCACCTTAACTTACCAAAATATTCTCAAAGATAGTATCAAAYGCCTTGTTAAAGTTGAGGTAAATAACCACTTTCCCCGTCATCCACAAATCCCTTTATCTTATCAGAGAAGGCAGTCAGGTTGGTTAAGCATCCAAACGCCTTCCTCTTCACACACCCAGAAATATCTTTCAAGAGAACCTGCTCCATGATTTCCCAGGGTCCAAAGTGAGGTCAGCTGGCCTGTGTTTCCCTGGGTAGACCTCTTAGACAAATGTTGTACCCATCTTCAAAAATGGCTTTCTCCAGTCATCAAGAACCTCCCCCCATTTTCATGATCTTTCAAAGGTGATAGACAGTGGCTTCTAGAGGACGTCAGCCAGCTCTCCGATCACCTTGGATGCTGCCCATCTGCTCCCATGGCCCTGAATAGGTTGAGTTCCCTCAAGTAATCCCTGTCTCAATCTTCATCCACTGCTGGCAGCCCTCCTTGAACCCTGTCTCTAAACAGGTCCTAAAGGCTTGGGAGACCTTGTCAGTAAAGACCGAGGCAAAGAACACAATGATTGATAACGAGATTATCGACTGTAGAACCAAATCCAGGTCTGCATTGGGAGTGCTGTCACACCAGCAATGCAATTATCACAGTATAAGAGTGGGCATTAAGCTTAACATATTTGTCATGCACAAAACTTTTTTTTATGCTGTCAGTGTCTCACAACCTCATCATTTCCTCACACCACAGGGATCAATCAATTTCATAAGCAATGTCTTCCAGGCTGTTTTTGAGATTAAATGGTAGGATAGCATTCCCAACACCTTAATCCTCACATGCTCATACACGTTCAGCTGCAACCATTTTGACATGCAGGTCATAAGGTTGATTTGAGAATAACCAAAGCAGTTCATAAGGTTAATTTGATAACATCCAAACCTGTAATCTGCAATCAGCTGAAGTAAGGACCTCCGGCTGCACAGGTGGTACAAAGATACCCACGTTACCCACAACAGCTGGGGAACAAAAATCAACAACATTGTAGTAGTAAATTTGCAATGTGTACACAAACCCTTTGAAACAAGGCACATAAACACCACCTGTGAGAAACAAGAGCAGTCGGAACTGAAAATACAACAGTCTGCTGTGATCTACATTATTTGAAGTCTCATATGCAATCATGCCTATGGTTTTGCATTAATCTCATTTCCCATGATAGGTTTATAATCTGCGACTGCTGAATTCTCAGACATGAATATTGATCTGAGACACCATGATCATCAGATATTTTTGATTTGGAATCATATATTCACTGTACTGTAGTTTTATCCCTCATAATTGCAGTCTGTCAAAACCAAGGTACCTATGCATTTCTGCAGTGCAAACAATGTTAGCGTGTAACTGCCTCTATCTTGTTAGGACTGCAGAGTAAATCTGGACAGCTGATTAACCTAAACAACTCTTACAACACAGAAGCCTAGACTCTTTCAGACAGACACACAAAAATAACTGAAAGGACCTAATTAGGACACTGATGATTGAACATACAGGCACAGCAGTAGTGAATTATTGTTTCTCTATATTTAGAATAAATTGCAGCTTTCATGGATTCCAAAAGCTAACTGGTCTCTAACTCTTCCCAACCTAGAATTGTCACTTACCCCTCTGCAGTAGCAGAGTTTAATGTTCCCACTCCTTTTACCAACCTAGATAATATTCTTTCTTCAATAGTTTCTGCATTTCCTACCAACGAATCCCATACTCAAGCTGTTCCCAGAAGAGCTCTATAATGTTCCCACTTTCTCCCCAGAACCCTACTATACTTGCTTGTTAATACTTTCTTCTGTAGATTCCCTGTAACACATTGTTTGCGTAATCTTCATTATGTTCTACCGGGCTGCTTGCCCCATTTTCTGTGTCTAATTCTGATGTTGCCATGGTACCATAGTAAGTAGCAGAAGTAAAGACTCTACAACAGTAGATCACCTTTCTCTGCACCACCCTTTTACTAAAAAGGAAACAGTCCACCTCAATAGGTGGACGGGACTCTGAGCAACCTGATCTAGTTGAAGATGTCCCTGCCCATGGCAGGGGCATTGGACTAGATGACCTTTAAAGGTCCCTTCCAACCCAAACTATTCTATGATTCTAATAGTGATTATTGCTCCTATTAAGCTTATTTAAAATGCTTATTTTATGTTTGTAGACCTAACTCCTTTAAGCCAACGGGAATTTTGCACATGGAGAACTACAGATTTTTCTTTTTGCTTCTTTATTACTGAAGCATTACCTAAAACCCCAAAAAGCTTGCTAAAATATTTGCCCATTCATGCTTTCAACATTTTTCTTATTTGAAGTCTTCCATTGACTGAGACATTTCCCAACAAGCTAAGAGTGATTTCACGAAGAACTCTTTACAATAAGAACCTTTGCTAGATATCATTCTTTTTCCTAGAAGGAGAGAAGAAAAAAAAAAAAAAAAAAAAAAAAAAAAAAAAAACACCAAACAAAAACCGATACAAAAACCCACACACACCAACGACCAAAAAAGCCACCACCAAACAGATTTGAACTTCAGATAACTAACAGGTGGTTATGGGAAATACTGAATCCTAATCACCACACTCTTGTTTCTTGCTAGACTCTCATCAAACCTAGAACAAACCTATCATCTATTTTGAGCTTAGATGAGACCAGATTATTAAAAGCGTAAGGATTTTTGCAAGATACTGGCAAATATCTTAGGAGATCAACTGGTATTGCAAAACTTCCATAAGATAAGGTTAAAAGTCTGGGCTGACCACTGCCATCACAGAATCTTTCTGCAAAGAAATGCCTTTCAATCTGAAATAGGGAATAAACCATCCAGCCAAATGATGTTTGAATAAAGCAGAAAGTCCAATTCCATGTATGCTTTTAGTATTAAAAAGGTTATACAAAGAGGTTGTTAATGAATTATTTTAGTCTTTTACATGCTCCACAAAGAATTGGCAGATTTTTTTTTTTTAAAACAGCACACATAAGCATACATACACACATATAGAAGCACACCCAAATACACCCTGCAGGATGTAGCAACCACACAGGTCAACTAGGTTCCGGGAAGAAGAGCTGGATTTCTTCAATGAGATCAAAATCTGGGGACCATGCGGCATTCACCCGTATACACAGAACATTTTTTCCACCACTATCTGTTGAAATATGAGCCTCACTACTACTAGGAATGAGTGGTAATTGTTCCAGCAGTGAAAAAGTGAAGCATCTCAATCTCACACAGCTGTGGTGAAACTGCTTCCAAGTCACTTTTCCACTAGCCAAGCAGAAACTACAAGTCTGTTAGTTTCATTACTAAAAGCAGCATGCTGGAAGCAAGAGAACAGATAAGCTTGGGAGGGTCTTAGAAATTATTCATAGGCTTTCTACTGACAGTTTCAGTAGAACTTTTAACATTAAACAGCCTGCAAACTGAGATCATCAACAGCACATCAGCTTGTATCAGCTATAATCATTTTGCAGGTTTCAAGTTATATGCAGTGGGCATTAGCATAGCTCAAAGTGTTTAAAGAAAAGACTGTAGGAAGCTGGAAAATACAGATATTTCAAGCACAATTCAGGATTTAACTGTTGCTTATGGTAATTTTGTTGTGCAATATATACTGCTTAATTCTTGGAGGGAATCATTTGTATTATTTTCTCATTATAAAACTCAATTTTGTATCCATTGGGAAAAAAAAGAATGGCTAGATCTTAACCTATTATTTCTCTAGCAATGGGACAGTACATGATTGACAATGCAATTACCAGTGCAAAGTTTTCGATATGCCAAGCAATACTTAAAATAGAACTTCAATATTTTTCATATGCAGAGCTGTGGGTTTTGTAACTACCTATTTTTCTGTGACTCAAAAGATCTTTACAGGTTCAAGAAAAAATCCTTTAAACTTGATGTTTGCAAAGAAAGGCATGCATATAAGAGACTTTCTACCATACCATTGAAAGGTTTGTGAAATTAATGTTTCCATTACATGCAGAGTACAGTCATACTTTCGTAAATCTTCATGAACTTAGAGAACCTGTTTTATTTGTAAAACATTAAAAATCTCCCTTCTCTAACGATATTGACAGATATTTTAGGCCTAAGCTTACATATCTATTTCAAGTCAAGTTAGTATGTGAGCATGTAACATCAATGTCAACCTATTTCTTCCCCTCTACTACCATTTTTCTCCTTTAAGCTTGCCAGGTACATTCTGACAGTTGGGAAACCACTGAGATTTACCAGATTCAATCTCTTGTATGGAGGTTCATCTATTAATGCCAAAAAGAAGAATACACCATGATTATTTAGTTAGGCCAAAAAAAAMCACCAAAAAACAAAACAAAACACCAAAAACCTTAATTTCACTTTTAGACTCAAATCTTCAGTTTCACTATTCTATTGATAAGTTGTATTTCTGTTCACTTGTCTGTCTTTACTGTGGGCTACACAGAACATGGTCCTTCCCTTCTTTCTTGTGTAAAAATATTCTAGAATATTATAAGCACTGCAAAAGCAACAATGTTTATATTGCAGCCCTTATTTGGGGATTTTACACTCATTGAAATGTTGGCTAAAACATCCATTAATTTCAGCGAGATGTAAATTGAGCTTTGTTGATATGAAATGGCAGAAGACTTCTTCAGACAGCCCACATGACCATTTGCAGTTTTTACTTGAAGTCATCCCCTTTTAATTTGACTAAAAAGTAAGCTAATTATCATGGCTAATCATCTCCTACACTTACAGACAAAAAGTACGCAGCTTTGTCACTGATCTAGCAGAGCACTTAGGCAACATGTAGCGTGTGACCTTAGGTAAATGAATAATCTTCCTGAAGTCCGCCGTAGCATCTTTCAAGGTATATACGTTTTGGCGCACAGGGGTCCGGACTAGGATCAAAAACTCYTATATTCACATCAGTCTAAAGCTAAACAGCTGGAGAGAAATTACACATGGACAAAGATTAAAGCTGTGGGAATCTCATTCTCCTTGTAGGAGTCCTCCTTACAGCCCASTCTGCAGTGTTTCATCAAATCCTCTACATAGTGAGGCATCTACCACTTCCCTTACAGGACTATTCAGGCTAATATATCTTATTGCCAAGAATCTTTACTTAAAGCACTTACAATAAGAAAGAAAACCAGCATGGGATTTCTGGGGTTGTTTCATTAAATCGGTTTGTTAATATATTATTTCAAAGTCACAGGCATGACTGAGGAATTCCTTAGTATCTCTCACACTAGTTAATTACCTTCATAAACCTCATCTATAGGTACTGCAAGTTGTTCTTTACATTTTCCACTTACATGAAGGACATAGTAGTTGTTGTTCTATTCAGAATTAGGAAAAAGACAACCTCCCTCTTGATTTCAGAGAGAATTTGGCTATCCATCATAAAAGACTGCTATGGATCCTATAGAATAAACATGCAATTTCACAAAGGCAGGTGTTTGGTTTGCATYATGCTTCTGTTAGGACTGATGATTTGTTAGGATATTTTCTTCTTTCTCCTACTATTACAGATCTCTTCTTTTTACTTTCTGCACTTTCTCCCCTCTTAGTTTTTACTGGTTTTCATCACAGTTGCTGACAGAAGTTCTCCATTTCGTTATAGAGGACAGTAAGATTCCTCACTCTTCTAATCTGTTCCAGTAGGAGACATCAAAACCGTGCTGAGAAACTGTCTTCTATCAGCTTGAGCTTCACTACTTATGACCACAGGATTTGAGAACTGTCACTTAGACAATTGCAAAAGACTCTCTCAGTTTATTATCTTAGGCCAAGATACATGGCAACTTTTAAGACTAATATCAGTGCTGTTTGGCCTGTAAGATTAAGCCTAGAATTTCCCTGTATTTTCTGAGGACACAAGGAAAGGAGCACAATAGTATCTTCAGTAGCTGGTACAGCCAAAGAGAAGCTGCGAGTGTACTAACGACATTCCTTGGCAGGTATGCAAACAGAGAAGAGTACAGTCTTCTAGCTGTTCAGTGAAGGAAGAAAGTAAATTGAGGTTTTTTTACATGCTACCAGGATTTTCCAGAAGCAGCACACCATCCAGAAGCATTTTCTAAAATAAAAGTGCTTTCCCATTCTTGGAGTGTTTGACTTTACCTACAATCCCATCTCTATCTGCCTTTAGACTGGCCTCAGCMAGCTGCTCTTCACATGGGTGCTGATCTCATCAAGGCAAGGGATATTTGGGATATGGTTATTTGGATTAGAAGAAAGTGGGATACACAGTTGATGACTATCTGTGCATTGCTGGCATTTAAGAGGAGAAGCCTATATCCAGCAAGGCACTTAAATTTGTGCTCAACTTTGACTTCAGTAAACTACTCACATTTTCAAGATTAAGCAAGCGCTTCACTGGGTTGAGACCACAATATCCTATAATATAATGATGTAGAGGTAAGTAGCCTATCTTACAGTGATGTAAATCTAAAATAACTCCAGCTAAAACCAAAGGTTTCTCCAGATTTACACTGACATGAAAACAAGTACTGACCTATTGTATTCACAATCCCCACAGCTACTATACTCGGTTCTTTATACTGCAAGTTCATTCTTTGCTTTCTCAACAGAAATATCTATATAATTATTCAGCACATGAGTTATATTGGCTCAGAAAATCAACTAACATGGGATTCAGCAGGCCTAAGAATTATGCAAAGACTGTTTTAATCAGCTTAATATTTAAAAGAAACTATTTTGTTCTTAAAAAAGTGCATCTACCACAAGTGCAATAAAGTTCTTCATATACAAGCAAATTAGCAATATTTTTTCTGTGCAACTGAAGGGCTGTGGACATCGGAAATTAAAAACAGTCATTCCACGAGGAAAGAAAAGCTGCATAATAATAAAAGTACAGTTTTAAAGCAAACGTGTGAATTTCTTTTGTGTGTGTGTGAATTAGATGAGAGAAAGAAGGAAGAGTAAACAAAGAATTTTTAAAACAAGCCAGAGGCATTAGACCCAGCACAAAAATGGGCCGCACCCAGCCCATTGCCAGCTGTAGCTTTACTGCAATTGGACTGAGTATAATATTGCCTAAATATAAGGCAATATTGTTTAGAATTTGAATAAAGTTGTTTCTTTTGCATTGTTAATATTCATACGTGTAGCATACCTTGCTGTTGTCTTTGGATGTAGAGGGATGGGTTATGGGAAACAGTTGCTATTGTATCAAGGGCTTACTGCCTCCAGTAACCCTATTAACTGTTAGTGTTTGGAGGATCACATCTTTAATTAGCATTATAAATAATTGCCAACTACATTTTCACTCTAGGATGCAGAGAAAAGTTGATCTGAAACTAATTCCAATCCAGGATTTTTTTTTTTTTTTCTTTTTTTCTGCAGTTTTTTCTCTTTTTTTTTCAGATACAGATGGAAGAATGGTCCTCACTCAGAAATGAATGGCAACCTCTCTATAAATTATTTTCCAGGTCATTTCACTGAGTGTTTTGCAGGTATTTCATTTCATTCCTTGACAACTGACCCAAAACTTTGAGCTGGGTTGCTGGGTTACTTGGGAGATAGGCATTGTCATTGGTGTCCTTGGGTTTTTAAAAAAAAAAAAAAAAAAAAAAATTATTTTTCTAGCCTGTAATTCTTCCCTGTGTACCACTGAAGACTCCCTCCTAGCTCTCACCCTTTTTCTTTACAACACCATTTTGGCCTTATTACTTATTAGGATCAGAAGCAAAACATCCATATCCTTATAAATTAGAAAATGTTTAATAAGAATGAGCTTGAACAAATTTTTATTATAATGAAAGGATTAAGGTGCATGATAGCATTAATATTTAGGAAAAATTAAACAAAATTGCTTTTTATCTGCTGCAAACTATGTTAAATATTTAATATGCCACATTACAGGGGCACCATTTCAACAAAGGGTATGACAACCTTTGTGTTACAAACCTTYATTTCAGTGGTTCAGACTTAGTTGGAAAACTTCTGAAAGCTAAATCTAACATTATTTGCAGGTTTTCTAGGCAGTTAGAGCCGAGACAGTCTTCCAAACCTGYGCAGAAGGTCTATAGCAAAGTCATGCAAACAGTGGGACTGAAGAGGCTGTCTCTTGCGGGCTCTACTGACCCAGCACATGGTTTATTTAGGAGGAGGCGTCAAGTTTAATTGTTCTGGAGCTTATGGGAAGCCTTTTTGTTGCTTTTTTTGGAATGTCTGGGTGTATTTTTAGACAGCTTTAAAACACAAAAAAAGAGTCATGCAAGTATTTTGAGGTGATAGAAGGGTGATTTTTTTCAGTAATCTAGCAGCAGATAACTTCCACACAAATACTGTGAGAGGCAAATTCTAGCTCTCAGATTAGAATAAGTGAATATAAATATTCCTTCATAACTAAAAAGGTGTACTAAATCCTGCTAGCAGCAGTAACATCCTTCTGAAACAAAGCAAACAGTTTTCTGCACTCTGAAGGCCTGGAAACTTTCAAGCTTTCTCTAGGAGTTTAAAAAATAAATCTCTGGGGGAGAAAAAAAAAAAAAAAATCAAAATAAGTAAATACCCAAACCCAAGTTGGACCTGCTTACAGCCAGGCTATGTATTTGATGAAATTTTAAGGTAATAATGTAACAGTATAAAGCAGTAAATTTGGTAGTAGATTTTTGTTGCTTTCAGATCACTGAACTGAGAAGCAAACAGAATGAAAAAATTCAAAAAGTTTGCTCCAAAGCTGATCCTTACAATAACCTGGGGGGGGGGGGTGGTGGAATCTATTATCCTTTGCCTTTATCTCTCCTCCTGTAAAACGCGATAAYAAACACTAGTTAAGCATTATATTTCTATCTTGGGATGGGACTCGGAGCAGAAGACAACAAAACATTACAACCACCTAGGCTGAGCTGGCTGAATTCCTGAAGTCAGCCTTCCCGTACTCTATGCCCCACAAAACCCCAAGCAGAATTACCCTAACTCTTCAAAAACTGTCAAGGTCTCATTAGTTACTTCTAAAGCCCTCCCCCTACCTCAGTTGACTTTCATTTTATCCACCCAAGGCAATTGTTTTCATCTGTATACATGTCCTAGGCAGCTATTAGCTATTTGACTGGGGAGCACTTTCAAGGGGTTCAGCCCTGTTGTGCTGGTACCATCATTTGAAGCTGCAGTCATTTTTTTTTTCCTTCCTTTATTTCTTATAGAAGTTTTCTTCACTGAATGAAAATAGTTTCCTTCTTTGCAATTAAAAACTTCACAATTAGCTTATTATTATTGCGCAACTGAATACATGACTTTAACGTCCGAGTACTGCTGAATTTTCATGTCTGTAATATACTGCACTGGTTTTCAAGGCACTGTGTTCTGAAGTTCGTCTCTCATATTCAAGGAAATACAACATGAAACAGGAGGAGGAGAGTAGAAGTCAAACCATGTCAAAGATGCAGCAGTCGTTACTAGTTTCCAGATTTTCTGACTCTAGCCTACCTAGCCACATTTAGATATGCCACAAAAATGTAGGAGACATTTATGTGTCACCATTTTCCAGTTTTATATATTAAAAAAAAAAAAAAAGACTTAATTGACTATCATTTGAAACACACAGCTGTTTAGTTTGAAACTAAGATGGAAGATATCCAGCACAGCCTTGCAGAAAGTGGAGGTAAAAAATGAAAAATGAGTAACTGTTCAATAACACTAGAGGTTTGAGTCTCATTTACCACTAGTATGGTAAAAAGATACTATATTTTAATAAAATTGACCTAAAGTATGTTTTTAAACTTTTCAAGCTTGACTTCAACAACTGTATTACTGTATTGTGTTACTAAGTACCAGAAGGTTTTGTGACATTTTAAATTGTTTATCATGTTGGTGGTGGTGGGTTTGGTTTTTTTGGGGTTTTTTTGTGGGTTTTTGTTGTTGTTGTTGTTGTTTTAACACACAAAACAAAAATGCTTGGATACCAACATAAGAAGGGAGTACGAAAGTGCATTTCGAAAGTAGAACTCAAAATATCAAATATATGTACTTAAAGGTGAATCTTAAAAAAGATGTTCCAATAAATAGCTTTTATTGAGGCATTAGTGACCATTAACTTCTCATGCATGTGGCTCATGCTGTCAGACAGACRGTATTAGTGATACTTGTAAATGTTTTCTGTGAAAATATGCACCACTTGTGCACCTGCTATAAAGTATCTCAGCTTCACTTACCAGAAGGTTTTCTAAACCTTAATCCACATTTTTGGTGGCTTCAAGAGAAATAGCTTTTATTAATTACATGTTAAATTAAAGCTATAAACAGCCTTTATTTATGTTAGCACAAGATTCTGTCGGTGGATATATATCTTCATTTCATTGCACTGTACTTTCAAAGAACTAAAACCTTAAATAGAAACTCTAATAACAAGTTTGGTTTGAACCTAAAATTGTGTACCAACTTTTGAAACAAAAAGTAAATAACTTCAGTTTCAACTGTAAATATTAAGGTATTGAAATGCTAGGTTGTGCTGACAACATATATTTGGAGGACAGAAACTTTACAAGTGCGAAACCCCTCCTTCAAGAAAGGCAAGCCAAAACTAAAAACCAAAAATACAACAAAAGAGTAAGTTCTTTTGAAATGCATCCGTGCAATTTTCACTGCCATCGCTCTCCTTTCCCACATGCACATGCTGCTTTGAGTGTCTTGATGGTTTGGTAGAGAATGGCTTTCCTTACCTGCAGAATTTCAGGGGAAACCACACAGTGGCAGTGCTGTGAACGTAAGTGCTATGCTCCATTGTGCAGCAAGATAAGAGTCTTAAGAACTAAAATACAATTTCCCATGCTTAGTTACAGTTAAGTTCACTGTTACTTTATATAGAAGACATCCTGGTTTCTATTGCTCTAAGAGTGGAAGAAAAACATGCAGTCAACATGTAATTTATTTCCTTCTGTAATTTTAGTATCCAGAAGCCTCAGACACAGAGTTAGTCACACATTTCACTCTGGGCTACTATTTTCTCTCCATTTTTAGCCACTCTTTCATTTCCTCTATTCAGATATGTTTTTGAAGCCCAGCCTCTTAGCGTAAACTTGGAATTCTTTGCCAAAATAAAAGGAAAAGAAAACAAACTGAAGGAGCATCCCCCACACAAACATATGCGTGCGCACACCCCCCCCCAGACATTTATGATTCATCTAGGTTATTGGTTTCTATACTTCCATAGTACACAGATACAAGTTGATGAGTATTAGAAATGACAAATCCAGAGCGCTCTGTTCATTTTCACTGTACTGTGAGACTCTTGTCAAAGAATACAGCCACACAGATCACACATGCCAACTTCTGATGTACAGGTATCTCACATCAGGGAGGGGGGGGGGGGTTACTTTAGAGTAAGCCTGAAAGGAGAGCTCTCAGTAGATCCTACAGTTACAGAAATAGAAAAGCACGACCGACTCCTACATGCTGCTTTAAGACATCTTGAATATTGACATGCACGCTACCCTTTGCGCCTGGCTTCTTTACCAGCAGACCTGCAGTTTAGTGTTCCCTTTCAGACTCACGTACAAACATCCAGATCCATGCTTAGTCATAGAGATAATGGCAGGAAAGCAGAGTTACATCTGTTAAATACTTTCAAAAGAAAAGCTACTCATGTTTTCTTCTGTGTAACTGATGCCTCATACTTTTTCTCCCCTTGTTTCTGTGCTCCAAGTAAGACACTTGGTTTGCAGCTGCACAACAGTGGAAATTTCCTCCAGGTGATCATTTGGTGATCATTCTCAGTACACGATTAAAGGCCAAGATTGCATGTAATTTACTGGTTTTAAAGCCTATGTGCTTTTCAGACATAAATGTAGCAGTTAACAAACCCACATACGCTCAAGGACCATGACATACAGCACTACAACACAAGGCGTTTTTTTTTTTTTTTAACTTATACAGAAAACTGTATTTATATCTATGACTCCCACCTAAATCAACTCCCCCTTCATTTCACCAGGTGAACAAACAGTATGTCCCCTTTTTTCCTCCTTTTAAAAAAAAAGTATCGGACTTTTGCCTGCAGGGATTAACACCCAGGGAATCTGAATATGTTTCCTTCCCTGCTTACCTTGACTTACTTTGCCTTTAGGTACAGAACCTGCTCCTGAAGGTAAAACCCTTCTGACTGCACCTGCAGCCACACTTTTCCCCTTGCTGAGTCATTCCTCAAGTTCACATAGCCCAAATGAGCCAAACAATTTCCAAGCAGGATTTGCACCACAATCCCTTTCCACCAGCACCCCCAGGATAGTGACAGTCCCTCAGGAGAGCCCAAGGAATTACATTTAATAAAAAAACTACACACAAACATACATATGCTGCATGACTCCCCTTCATTGACTGAATGACATTTAAAAGACAAGCATAAGAGCATTAAACTATCCAGTAGAGTAGCAGATGGGGAAAAATTCTTTTCCTTATCAAAGCTAAATTATTATATCACCGCTGGTCTCAAAGCTATGAGGTACTGGTGCTTTTTAACTACACTGAGAAAAATATTAGGAGAGGATTTTATCAAATATTAAAAGGCATGGTAAATTATTTTAACTTGGATATTCCTCAATTTCTTTCTATGGTGAAGCTATCCTTTTAAGTTGATTCTCTTTTTATCTTGAGCTGCAATGGCCTTTCCTATAAATTTGCTGAAGGGTATCACACATTTCCAATAAACTATTTTGTACAATTCTTCATAGAATGAATACAGTATTTTTTACAACAGCACCTGAAAAAGGCTGAACAACAGTAAAGTCTTCAAACAAAAAGCTAACACAAACACAATTTTCTTCCTCAATCTCAACAGCAATTCCCAATTTTGGAAGTTACTAATTTTGCCATTTGAAATCATTTCACTGCGAGTCCAGCTACCCAGTGCAATTCCCTTATAAGTTTACAACTAATCCCTAATAAAAATCAAATTCTTGAGCTGCTGATAAGACAGTTTCTTTTCATTACTGTGTTTCTCATGACATGATTCCCTCGGCTACACTGTTTGTGGGCAGATGGCACCTGAGCAACACCCACAACTTGCTTACACACCTGCAGGCACCTGTGAAGAGACAGGGCACGCCGGCAAATCCTGGGCCCTCTCGTCACCATCACCCACTATTTTCTCTCCGGGCTTCAAAGCGTTGAGGAGGGTAGCTATGCAAAAGCACAGAAAGGAAAAAATAAGGGAATAAAGTGGTGAAATTGCACAAGGCAGAGCCTGAGCAGCACAAGGGGGAACGTGGGCAGCACCTAAGGGAAGGTGGCCCCCGGGCACGGGGGCAGCTCCACCGCAACCAAGCCCTGCCACAGGGCACCTCACTTCAAATGAAGCAGTCCAGCTGAAACATATATTTTATAGCTTTTTTGCCATTATTTTTAATAATGCCATGCACACCTCACTGTTAAAAGATAAAATCGGTTAAATACTTTGTGTGCTATTGGGGTTTGGGAGCTGGAAAAAACCCTTACTGGTCAGCACAAACAGAGCTCACCTCCTGCCTTAGAGCCTCCCGCCTGTTGTGTAGGAGAGAAGCAGGCACGAGCATCTTTTTTTCAGCTACCTGCACACCTGTAGCAAATATAATGCCCTGAGGATGTACACCTGCACTTCAGCTGCACAGCTCACCTGCAGCCCATCTGCATAACCATCCTGTGGATAAGTCCCAGACCTGGGCATTCCATTACAGGTACTGGAGAGACTCTCCAGCCTGGCTGCCTAATGTCCTGAGACCCTGGGCAGATAAATGCCAGCCCTGAATTCCACCAACAGATCTACTAAGTGGCAGAGAGGACATGTGCAGAGAAACCTGAACATCTGAGAGCAGTAATGAAGGCACTGTGTTGTTCAAACCTATACTAATGGCTCAGTTTCCAAAGGGACGATATTCTAGCCAAGGACTAGTACTGCCCAGCCCCTTCACACAGCACAGCCCTTCCCCTCCCCAGCACCACTCTTATTTTCCAGAGGTAGGGTACTGTCAGCAAAGCCACCAGCTTTCCACTGAGAGCCCGGAGCCTCACCTTTCCATTACCCAAAGCGTCTGACAGCCAGTTATCCTTGTGCTGCCTGAGCAGTACTAGACAGAAAGATTGGAATTAGTATTTGCTGCCAAAAAGTATTGGATACTTTCTAATCACACTAGGAGACCACTTGCTAGGTTTTTGATCTCAGAGATGCTTAATATAATGAAGCAGGAAGACGAAGTTTCACTTTCAAGCTACAGTTCAATAATCCTACTTGAAGCAGTTGGAAAAAACAAACTTTAGCCACTGCCTCAGCATCTAGAGATGCAGGAAAGATCTTATCTCTATTCTATTATCATTAAATTTTAATTCTCTCAAACTGGTGACATCATACAGAAGTTAATTCATAACTAAACCCTAGTAATCACAGCATAAAAATTAGGTTTTTTTAATTTTGGGTTTATATACAACTGTCGAATCCCATGAGACAAAGTTCAAGACACAGCACCTATTATTTTAATGTCCTGTTCCTGCATTATCACCTGCCATACTTATTTACTGCTTATCTTCTCTACAATTCTCAATTTCCACAGTACAGCAAAATGTTTTTGTCTTCTATTTTATGTTTCATTAAAGGAGAAATTGAACTCATTGCTTTGGTTTTTACCATGGCACTTCAAATATAAGGCAGGTGCCTGATAACCGTCTCACTTTTATCAGAAGTTCACAATGAATAGTTCCCATTACCTTTTCCTCTGCACTAAATATTTTTTCTTCACAGAAAATGAATGAAAACATTGTTGTTAATGATTAAAGCAAACATTTGCTTAAAAATATTAGGCTGGATATTTCAGCCCTAACTCAGAATTGTATTTCTGATATATTGCACATCCTATGCTTTTATGTCATATGTAAATTTAAACAGTACTACATGTTTTTAAAATCCTATGTTGAAAGATCTTTAAAGTTGCAAGGCTAAGTGAAGGAAAGCCAACATTTAACCTGACTGTGCTGTGTCCTGGTGCATTCTCAATCATATTATGTCATAGTTTATTACGTCTTGTTAAATTCAACTTGTCTAGCACTCTTCAGACCATTAAAACATTCTTAAAGAGATGTTGCATTTCCTGATTACAGTTTTTGGCTCTTATTTGTGTAGTCTTGTGTTAACAGTCTGATTCTCAAGTACATTTCTTGGTGACACTCAGCTTTGTCTGTGTAGGGCTCTTACTACTAAGTACTTACGGCTGATAAATGCCATTCTTAACAGAGGTGATTTTCATTCTGCTTCGCTCCATTAGTTCAAAGTACAAAATTGCAATGAAAAGCTGCAATGTCCTCTTGGTAGTTTGACTCTGCTTTGAGTTCAGTGCTGCCCATATTTATCTAACTTACAGACTCATTTTGGGGGAAAAAGCCTCAATTTTATATACTTTTTTTTAAACCTGCCAAGGTTAGGGACCCAGTTCTGTGAACACTTTTCATGCAATCAGTTCCACCAAATGCCCATCACCTGAGAAAAGAGAATGACCTGTTTCATGATGGGATGCAATGCACAGCTCTGGTCATATTTTGCAGCCATTAAACTCAATACCATGGGCTGTAGTGAGAAAACCCTACAATTCAGTTGTTTTAAACTGCCAGAAAACCTCCCAACTGCAAATTTCATTGTGATTTGCACTGGTGATGGGGGAACTATTTTCAGGCAACTGCACTTCTTTAAGATTTTGAATTTCTTATCGGCACCCCAGTAATTAAGTATTTATAGATGACAAAAATGCACCTAGCAGGAATAGACCCATTTGTTTCCTATGTGCTTCAAACCTTTCATGAATAAAGTAGTACCAAGGGTAACCTTTCATGAATACAACCTTAGGGATCACAGAGTGCCCTCAATCAATGCAGGGAACTCATGTTGACAGAGTATATGGGAAACAGATTGAGGTATTAAAGCACATAGCCTCTGGTGTTTTAGATGTAAATACTATAACCATCAAATATTTAGACTCTTATGTAAGCAGTATGTCATTTTTTAAACAGTTACTGCTTGGAATAAATCTTTAAGGATGGAATTTTCAGAAGTGCTCAGTATTGGCCTAACTTTGCTCTTACTGAAATCAATCATAAAATTTTCACAACTTTGGAAAAGGACTTTGTCTGTTTATATGTTTCCACAGCACTAAGCACAATGAGTCTGGATCCTGGCTGGGGCCTTTTGACTCTGCTGTAATCTAAATAAATTGATTTATAGGAGATCAGTCAGACAAATGATGAGGAAACACATACATACATATAAAATAGCTAGGGTTTTTACATAATGGCTTAGCAGTCCTTTGGAGCTTCTTCATTATTTTCTCTTTGAATCCTAAAATTCATTTGCCTTCTTTTATATTAATTTAATTTCCTTGTTATTAGTTTTCCCCAACATAATTCCATGCATCTTAAATTTCCAGTAAAGTATCCAGTCAATAAAATTTATCTTTCTTTCTTGCCACAAACTAATCCCATTTAGTTTGCACAATAAACACATTAGTTTTGGGATCTGATTCATACTTTGTGTCAGCAGAATATAACCTCTCCTCTGTTTCCACAAAAGCTGTTGCTGGTAAGAGTGATATGTAACCTACTCTATATTCCCAGGAATAACTACCTTTGCTGGACTGGGAAAAGGGAAGAGAATGCATTTTTTTGTGGGTTTGTAGAGTGGTTAGGTCTGTTTCTTTTGTTATTTCACAAGATTCACACAAACATTAATTTACCCAGGGATTGACTTGAGAGGCAGTTATTTTACTTTCATATACATGCCAACCTCAAAACTGTCTAAAAACATCTTATTTTCTTCCAAAGAGCTACAGTAAGACCAAGACAAAACTATTCCTGCTTATCACTCAATGTGGGATTTTATGTCCTTTTTCCCTGTTTTCTCCAAATAAAATGCTACAAATTATTGAAATGGAGGCTGTGGTTCTGCAGACAATTCTCTAGGCATTTTCCTAGCAGCTGCTATCCTCATTCCCTTGCCCCTGCTCCAGCCACTGACTCCCACCTCCTTCACTGCTCCTCCAGTTGGACCCATACAGCTTGTTTTGGATCTATGTGATGAACCAGACCAAGACTAAATCATAGAATCATAGAATAGTTTGGGTTGGAAGGGACCTTTAAAGGTCATCTAGTCCAACCCCCCTGCCATGGGCAGGGACATCTTCAACTAGATCAGGTTGCTCAGAGCCTCGTCCAACCTGACCTTGAATGTTTCCAGGGATGGGGCATCTACCACCTCTCTGGGCAACCTGTGCCAGTGTTTCACCACCCTCAGCGTAAAAAATTTCTTCCTTACATCTAGTCTGAATCTACCCTCTTTTCGTTTAAAGCCATTCCCCCTTGTCCTGTCGCAGCAGGCCCTGCTAAAAAGTTTGCCGCCATCTTTTTTATAAGCCCTCTTTAGGTACTGATAGGCTGCAATAAGGTCTCCCCGAAGCCTTCTCTTCTCCAGGCTGAACAACCCCAGCTCTCTCAGCCTTTCTTCATAGCAGAGGCGTTCCATCCCCCTGATCGTTTTCGTGGCCCTCCTCTGGACCCGCTCCAACAGGTCCCTGTCTTTCTTATGCTGAGGGCTCCAGAGCTGGATGCAGTACTGCAGGTACTCTTTACGGAAATACTCCTCCTCTTCCTTGAAAGTTTACTTTTAACCTGGGCCAGCTCCCAGTCTGGTGATCCTACGCAGAGTTGTACTAGCACAAGGGAGGGAGCAGCTCTGAGGAGCCAGATCTGCACCTGGCAAAGACTGCATCAACACACACCTGTGCCATGGGAAATATTTCTGAACCTCCAAAAGCATTCTCACCAGATCCCTCAGGAAAGCAATAACAAGCACACATTAGATTATAAAACTGGCAAAGAAACAAACTTCACAGAGCAGCCAAAGTTGTAAAATAGGCCAAGGAAGGAATCAGGTAATGATAACAGCTTGTTCATCTTCTTTACCTAAATTCAGGTGATGTTATCACTAAATCTAGCCCGCTATATATTTTATAGTAAGCAATTCTAGTCTTTCAGATTAGCAAGCTATATATATATACAGTGCTTTATTCTCAAACTGTTTCACCACAAATGACAGCTCATTTCACAAACAGCTTATCTTATGGCTAAAGATATATAAATACATACTAAAAATGTTGCTGAAAGTCTCTGAATGTATAATGCAGCCTGGTAGACATGGTAGTGATTGTAACACTGCATTGTAGACACAAATGTTAAAGAAACTTGGCAAGAATCAACACATTTTAGCTACTCAAAATTCAGATTTTCTCAGTCTTGTCCCCTTCTGATGAATGGAACATATGGGAGTATTGTTCATAAAACTTGCATTGCTTTTCTCGATGTCTACCAAAATTCCTCATCATGACAATATTTACCAAGATACATATAGATTCAAATTCGAATTCATTACCTAGAAGTTTTTCTGTACTCCCAGGTTTACTGGAAAAGAAAAACGCTTCAGAAGCAATGTGTTGTGAGTATTTAACAGTAGATGTTATAGCAACAGAGGTAGTGGAGTGCTTGCTGGGGAAGGCAGCTATCCAGTTAAAAGCCATCAATGCTGAGTGAGATAAAAGACAGGGAAGAAAGTAGCTGCTTTGCCAAGAAGCAGTTTCAAATCTGACATTATAAACAAAACACATGTAAATCTAGACATAGATCCTCTCTCATAAGCTGAAGGCTCCATAATATTTTAGCTAACATTATTACTTACAAACAAACAATTCCTGAAATACGACATCACAACTGCAGAACAGCTTTTAACCTTGTGTTCATCCACTCAGGAACCATGTTATTTATTATCCTTTATCCCTTAATTACGGGGACTTCACCTACTGCTCTCTGCTCATTTGAAATGCAGAATAAAATACAATGGATGTCTGAAGACTTAACAGGTGTCAACCAGATATTTGCCAGCTACCGCTACTATTCTACTGGGAGGAGTTGCTGTTCTATAAATACTAATTAGAGTTTTGCACATGATCTTGCTGAAATACCTAAGGTGATGAGTGGCCAGTTGTTACTTTTAAAAGATTAGCACAATTTGAAAAACTAATGTCCCCAATGAGGCAATGCTCACACTGAATAATCAAGAGTTATAGCTGTTCTCTGCCCAAAGGGAATATTTGCTCACTTCATCATTTGGAAAATCTGCTGCCTCTCAAACAACTCACTCTTCTATTTCACTTTGAGAAACTTGTAAAACTTCGTGCAATCAATGTAATAGGATGGTATATGTACTTAAATGGTCTTCCACTGCTATGCCCACATGGAAGGCTTTATGAATACCTTCCAAGGACAGAGCTTTTAGTGTGAAATCATGATTAAGAAACTGCAACAAAATTACATTGCACTTAAATGAAGCAGCAAAGAAAAAGAAGATTACAGTAGAAACTGCATCAGCATAGCAAAAATTTAATTTCCTCAAATCCATCTCCTCTCAAATTCTTCACCTCCACATATGAGACAAAGAAAAAAGACCCAGTCAAAACAGAACAGGTCTCTATTATAGTAATTGAGTTTTTTATATTTGTAGTAGTCATTATTGAGAAAAAACCACCAATTCTCTAAAATCCTGGTGTAATACTTCCGAAGAACCAGCTCATTATTTTAAGCAAAAATGCTAAGTGATCAGATGCAGCATATTCCACTGGCTTGAAATAAAATCCTGAATTTCATCTTGTCCAATTTGCTATGAAGTGCAACTGATGTAACATGGTGTGACACAATGCTGCATTTCTACATATGAGCTGTGATTCATTGCAGTGAAATTTGACTGATGCAACTGACACAATCCCATACTGTTTAGTGTCAACACAGCGCGTCCACAAAAAACGCAGAAAAAATGGGTACAGGGACTCAGAACTTTACCTACTTACTTCTTTTCTATTTTGCTCTATCTCTCTGTGAAAGAATATTCAGTAAATCCATTACCGTGTATGGGGAAAATAGATACCATTTTAATCAGAATTTATTTTTCTGGTTTTTTTCTTTTTAAAAGATATTATTTTTCTTTAGCATGAAATCTGTTTTTTCCTTATCCTTCAGCATACTACTTCCTCTCTTTAAGTAGCTCATTACTGGAAATGTTTGGCCTTACTTCAAAAGAGAAGAATATGTCAACACCAGAACATCTGTGTCCACATAGAGTGCTTTGATGACAGTGATACACTCCATTTACATCAGTAACACTGAGCTGAACCTTGATGCTGACTGCATTTAAAGATCTTACCCCACAGGGCAAGAGAATACGGGTCAAAAACGTTGATCTGTGTTTGACACACTCTCTACTTCGAGAGCACTTGGCAGTGATTTGTTCCAGAGTCAAGAATCAAACTCACAAAATGTTGCAAAGCTCGGAGCCATGTTTGCGTAACCACATTCAAAACAAACATTAAAATTCACAGTCTCTGGAGGCCAATCGACTTTTGATATGCAGGATTTTGCAAGCAATATGGTCAAATTCTACCCCGAATACAGTGGGAACTTTCTCATTTAAATCAAAAGGGCATAACTCGGGCTTGAATATCTGTTATTAAGAGGAGTAATGTACCTATCTCTCAAATGCAAAAAGGAAAATAGACACTTTATCACCCTAAAACTCAAACCTGATTGATTGTATAAAAAAGGGAGTGGAATACTTACGTGTGACACAGCATTGCTTCTATCAGTGTGGCCAGAGGAAGTTGGGAGAATTTCACTATAGATCACATATTGAAGGCACAGGCACATTGTGGCAAAGGCAGGCACGCACAAAAATGATGAGTTTCTCAAATATTTAGTACAGAAGAGTGCAGAGATGAAGGACTGAGATCTGCTACAGAATATTTGCAGACCTTGGTTTCTGGTAATCTTCTTCCTTTTAACTTGATTTTAAAACCTTTTGTGTTTCTTCAACTTTTTGTAATTAACATATCATTTTCTAATTTAATTACATTATATCCAGTAACCTGCTATGCTGACTTAAATCTTAATATAAGGTGGAGAGTTCCAATAGTCTCCTTCCACAATTCTGAGTCCTGAGTACCCTCATGTAAACCTCAGCACTTTTGCTGCATTGAATGATTTGGTATTGCTTACTAGACTAATACATACAAAGCATCAAACAGGATCAAATCGATGCAGCTGGATATTGCCCTGTCTGTGTTCAAGGACCACAACTACCTGTATGCTGCATTAGCAAGTGCAAGTACTAGTAAATCCTATTTCAGCAAACAGAGAAAGAGAAAATTTTGTTTACAGGTTTCACTAGAATGCCATGGAAACAGATACAGAAGTAATTCTTAAAGGCATAATCCAAATAGAAGACCGCTCTAACAGAAATCATATATCCAAAAATAATGTATGTGTTTTCCCACTTGGAAAACACATGCATAACTCCTATTAACATCAAGACAGAAAATTATACTGAGTAGACCCCAATATCACTAAGGTCCCTGATAAGAGTATGAATTAATGTGCACCTTCAAAGTACAGCAAGATGTTTTCATATACAGACTATTAGAAAAAAATAAAAATACCTCAATAGAATAATGATTTTTTAAAGAAAAAAATTACAGCTAGAATTTCTGAAACAGGATTAAAGTATGGTAGTACCCCTGTACAAGGAAGCTGCTCAGCACCTGCTGCCTACACTGTGCCTGGCTCCAGGCAATGTTATTCATTCCTCACTTTCATGGGAGCAAAATACATCCCCTAAAAATATAAAACACAAAAATAAATAGATCTCCGGGGAAATGGAAGAGAAATCTGTTTTAAAAATAGTGAAGGAGCCTACATGTTCTAGAAAAAGTCCATTTTGTATTGTTTTGTAAGATTTACACTTTAATTTGAAACCAAAGCAAGGCATAAAATTTGTATGAAAGCAATATCTGATTTATAGATAAACTTAACACACAATATACTTAGCTGCAAATACCAGACCCCAGTGAGAGAAGGAAAAGGTTTTGAAAGATGATTAAAGCATGCTTGATAAATGTGGCCCTGAAATGCCCCAGAAGATTTTTCTGAAGTTAAATAGTAAACACAATTAACATGACTTTTGCTACAAAAACACTAAACACAATGGATTTTTTTAATTAATTTTCAATGTTATTACATGCTCCTATTGAGCTGGAATTGACTCCATCCACTAACTGTATTGTGAGACAGCCCTTCTGTCCAGATGACCTTACCATCTAGATAAAAAAACAAATAGCCATTCTGTTGGTCACATGAAGAGGACGCCGTACAATAACAATGATCTTATGACCACCAGAAGTTAACATCTTGCGGGTGGAAATTTTGTGACAGTTGAAGTATTTAGGAAAGATACAAGGCTCAGATAATGTGCAGATTGATCAAATGTGTTATTAATTAACCAATAAAAAGAAGCAGCTGTAAAGGCTTACAAGAATACATTACTGTATACACCTAACCTCACTATCCATATTCAAACAAGTCTCCTAGCTAAAGGCAAATCACATAATTCCTGGGAATCTTGCATTCATTAGGACTCATTAGATTTACATATTATTATTCACAGTAGACATTTCATTACATTTGCTTTGAGAAAATGTACCATCTATATGGGTATTCATGTGTTTCATATGGACATACCTTTCTGTGTTGTATATAATGTGTAGCTTACAATGAGGTTGTTTGGCCTTCTTGTATCTTAGATAAAACAGACCAGAGACTACTCATTCGCATGAGGTCAACTCACATTGCAGAGCTCACATTCTTCCACTAAAATCTGACCTCCCCAAAACAGGGAGAAGAAATCCAAACAGCCTTTTGGAACCAGTCCAGGCCCAGTCCATCTCCCATATTGTTTGCAGGCTTTGCTTGGGAGACTGCTAGATGACGCAGGCCAAAACTGGGCCAGGGACTGTCCTAACAGTTGGATGGTGAGGATGTCACTGAAAAATAATTTGGCCCAAGACCTGACTGTTCAGTTTGCTCGAATGGACATGGCTTCAGTCATGCTGCTTGAAACAAGTCACTACAGCACACCATCACAGCAAGGCTGGAAGGGGCCTCCAGAGTTCATACTGTCCATCTGCTCCAAAGAGAACCTGTCCTCACAACATTGCTTTTGCATCCAAGTTCTCTCCTACTCTTACCAAAAGGTGCACCTGAGCCATAAGGTCTTCGCTACAAGAAAGTGCCAGGCAAAACACTTTTATCTCAGTAAGCAAGTCTTTGAAAGGATAACTTACCATTTTGGTCTGCTTGTGGATTTCACCATTGGAGCCATCCCATCTCTATAGAGGCTTTTTGTTTTACTGAAGTTGACAACATTGAAAATTACTCTCTGGGGGGGGGAAAAAAACCCAAAGAAAAAAGGTCAGGTATAAATTATGAAAGAGTTTATATGCATATTGCATATACCAGCTGCATAAAAATATACACAGAAAATATATGGAATAGATGTGTATCTTATGAATTACTGTTACTCTCCATAGATCTCAGATAATGGATACCTTGTCTGTTCCTAGTATTTTAATAGTCCATGTTGTTTTACACTGCAGTGATATACATGGAATGTATGTTTTGAATTTAATATGCTGATTTTTCAGTAGGTATCCTAGTCATACAAAGAAATAGGTTACTCAGGTCTGAAAACAGAAAAGCAAGTCCAGTTTGCTGCAGTTAGGGTTAGAGAGGTTGGTGGAAAGCTGGGAGACAGGGTAGCAGTCCTCATGAAAACCTTCCAACTGCTTCATCTCTTAAAGCTTCGTAGTTGCTTCTTTCAACCTGCTTAGGCCTCACACAGCAGCAGGAAAAAATAAAGATTTCTGATTTTCTTTCCCCAAAGAAAGGTATATTTCTCTTCACTTCCCTTGGCAAAAGGAAGAATTTTCCTCTGCAAAATCTGTACAGGATACCTACACAGTAGAAATTGCACATAGCCATCATTAATTTGAATATGATAGAGAAGAAGAAAAGAGTCCAACTCTGATCTTAGTTTACACTAATAACTTTGGGAAAACTGTAGCTGATATTTAACAGTTCAAAGGAAGAGCAAAATCTAGATCTTTACTGGTAATGTACTGATACTGAAAGTAATTTCATGCTGGGGGAAGAAAAGAGAAAACAGAGACAAAACCTTCTTCCTTACCATCTGTCTGCTGTAAGTCATTTTATGCAAAATTACTTATTCTGGTTCTGTTAAGAAAGTCTAGGTTGGATCTAGCTCATCTCATGTAGTACATTTACTTTTCAGATGTTAAATCCAGTATACCTGGTTTCTCATACTCTTTTGATAACCAACATTAATGTACACAGAAAAAACAAAATATGAAGACTAAATTAATTTTGATATCATGTTCCAGGATATACTAATACATTCCATTTGTACTCTCTCTTTAATTTTTTTTTTCCATGGGTATCTGTGAAGACAGACCACTAAAGATGATATTTGCCCCTAGGTATTCACACATTTGTTTTTAGAACAAACTATTGTAATATTTACACTCTTAAATAATGGTTCATGAGAAGTCTGAGAATTAAATGGCCACTGTTTGAAATCATATGGGTTTGACTAAAGCAGTAAGATCGATTAAGCTTTCATATGTAAAATTTTGCAAAAAAAAATCTGGACCTTCCAGGCAGTCTGCTCAGACAACAGTGAATTACAACATTAAAGTGAAAGCAGTCAGCAGTGGGACACTGACAACAGGAGCCAGGCACATTTACATTGATATGTGGGGCAGGTAGGAATCCAGGTAAACTATATAGCCCTAATTAAGTATCTCTGTACTCAAGAAAAATTAAGAAAGTTTTTCTGAGGTGTGGTAGTGCTGAAGATTTTGTAAATGGAAGCACAAGCTGCTACGTATGCAAACTCTGCAAATTAGTCAAACAAAATCTAAGAATAACCTGTAGGTTTTACTGGAACGGACTCAAAAAACTAGCAAGTTGAGAAAAACACTTTCTTAAAGATGTTAATTCGATTTTATACCAACGTTAATGAGCAAACTGTGTGTCCCTGTACATGAGTTTTCATGTATTTTGTCTATTGCAGCATTTTGAGATTTTCTAATGGTCGTGAGATGAGCTTATTTTTATAACTCTTGATGAGAGTATGCACTTAATTTACAAAATGTTGTATTTGTAATTTTAAGTACTTAGGATATTGCTTATCTGATGAAATACCCATCTTGGGAGGTCTCTAGTTATTTTCCATCTTCTTATGTTTACAATGTATGGCTCTAAGTTAGATAATGATATTTAGGTCTCTATATATTCCATACTCTACATGGAAGCATTTTCCTGTATTAGAATGCTGAGTTTTGCCTCTGTTACTTAACGCTGTTCATATTTGTGAAAACAAATTAAGTTGCAACAAATTGGTTTGTTAATCTTGATGTTTGCATGGAGTGAATGAAACAAACAAGATCTCCAAACCAATTGCCTTAAACTTTGGATGCAATCATGCCACTGTTGGAAAGAGAAAGTTGCTAATTTTGTTACATACTGACTCAGAGCAGACAGCTGGTAGAGAATGTTCTTATTCCAATCAAGCTTATTTTGTATAATGAGTTGGGCAAATGTACACAACTGGGTAAGCAACGTATATAAAAACAAAAATATGCAGCTCATTTAACAAAACACTGCAGATTATAACATTTCAACCACTCATGTTCACCGCGGAGTAAGCAGTTAGCAATGCGTGCAGTTCTCTCAGCATGGTATATAGTCAGATTGGCAGAACCAAAAATTTAACAGCACTGAACAGAACTTTATCAACATACACCACTGAAGTAATAAAGTACACAAACCGAAGCACTCAAATAAGCAGCTGAACTCAGTCAAGTATTCCTGGTGATAGTTAAAGTAGTCGATGCAGCTCAGTCAGTGAAGTGTGCAAAAATGTAATGACTACAGTATACACACCTTAGCCGGAAAAATATGCAGCTTGCTCAATAAGGTATGCAAACATCTTTGAACTGAATGCTATAATAAAAAGGTTGTGATACAGCAATCAAACATTTGCTGAACAAATCTAATTTTCAGTCTAATTTTTGTCTATACTGACACTCTTTAACACACCAGTTATAAACTGTAAAGAGCAACAGGACTAGATATACACTATGCACTTTAAAACATTATTTCCTAAGAAAATTATCACTATTCTGTATGTTTTTATGAATTATAGAGACGTTCAATGTGTGATGAGCAATATAATTTAGATACTCAAAAATGAAAAAAACCTAGCAATTTTTTTTTTTTAAAGAAGTGTCAAGTTAAGAAAATAAAACTAGATGAAATGTACTTACAAATTCCCTAGAAATTGCTCTGGTCTCCAGAGCATCAATCCAGAGAAAAATGGCAGAAATCTTTACAACAAAAATACTTGTATTCATTTTGGAGGGTATGAATACCACTAAAAGAAGCAATATTCAAACTGATGCTGTACCAGAAATGATAACTGTGTGATTTCACTTCAGTTATGATACATTTTCAATCTACTGCATTATTCTGAGAAACTGATCTGCATCTTCTGGGTTGGTGGAAGAGGCACGGTGCAGAAAAGCCCCTCTGGGCACCACCAGGTAAAACCATACTATTTGGGGGGCGTGCATCAGGACGCATTGTGGCTTCACAGCATGAGGAAAGACAACTGCTGCAGTCTCAGGCTCTGTGCATGGACTGCCAGAGCTGAGACAGATGTTGGAGAACATGAGCCAAGGCTGGTATGTTCTGCCTACTGAGAGAAGAAGGAAGATGTCCTCCTTCCATAATGTGTGCAGCAAGTATGCATTTGGAGGTATCTTGCTGCTAAAASCATTAAGACAGAAAAGTAAGGAAAGCCTTGGTCCTGCCTTTAGCCTTAAAATTTACTGATTACATCTGCTTTTCCCAATAGTCCTTTGCAAACATATTTCAGGAATTAAAAACATAATCAGGCGTTAAGGGATGCTCAGTGTTTTTAGCATGAGCAAGATAAAGAGGAACCTTGAACACAAGGGGAAAAGATGGCTGAAATGTGTCACACATTCTGTCTTATTACCAGAAGTTTGAAGTTTCCTGACTGGGGCTGGAAGGAGCTGCTAGTTTTTGGGGGGCAAGCACACGTCAGGGTGGTTTTGGATTGGAGCTGAAGGCATTGAGTGTGGATGGTCATATTGGACATCATATTCCAACAGGTCTGTGTGAGCACAGGGTGAACTGTGATCTCTTAAACATTCATTGCTCACCCACATTCTGGCAGGTTTTCCATCTGAACCTACCAACTGAAGCAGATATCCAAAAGAAAAGTCACACCTTTGCCAAAGGTTAAGTGCTTTCCCCCAGGATAAGGACACGCTAGGTCCCTTCTAAAAGACTGCCAGGTTTATTTTGCATGGTTTTCCCTAGCTGACTTCTCAGGAATAGCTGAGCTACTTTGGCTGACATTAAAAGGAAAAAAAAACAAACAAACCAAAGAACACCACAAAATTCTGCCTGAGGCAGACACCTGGCACAGAAAATTTTGTGTCAAATCATTACAAGTATGAGAAGTTACAACTAACTGAAAATAGGGTTTGCAGTAGGAAGTGTCAGGCATTCTTAATGTTGAGGTAACATACACATATTAAATATTAACAATTATATAATATATTTAATACYAATAGTGTAATAATGTCAATTCAGTGGACAATGCTGCATGCTACAAGTATGATACAAACTTCGCTAAGAGTTGCCAAAGTACCTGGGGACCAATTGTTTGAAGTCAGGCAGGAACAATTTCATCATTTAACGAGCCAAAATAAGAGAACTGGGCACTAAGTATTAATACTAAGACCTTTCAGCTGAAATTAAGTCTGAGCTCTTGTGCTCTGAATGAGCATTAAAGATCCAAAGGTCCTGGATACCACGGGGCTTTGCTTTGCTTTCACTGCTTGATGTCTTGATTTCCTCTCCTGCTGGTTCTTTAGATACTACAGTATTTCGTGAATTCCTGAAACCTGCAGCTTTTTGTGAGCTGGGTTCTTGCCTTTGGCAAGAATCTTGGTTATCCTTTCCATCCTTCCTTCTTTTTTTTTTTTAAATCCTTTCTCTTTCTTCTATAAATGTAAGTTTTCATCCCTTCAAAGGGCAGATCTACTTTAGAATTTCATTCCATTAAAAAAAAAACAAACCACAAAGAAAAGAAAACTGAACTTCTCAAGCCAACCCCATGACTTGTGAGATTTTGAGTCACCATTTCTGAATGTGAGAAACTGGCAACGTGGGATTGCTGCCTTCTCACAAAAAAAGTGCTGCATTTCTGTATTTGTGTCAGCAGGTCTTTGGGATCTTTCCTGACAGAGCATCTTATACAAAGCTATACAAAAATAAATTATACTGGAGGGACTTCAAAATGGAGAGGGGAAAAAAGTGTCACCTGTAACTGTTATCAATGCTGAAGAAAACAAATAATATAACAGTCAGGTCTGTGCAAAATCCCCGATGAAAACTTACAAATCTCATTTTTCTGACCTTTTAAAATTTAAATCATTCATTACTGCTAACATTTTAAAATAACTCATAMTTCTTTTTCCCTTTGTAGGAACACATGTCCTTTCAAATGGAGAAGTTTTTAATATTGATAGCATTTAGCATTTTTCTCTTCAGCTAAGGAGTTTTCAAAACCTGCTGATACTCAGGAGGGGAAAATAAATACTCACCTACTGAGGGCGGATGTTAGGGACCATCCAGAGCTCCACCAGACTCACTAATCAGTTGCACCTGTGTCTTGTTAACTGGAAATTGTCAACTCCTTACAAGGTAACGAAGTCTTAGGAAAGTGATGCAGAAAATGGTCTACAGATTGTGAATTATAAGATTTTTTCCCTTGGTAGAGCTCTTCATTTAGTTATTTAAAAGAGAGAAATGCTAAAGTCTGGGATGATACAAAGAGCAACATTAAAATAAGACTCAAAGGATTTTAATACAGTAAGACCTCTGACATACTGCTATGCTAACTACAAAATGAGCTTAGCATTTATCATGGTATTTGTCTGTGTATTTGAGATATTATTGGTGTTCATGATAGCCCAGCACCCATCAACCACATTAGTGTTTTTCAGTTAATGGGGCGTAACTGTATCTTAATGACAAAAAATACTTTTTAAAATAATTACCAATTTAGGCACTTGCCCTACTTATCTGTCCTTTCTGGCAATTCTTTCTTTGCCTCCAAACTAATACGCTTAAGCACACACCCACAGGAGATGTAACATCTGTGTAAGGCAGTGTTTCCCATTTGGAATATCACTGTCAACATCAGTGTTATCTCAYTTAGGTCTAGGGCAGAGGAATACTGTGGAGAAGGCCATCTTCTAGCAGAAAGCTTTCAAAGGGATCTACAGAGGAATTGCTATTCCCTGTTTAGTGTCATGCCGTGGACTGACCGCTAATCTGGCTTCTGTGCATGATCTGTTGGACTTAAACATCGTGAGGGCAAGAGTCACTCCAAGTTTTCCCATTCAACCTTTCTTGGAAAAATGGCAAGCTTGTTATTGAACACCCTGCCCTGCCCTGCCAAAAGAAGTCAACTTTCTGTTAAAGTTTTTACTTTCCATCTGAACATCAACGGTCTGAAACTTTCAACCAAAAACTCGAAAATGTCCGTTTAGAAAGCCAGCAGTTGTGTAATTAGACCGACTCACGCTCCTTGCTCCCTTGGGCCAAAATCTCCAATAGAATTGCAAATCTGTCACAAGACATAGATTGTATTGTGTTGATTCATCAAAAAGAAAATAGTAAGGGTCCTGACAGGGCATATAACCAGGCTACAGAGGTATTTAAAACAGGTTTGAAGCTGAAAGCTTCTTGCCAAACTTTTTCCTTTCTTCGTAGCAAAAGGTCAAAATATTTGCAAAAAAAGGCATCTTTATTTAATCAGCTCCAGAAAAAAAAAGGTACTTTTATTTCCTTTTCCTATCTTTTCATATATACGCAGTCTTTGGCAAAAGAGCCACTTCTAGTTACATTGCTGGGAAATTGCAGAGCTACAGGAATATGTGAACAACTTTTTATTTGGTATTTGACAGGATGTCTGAGCCCTGTTGGTCTTGTCATTGACTTTCTCTGTATACATGGGTAATATTTTCAGGAATTAGTTGAAATATAAAATAAGGAAACAGTGCATGGTCTTTCACTGAGACTTTCTCAACTAGCTAAATTATTTCCTAATATATTCCATGCCATGTTACAGCCATTGCCAGATGACATTTAAAGTAGAGACATGTATTAAACTCTTTCTACTTAATTACAGAAGCTATCCATGTTTAGGTTCTATATTCTTTTCAATCAATATTATGGCTGCAGGTGGATAGTAACAGCTGGCTGTTCTGGAACATGTTAGCAAAATTTGCTGATATCTTACATCCCTCAAGAGGAAGCAGCTGAAAAGACTTAAGTTTTCCTTTTCCTAATAGAAATTATTTAGCCAGTGAGAAGAAATGCTGCAAAGTTTGGTAGGATTTAAAATAGTARGAATAATTACATATTCTTAGTGGTTCAAAAAGATAATGCTATCAACTAAATATTTTCTGGCCCAAATCCTGTTCACAGTATAGGGCCCACAGGAGGCTTCAAAACGATTAGATTTATCTGGAAAAAGGGAAGAGGGACAGGAAAAGTCACCACATCATGGTTATAGGGAACCACTGTGAAAAAAAAGCCCATGTTCATGAGCACTGGCATAAGTTGTGCCACTGAAGACCAGAGAATGAAGTGGCAAGCACTGACTAAGTTCAGGTAGGAGCGTTCTGCTCACCCATTCTTTCTTCTCTATAAAGTCTACTTTTCTGGGCCCTTCATAAAGTGCAACAGTCAGCCTATGACCCAGAATCAAAGCCTCCCTTACCAACAAGAGATACACTTGCCGACAAATTAGATATTTATGATGGATACCAAAGTGATGTACAGCTATAATTACTCAAGCTTAAAGCATTGCAGGTGGAGTGCTGAAAACTGACACTCTCACAGAAATACTGGAAGACAGTAGGTGAGAGTGGCACTAACAATGAGAGAGTGGCAGTGATATTTGTATGGATCATGATTTTGCTCAACCCTTGAAAACACAGAAAGTAATAATCACAATTTAAATAGCATGCAAACACAAAGGCAGCAATCCATCTGATAGCCAGGCTGGAAGAAGAGAATGAAAGAGCCTTTTCAAGAGTAGGTCCTTGTGAGAAGTAAAAGGAAGATAAAGAAAGCCCTGTTAAGGGACAGATTTGGATGAAGCTTTCCAGCAATTGTTTACTTTGGATTTTTGCAGCTGGCATTTTTCACAGTTAAAAGCTATTGTTTGTCTGGAGCTTGTGGGAAAAACCTGTGGCGGAAAAGAAGGGGATGATAACACATAGAAAGAAAGACAGGATATATAGGAGAGCTCAAAACCAGCACCAATATATTTGCCTCAGTGTTCTCTGATGGGTTGCAAAAACAAAGACATTTTGATGTGTACAACCACGAGTTATTGCTGCCAGCGGTCTTGGTTATGTTACTGGGATCATAGCATTGCAAACGTATAAAACCTCTCGATTTACTTCTCCAGTAACTAAGCACAGATGGGCTTTGTGTCCAGGTTATTCACGGAGGTCCTTGGTTTTCTCTTCTTTTTAATTCAAGCGTTTTGGTTGCTATTACAATGAAACCTTTGAACCTTCTATGTTCTTCCATGCATGGTTCTGAATAGTAATGGAATAAAGGTTTCCCCATATTGTGTAGTTTCCTTATGTTTAGACAGAATTGGAATTGGATCCTTACTTGAGTAGCTGCAGTGCTCATGAAAAAAACACCCAAAAAAAGGATTTTGTGGAAAAATATAAACTATATGTTACCAATTTCATGAAACTAAGGAATATTGTTACAGCATGTACCCTCGTTTTCTTTTGCAAATAATCCCTTCTATTTTTACTGCAGAGTTAAAATGCTTTTTTTCTGCTCTTTCTAGCTGAATCCTTTTGCAATACCACAACATTCACACAATTCACCAATTYCTATAAGAAAGTATAATCAATATGTTAGTGTACATTGGAATCTTAACATTGACAACCAGTAGCTTGTGGTATTGATTTGAAAAAAACCGCTTATGATTTCTACAGTACTTCAGCACTATTTCTTGTATTTTCAATTTTCACTACCTTGAATTCTACTCCAAGTGTCCAACTCATGTACTAACAGATTATTCAAAGTTTTGTGCTTCAAAAGAAAACCCAAGGGTAAGTAGAAGGAAATCAGATCTAGTTCCTGATATTTTCATGTACCTGTCTATTTGACATTTAGAGTAAGATCTCAGAACTGCCTTAACCAACCATAATAGTAAGGGGATATATGAATTGTCCTCTCAGCTTTGAAAAACCCATTCTGAAGCTGAAATGTTGGATGTTAGATTTAAATGATGATCTCTGTCTGTTTGCAAAGGTGATTCACAGCGTGTGAATAAACATGTTTTGGCAGTGTCGTGAACAGAACAGCTAAATAAAAGAACTGGGAGGATTTCAATAGGAAAGTTAAGTGTCTTAAAGCAAATGTGCCCTGTGCTGCATTTGTGTAACACAGGTGTCATTCCTCCCTGGCACTAAGCCAACTTGAGGGAGAAAAAAAACCACCCAACAGTGATAATGCATCATTACTGGGGAATGCAGTATAACTGCAGTCCAGCCAGTCAAGCCCTTTTGTTTTCAAATGCCATAGGTAAAACTTACCTCTTTGCCTGACTGAGCTTTAAACGTGGATAAAAGAACATTCATATTCAGAAAAGCTCTTAAACACATAAATATTTAGTCTCACTTTTAAGTGTTCCTAGAGACTTAAAGTTAAGCAAACATTCACACTTCCTCCCTGAATAAGGGTGGCTTTCTGATTCAGGATTTAAGACAGTCTAGCAATATAGGAAAAAGATGCTGGATTTGCCAAAATCCCATAGGCACAATTTATCCTTAGGAACTGATCACTGCAGATTGGAAGTGATGTTTCTGCAGCTTTGGGATGCAGGAACATTTTTATTACTGTTACAGATCAACTTTAAGTGTAATATTGTTTTGTTAGTTTATGTAAATCAATCTGAAATGCTGTATGAATAAAAGGAATTTGAAAATGGATCGCTCATCTTTATTGGCTTTGAAGTACTGAGTATATGGTACTTTGCTGAAACTATTATATTATATTAAGTTATAAGAAACATTGCTCAGATACCGAGCAAGTCTCAGCACAACTTCTGGTAATTTTCCACCAAAAATGAGTCTCCAAAAAGAGATAAATATGGTGCAGTGCTGAACATCTTCTCTGAAGAAATCATAATATATATGACCAAAGCCCCTTTCAATATCTTACGGATTTGATTTTACTTTAGCTCACTTCCAAAAGCAAGTGTAGAAATCTGCTTCGAAGTGCCCTCTTGGTAGAAAAAACGTCATCTCTAAATGGTTGCTTATTCTTCTGCAAAGCAACAGTAACAGCAGACTACAGCTGTGAGGTTACTACGAATGCTCTGTGCATTTTAACAGGTAAATTCTGCACTCTTTAATACGCCCGTTTGATGGAATATTCAAAGTTGCTGAAAACCCTTCTGGGGAAATGTGAAAATTGATAACATTGCTTCACAACACAGTATTTTAATACAACATCTCAATATTAACCATAATGCTGCAAAAGATCTTTCACGCTTTATGTTGTTCAATTTTTTCCTGTTGGAAAAGACTCAAGAGGTTTTTTTGGAAACAATATGTAAATTTAATTCCTTTCAGATTTCCTAGCGTTTTAAAATCATAACAGCAGAAGATACAGATTATTAGCAAAAAAAATTGCTACCCAAGATATGAGACATTTCTCAGTTCCCTTACAAAGTAATTCCAGCTGATCTTATTTACTTTTCCAGTGTATCATTTAAACTCTAACCATACCTTCCCAAAACACTAGTGCAGTTTACACTTTTTTTTTTGAACTGCAATGCATATGACAAGTCTTCCTTTGATTTTACTTAAATCTATAGTTATCACATCGTGAACACTGCTCCGAGAGCCAGCCTATAACCATGTATCACAAAGTCAAAAGTCTGCAAAAACTGCTTTGGTGGCCAAGCCTGGGGAGGGGGAGGAACCCACTTACCACAAGGGAGGCAGGAAAATATGAACAAAAAGAAGTGTATGTAGTGGCATGAGTAGAAGACTTCCAATAAATAAAAAATACTAATACGAGCTTCAGAAATAACRAGGAGTTTCCCACAAAATTGGGCCAGCGCTCTGTCAACAAAACACAAATACCCATTACATGGGACAATGCTCCTCTGTGCTCCTTACACACTTGACACTGAATTCAACAGGAATTTTAGTTATGCCAGGAATGAAGACTTAAGCTGTAAATGTGACTGTGAGAAATAAAATGGTGATTCGGATTTTGGGTGTCAGCTGCAAGAGGAGCACACAGTGTGTCTCCTGAGGGTAAAATACATGGATTAGCCCTGCCCTAGTTCTGGTTCATTAGGGATTTCCTTGGCATAAATCAAAGCAATCTAAATAGTATGCTCTCACCCCAGCTGCTAAGATCCCCAGAGTGTGAAAGCTGAGTCATTCGCGCTCTGTGATAGCACTGATTACAAACTTGGCCGCCAAAGACTCCCCAAAATGGGGACCTTCTTTCCTCAGGTGACAATTACAGCACAACAGGCAGAACCTGTCCACACCACAAACACAGATCAATATCTGTAGATAAATAATCCATTCACATCAAGTAGCACTTGTGCTTTCTTTATGTATAAAGGCAGTTTAATAGTATTGTAAGTTTGTCTATACCATGGCAACTTTTATGAAACACTGACATAAAAATGTGACCAGGAAGATTCTTCCCTACTAAAAAATGCCCACCTTCCAAAAATGTATGGCAGTCAGGTACCCTCTTTTGGAGAGAACAATTCCTTTCCTCACATTGTTCCTCACAGCTCATAGTTTAAGACTTTTTCCCTTAAGTAACTGACTGAAAAAAGCATGCCTATAGGGAAAAAAAAACCCAACCTTGCAGGATAGATTAAAATTTTGTCCGAGTTTGTAACTTTATTACCCTAACCATAAACCAGATTACACAATATTTTACTAGAAYACTGACAGTTCTAAAACCTATTTAAAATATGAACAAATCAATAAAGATAAAGCTGAATTATACATATAAGGAACATTTTCTTTATTGAACAATTCTTATAGATTGTTTTGAAATAACATTGTTCTAGGCATTTGCTTGGATGATCTTATTGCTAAGTTTTAACGTGATAACTATAGTAGTTTTGCATTATGTCCTTACCAACAGCAAACAAGCAGAAAAATTGAAAGACATTCACATATAAACATATATGAAGACTTCTGTAAATAGCTTCAGGGTTTTAATCACATTAACAGCATGTTTACTATTTTAAAAACTCTGCTAAAATGCAGCTGGGAAAAGGAAGAGTGTCTTATTACAAACATAACCACTGGTAACAATGTTGAATTACTGTAGTTAGTTACTTTCACTGAGAAGACTTGTGTTACTTATTAGAATTGGTAAAAAATGATGATCGTTTATATCTGCATGAGATGTAAACCTGAGAAATGGTCTGGTAAATTTAAAAGATCTGTTTCAATGTTTATAAAAATATTTTCTTTGCAGTTCATACATTTCTGTATATAAATACAAGATTAGCTGAGTAAATCATAGTTCAAAACCAGGGCAGCTCTTGTCCCAAGAATTCGGTATTGCTGACCACAACTGGGTTTTAAGATTTATTTTAACCTTGATAGATGTTTAAGTGAGCTAAAATGGTTATTTCCGCACCAGAATGTGYTATGGCAGACTTCACTGTATTATATATACATGATTTTCCCAAAGAAATGTACCATTGCATATACAGATTTTTCTTACGAAAAAGCCAGGGCAATTCAGTTCTCTTTGCTTCTTTCACCCTTGGGACGACCTCTCACAATAAGAATTGTCAGTGCCTTATTTATAATGGCAGATCTCAGGTTTGATTCTGGCAGCTTTTGATCTCTTGATGGTCCAAAAGCTTTCAAATACAGAAGAATCTGATGCTTTTTTGGCATCCTGCAGTGTGCCCAAACCTCAAAAGCAAGTTTTAGTCCCAGAAGTGAATTACTGAAGCAGTGTAAACAAAACACAAACGTCACAAAATGATGAATATTTCAAATAAAATATCTTTGTCAGACAGATGACAACTTCAGATCACTTGAAAAGCATTTGTAGAAACTCTGCAATCTGCAAACAAACTTCTGTTTTACAACCTAAAACTAAAAAGTACATGAAAATAATGAATTATTAAAAGCTCAAATATTCTTTTTTGACATCCATATAAAAATTCAAATATAKCCATTCTTTCAAACATTTAGTCCCTGTAAAAAAAGATTCGTGCATGTTTCTACATCACAGAAATACATAAAACTACCTAGTTACAGCATAACTGTCAGTAAATAGGATACAAGAGCTTCATTGAAAATTGTCTTCAGTGAAGCTCTCATATCTGATTTATTGAAAAAGAACAGAATAAATGAGAGACAAAATATTTGATATCATTTAAAAGAAATAACTTTTGATGAGTATGTGACAATGACAGTTATTTTATCCCTAGAAGCCCCTTCTTGGATAGACTATATTGATTAGGTAAGACCTCTAGACAAATGCAGAATACAATTGTCCTAAATTTCAAATGGGAGAATGTCTAGCTTTTTTCTCTATTAATACGTTATTCTTTAACTCTTAGCAAAGCTTAAGGTTTTCTTCTTTCTTGCAATGAGGGGAATGGAAGGGAGTGAGGAGGGAGAGGGAAGGGACCACACTAGGCTACATAAGGTGGTGAGGTTTTTTTTAATTTTAGCACCAAGATACAATAAAACTGGCTTGTCAATTTTCAGTTTTATGTCTCTCAGTGCTGCTTTAAGGTTGCAGTGGATGCCATAAAATACTAGATCTATGCCTCAGTCTATTAGGCATCATACATTACTTTTTTTAAGCAAACTGGAAACAGAGATAAAATGTTGTAGACTAGTAGGCTTGATACTGTAACCTTTTTATACCGGCTATAACTACATTAACATAAAGATAGTTGCTATAGTATCATCACTGGGAATCAAGGCACTTTGAAAATGTCTGTTCCTTATGCCAATCTATAGTGGAGTTAAATTAGCGATGAAGCACTGTACTAGCAACACATCCATTGATTAAAAAAAAAAAAAAAAAGGCACAACAGAAATGTGAGAATACATTTGGAAACAATTCAAAGAGATTGGGGAATGACAGCGGAGGATTTGCCAGACTAATCAAATTCCTTGTTCCTAACCTTTAAATACCTGCGTGTACAGTACAAGGCCCCGTTCTGACTAAATCTGTGCTGTTAGGTTTACAAATAAACCTGCTAAACCTTTTGCATTATTGATCAGTGATGGCATGCTTAGCCCACACGTCCTATTTACATTCCATTTCTTTTACACTTCTAAGATACAACGTGTCTTTTACAGAGCAAGAGCTCTTTCCATTTAAACCCTGCAGTTCTTCATGCATTTTAATGGTTGTAAGCAATTTAGAAGATTAGTCTTTGAATAGTAGATAAAACTGGCAATATTTATTGGTAAATAAATGTCTAATTATCATAATTTAGGAACATTTCCAATATCATGTTTTTTCCAAATAAATAGCTGGAAAATTATCTCCTTTGTATACCAATGCTACTTAAATAAAAACTATGTAACAACTTACATCATTCTAATTTTATAATGAAGAGATTTTGCACCTGTTCTAAACACAATGCAAGAATGTTTAAATTTAAAAAAAAAAAAAAAGGAGGGATTCAAAGATAGTCAATTCATTCCCATGTTCTGCACAGAGACAGAGTTTGTCCAGTAACAAACCGATTCYGCCTTTCCAAGGATAGTAAAATAGTACCTAGTACAGCACCAAAGACAAATTGCGATTACGTGAGCCAGGTCTTGAAAAATTTCTGTTTCAAGACACGTTAGGAACAATTCTGATTTCTTACAGCTGCTTCTGACTGTCTGGAGCAAGAGGATGCAAAGATCAAATCCTCTCTAATTTCAGGTGTGATTCAAACCCACACACTTCCTGACCAGAATCAAATTATCTCATAAAGTCCTTAAAAAGATCTAGAGAGAAAGTTTTGAAACAGTTCCCCACTTTGCAAATCTGCTCAGAGCATTCATACCACAAGGCAGTTTAAACATCAGTGTTTCTGAAATCAGAAAAGGAAAATCATCAGCCACTTCAAGCAGGTCCTGCTTTGACATCAGAAAGTCAATTCACTCAGCTTAGCAGCATTCAATTCTCAACAACATTTTGTTCTGGGTCTCTGTCAAGTTATTCTAGGCTGTGAAATTGTCAGGAATGATGGATGACTATCAGCCTTCTGCTATCTTCTTCCCTTCTCCTCAGAGATTTGCGGCTGCTGACTGCAAAGCAAATTCCTCTCTTCTTTTTTAGCACAACATACCAAATGAACAACAGTAATTATGAGGAAGCCTACACTACAATTATTTTAGCACTTAACTTTGTATTGACATCTGTAAGAGACAGAGCTCTCTAGATTGATTAGCAATGATATAGCTTCCTGCCTTTTACTAATATTGCTGCAGTCATCCTTTACATGCAATTTGCTCAAAAAAACCCCACTGTTTTTCTCTCTTAATATTTTAAATTACAAATCGAACTAATTACAGAAAATTTCTAATACTTTATGAATATAGCATATTATTATTGTACCAGTGTTTCAAACTGTATAGTACTTGTAACATAATCAAAACTGACATAAGAGAATAATTTAAGGATATTAAATGGGATTTTGTTGGGGAAGATGCTAAAGCTGCATTATTGTTCCAGGTTGAAATCCTTACTTGAACAAATCGTGTTTGGCCAGCCAGTTGCAGCCCTGGTATATGTAGGGGAAAATTTTACTGAAAGCAACATTAAACCTATTTACACATTGACAGAATTTGATGTCAAGTATTTAAACCATTTACTAAAACTAAGTACAGGAAGAAACATCTGGTCTGGAAAGAAAAACAATTTAGGGAGGAAAAATGCAATAGTGAGAGAAAATAAACTGGGACATCCTTCAGCCCCATGCCAATTATAATCCAGTCTCTCATATTCCTATTGTATTCAGAATAACTGCAAAATTTATCACAAACAATTCTCTAGCAAAAACGCTACATTAATTAATCTCCATTACTCTCAGCCACATAGCTGTTCCTTTCAATTAGACATCCTATCTGCTCAGCTCAGTACACAGGGCTACATATACACAGTTAAATGAAAGTCTATTCCATCTCAGACAGTATGGTCAATCCTGAAAAATACAGATTCAGTAACCCCAAGGAAATCATTATCAGATATCATCATCATTGCCATTAACATTAAATTCAAACAAAACCAAAACAACTCCACTTTCTAAAAATCTTAAATAGAGCATAAACATTTTTCCTCTAACCCATTAATATACCCCGGCCAGACAAAAGGCTTACATTTACCAGGAGTTTTTCTTGATCACGTTAGATACACGTGAGGTAGAAATAAATGTTTCTCCCTCGCAAGTTCTTATTATGAAGCAGGAAACATTTGCAACTTATTGTGGTTTAGAATTTACAAAAGATGAAAGTGGATGTGTTTAAATGGGGTCATATTAACGTAGATTTCCTCCTTGACCTATTCTCCTTCAAATGCACTTCTTATGTCAAGTAGTTACGTTCTGTTTCTTTTAAATAGAAAGTGTTTAACTCACTAGACATTTAATACAGATTTTGCTGGGGTTATTAACTAATTTGGTATTGTCTCAGCATTCTGTTGTTTCTCTCAGCTTTACTAATGGATAATCATTTTATTATGGAATGATTATCTATGAGTAAATCCAAAGGAAAAGAAATAAACTACAGAAAAATAGAAACTCCTGCTTTCTAGAAAAACAAAATCTGGGCTATTATGTCAAAATTCAGCTCAGTGCCTTTGCATAACATTCTGCTACAACCACGGGATTTGTCAGAATATTTTGAAGGTCCTATCACTTGATATATATTTTTATTTATATGAAAAGTAAGCTGTCCRCTGTACTGAAGTACTCATCAGGAAACCAGGAATGGTTTCAGCTGGTATAAACATTCATTTACTTTCATGCTTCGACCTGTTGTGACAGAATTCTGTCATATCACTTACAAAGTGATTAATAAGTGTTTAAGCTGCATGGTTCACTCCCACAAAAAATACCAAAAGGTCAGTTTAATTTTTATGAACTTTAATGTATAAAAGATTACTTCTCTTAGATTTAAAAAAAAAAAAAAAAAMCAGCAGCTTTCATCTGTGAGCAAAACATGCTCTTCAACACAACATTTGCATACAGGGATTTGACCACTTTTGTACACCAACAGTAATATTTACTTTATAGAAAAATTTGACTGAAAAAAATGCAACTCAGCATGAATCCAGGTTGCAGAACTTGGCACTAAATAGAATTGCCCCCACCTTGGTCAAAAAAAGTACTTTCAAAACATCAGGTCAATACCAGGTCAAAGACTATCAAGCTATTTAATCTAGAGATCTGTAATATATGAAGTCAAATTTTACATTGAAGGTAGCTAATCATTGGGACCGTATTATCATAATTAATCCTTAATCAGATAAATTAGCTCACTGGTATGTTAAAAAAAAATTCAATCTTTTTCTGCAGTAGAAAAATGAATATAACCTCTCCTAGGAAATGTCCTAAATGTCTCCCTCAAAAAGTCATTAGCTGGAATCTGCAGTATATGGTAACTTAATGTCAGAAAAAGAGGTAACAGACGTTAACAGTCCCATAATGAGACGAAATGCAATTTAAACAGTAATCTCATTACCTAAAAATAAATAAACCTCTTCTGCTTTACCTTTTAGACTTAGCTTAGGCCTATTTGTTTTATCTCCATTTAGGTTTCAACTTTAATCATATCTCTGAAGCTTTTACACAGAAGAACTGCAGCAGCAACTGGGTTTGTCCACAATATTTGCCTGCTTGTAGCTGTTTACCCTGAAATTTCTCATTTGCTGCCAACTAGAAGGCAATGTCCAAAGTCATACAGCAGAGATAAGGGTTTAAATCCCACTGTCAAGAGAATCACCTTCTCACCAGAGAAGTTTGAACCATATTTAATTAAATATTCATTTACTTCCAATGCATTATTTTATTTTTCTTATACCAATAGTAAGATCCAGATATGTGTATAAATAAATGTTGCATAAATCCTTTGTATCATTATATAACGTGATTCTAATACTATTATCTTCCAACCTGTAGGAATGCAGAATTTTTATTGGTAATTGTGTTTTCTTAAAAATGTATATGTCTGAAAACAGATCTTATGTATGTATATCAGCCTATATTGTATAAAAAAATGAGAGGGAAGGAGAGAGAAAAAGGAAATGCATATTCTCCTTCATGCATGTAATCTATTAAATACTGATAATTAAAATCTGCAACAAGACTGAGTTTACAAGGTATTTCCAAAAACGAAAGCAAAACCCCCACCACTCCACAAGACATTTATGCACAAACGACTGTATAAACAGTCTTCCAAGGAAACCATATGAAACTCAATCAAAGCCAAATTAACTCCAATTTCCCCAAAATCTCAAATACAGCATATTTTCCCTCTAACGCATTAATATGCTCCAGCCAGACAAAAAGCTCACATTTACCAGGAGTTTTTCTTGATTATATTCTACGTAACATACGTACCCCCTTATATTAGGTAGAAATTAATGCTTCTTCTCACAAGTTCCCTTTATGAAGCAGAAAACATTTGCAACTTACTGTAGTTTCAAATTTGCAAGATGAGAGTGGGTGCCTTTAGAAAAGGTCATCTTTTCTCTGTCATTCTGCACCTCTCTCCAAATTATTTTTTATATCAGAAAGAGAACATTTTTCTATGTTAAATAACTATTAGCATGTCAAAGTTAAATATAACATCTTGGAAACTGTGTTGTTCTACACCACTCTACCATGTTTCAGTTATTCTTTGGCACCATTTTGCACAAGTACATTGCTTGGGACTTGTTGACTCATGTTCATAAAAACAAATAAGGAGTGACAACTACAATAATAAGGACAGCTAGAATATTAGTATGTGAATAGCAATGCCACATTAGCAGAAATGGAGGTCACAGTTTTGGGTACACAGAACTTGTAAGGTTTTCTACACGTGGGGAGGTAAGAGGCTACCCTGTTGGGTAGCAACTTGGGGGAGACACAAGAAGAAAACTGTAACACCTAATAATTCAAGTAAACAACATTTTAATTAGCATGTCATGTTTTTCTCTAAGATGTGCATTTCTACTACAGTCAGGTATTAAATTTAGTTACCCTAAGCTTGAATATGTTATTCAAATCAGATTTATGATCATTTTTAAAACTTTCTAATCCGTCTTTTCTTTTCATAAATCCATAAATCCCTTTATATGCACTACTGAATGAGCTATTCTTTCTCTTGATTTATTTGAAGATAAAAACAGATATAAATTCCACAGATTTTAAGAAATTGAGAAAAAAAGGATTTCAAGATTGACAATTTCCTAGTTGAAGACTCCAAAAGTATTCATGGAAATCTACAGGCCATGATAATTTTCTTTTCTGCAATCAAATACTTGTTACTGAATATAACCCTTTTCCTTCCTTTCCATTCTATCAGGATTTGTTTTCAGTTGAGTTACATTTTTGACAGAAGAACTTGTTGTAAATATGTTGTTGTAACCTATCCTTTAATTAAGGCGTTATGTCAAAGTTGAGCAATGATCAGATTTTAGACAGCATCAGAAACAGAAAAAGTTTTGAGACATTGTAACAGAAACCTAAGTAACATTTAACCGACTCTGAATCATGCCCATCTTTTTTATTCTCAGAGAATTATAAGATTAAAACTGGGCAATCTTCACTTGACCTACAACAAAAAAAATTTATAGATGGAACATTTTTTTAAGATCCTTTCTACTACAGGTTACAAAGACAATTATCCCATGGACATGTCTCATCATTTTCATGTTTCAAAGGCTGACCAATTGAGATATCAGTAATATTGCAAGAAAAAATTATCAGGACTCCTGTTACATACCTATAAGTAATTATTATTTTGCTATATTATGCAGAATATTACAAAAAGGGCAATAACAGAAAGCAAATATTTATATTTCTGTTAGTCTGCAGTCAGACTGGTGCCTCTGTAAGTTAATACTAGCATTATCAGCTGCAAAGGATAACACGCTCTCGAAGTTCAAAACATTTGGTCACACTCTACCTTTTATATTACCAGGTATTTCTAAGACACTTCCACTTTCTTCTTGAAAGTAATCAAATAATTATATAGGGATGAAAAAGTATTAAAAACATTTGATATTGTTGTTTTGAAATATCAGTAGCCATGGAGAAGAATATACCTTCTCAACCAAGCTTTTAATTATTTTTTCCCCAGCTGAAGAAGAGCTAGCATATTTTTGGCAATAAATGTTTCCTATCCAGTTGTATTATTTTAGCTAGCTTGAACCTTGAAAGACAACACTATTTTCTTTCACAATAAAGTGACCTATCTGAATGACTATGGATAATGCGGTTTGTTGCAGTCACCTTATCATTTGTCATACTTTTGTATTTCTTAGCAACAAAAAAAGTTGAAAGAGTTCTGGGTTTGGAAGCTCCGCTAGAATTGTATTTATGATCCACACTGTTTCTACTTTGGCTTTCATCTCACAGTCCCTGCTTGCCATTATACTATTGAGGAGCATGACAAGGTCTTAAGCAAGCAGGACAAGATGCCACACTTGCTGGGCCGTCCTGTAAGTCTGCAAAACATGACACAGGTTCACACTGCAGTGTCTCCATTCCTCCTCCACCTTCATTTCACTCCACAACGTGCTGACCCACACAACACAGCTCTCATTTCTACACTTCTGTGATGCTGCGATGCAGCTCACGCTAGAGACCAGCCAAGCTCAGGTAATGTCCATACTGTAACCTCTGTCAGCAGCCGCCCCAGCCCCTACTGCCATCCAATTTCTCAGGAAATTGCTACAATCATGAGACAGAGCTATAAGAAAGTCTGTAGAAAGACAAAATTACAGAGAGAGACACCAACATGGAAAGGTCTAACAAAGTAAAACAAACAAACAAAAGAAAACAGAGGGTTTAGTCAGGAGTACTCTGGTCACTGGGCGAGCTGAGAGCCAAGAGCCGCTCAGTCGTTGGTGTTGTGTGCATCCATGCCCATGTTGAGGCAGGTGGAAGATGGCAACTCAGCAACACCAAGGAGGAGCTCCAACAGGCCACGGAGTCTTTTGCTGGCTTTTGCAGAGATTTTGCTGGCCAGCAAAGACCCTTCTAGGTAGTAAGCATGCTAATGCTTAGCCTCGCAGCTCATTAAATCCTAGCTATTTTTTGTGCGTGTTGGACAATAAATAGTTACTTTATCCTTTTAGGCTGTGTATGTGCTGCTTGCAGAGTTGGTTTGTGCAAAGCTAAAGATGCCCGAACAAAAGGGGAAGTAACAATACTACGATGACCCTCATGTAGGCTTTAAGTGTTTGTATACCATTGTGGTGTGTGACATATTACTGTGCCTTGCACGCATTCCTGTGCTTAGAAAGCATCAGTTCTGTGGATCACATCCCACATGGGGTTTTCATCCTAGCCAGCCAGCAAAAGAAGGGGCCAACATTCAGCATCCCTGGCTCTGGCCTCAAATTGCCTCTGTGAGACAAAGGGCATCAGGTAAGGCCCCCGCTTTTCAGCAGGAGAGGGCAAGCTGAAGGGAGGTGGGAAATTAAGTAGGTAAAATCATCCAGCCTTATTCTGCAGCATCCCCAAACATCTCACAATCATTTCAAACAGATTAACACTCCCAGCAGTGAAAGCCCTCCATGTCCCCTACACCATATCCCCTTGAAAAACCTTACCGACCCTGCCAGCTCTCCCAGGGGCAACAAAATTCAATTTTGCCTACACTGCTGAGAAGACTTAAGCTGACTCTGATATGAATAATAAGCAACGATCCCATTGGACTAAGCATTGTACAGAGACATAACAATGAGTTGGTCCCTGCCACAAAAGCTTACAAGCTAATTAATGAAAAAATAGGTTTAGTCATATCTGTAAAACAATGTAAAGATGTAAATGGGAGTCCCATGGTGAGTGGTCCAGCATTGTATGAAGTGCTGCAAAACTTTTAGTCCAAAAAGGCAGGACTTGGGCACATTCCTAAATTACCTTAAAAATRCTCTCCTAAAGCTATCCAGAAGCAGGGAGACGGGAAATGTGTGAAAGGGACATGTTGTAATTACAGATGTCTCTATGTTACAGTCTGCTTTTTATTCCAGTTAACTCAGTCTGTTGTTCTTGCCCTAATCTTGGTATTTAAGCGCTCTGTGATTCTTCCCCTTTGCTACAAAATCAGCATGATCACGGTGAAGTATTCCTTCTTTATGACTCTTAACAACTTAACAAGATGAAGAGAATATAATCCAATACAGTGTCATATCCTCCCAGGTCTACAAACAGGTAGAGGTGATAACTCTAAGCTGTGTGAACTGCACTTTTTATCTCCCTGATGTTACTATTATTAACTGTTTCACTGTGGATAATTTTAGCACAAACACCCAGCAAATTTACCTTATATTCAAAAAACAACCTTACATCTTTCAAGCCATGAAGAATCCAGCTTTCTCAATGCTTCCTCAACCCCAGCAACTGTTTTTTAATACTTTTTAAATGAACTGTTTGGCAAATCTGCAGCAGCATGAAAACAAACTATTAAATTCAATGAAATATAAACAGCTCAAGGTGCTACGAAGAAAAAGGATATACAATGACACTTTAAACGGTGGCTTCCAGTCTGGGTGAAAATACCAGTTCCAGTGTTATTCCCAGCGGTAAGGGGTTTTAAGTACAGTGGCACAAAGCCTGTAGGATTCATTCGCAGAAGCCTCCACAAGTGTTTTCTCAAGGGTTTACACCTATCTGCCTGTACAGTTTACAGTGTGGGAAATTCCCAGGGCCATACCTAGCRTCTCATTCTTTTTATTACAGATTCTGTATGGCTGCAGGCTCAAGAGTATCATTGCTATAAGTATCAGGAGGCCTGAGGAAAAGCTCCTTGAATAAACCCAGGTAAAACTCTGTCTAGACAAGAGAAGCGAGGCAGTTTGATTCACACAGTTCTGGGGTCCAAGAGGAGAAGGATTGAAACCCAACTGTACATCGAGAGTTCTGCCTCCAGATTTCTGCCTGCACTCAGCATCAAAAGCAAGCTTTTTGTGCTCAGTCAGGTGATTCTTTGTTAATTCTTGTTAATTCTTAGTTTAGCCATCCCGTTGCCTCTGGGACAGTCTCTCTTTTTTCATACAAACTTTAAAATAGTACTAAAATTTCAGACAAAGCAAACTGGCTTTCTGGAGAGCACATTAAAAATATCAGATAACGAAAATACATGCAGCTGAAATGGGATTACATTAGATCAGTTTTAAACTGTAGTCTTCACAATGCAAATCACATGGAGTGACCACAACACTACTCACAGAGAAGACTGTATGAAAAGAACATGTCTAAATGCAGAAAATTAAGTATGCCAGTCTATTATTTCTATCCATAAGGGAGATGTTGTTTTTAATTTTTTATCTACATTAATTAGAAAGACAAATATATATATAAAAAAAAACTTCATGAAGAGGATGTTACTTTAAAAAAAAAAAGTCATTATTCATGAACTAGTCAGTAAACTGGGATGTTCTTTGCACATTGTCCAGTCTTACCTTTTTTTTTTCCTAAAAGCGTCACAAATCAAAACTGGGAAAAAAGCAGATACGAGTAATTCTAAATATAAATGTAAGGGTTTCTAAATGTAAAAAAATTACAGAAAAATATGCACTAAATGACTTTGCAGATGCAAGAAGAAATGAGAAAATTCACAGTATTCAACATATCTCAAAACTCTTCATTACTTATTTGCTGTAGTTGGTCTAGCAGATACACAGTAGCATGCAACATAATGTTTCTAAGGGTTTCTGATATCAGGCAGAATGGATCTCTGAATGTAGTGTCTATTTCACAGACACATGCCTTAAAAATTGAAAGCACTGTACTCTGACTTCTATTTCTGAAATTTCTATTTATCCTCTAACAGCATATTTTTACATTATTTGGAAACTTACAGATTATATGATTCTTATTTGACTTTTCCTCTTGTCCTATATATAAGTTGAGATAAATTTCAGCAAAATGCATAATGTACTATAAATTTATCTAGAAACATATTCAGAAATATTTGGGGAAGGTTGTCCTTTTAAACCTCTGGAAATTCCTGCTGCTTCTTTCGGTCTGGAGTCTTCTGAATTTGCTTTCTGTTCTCAGAATATTTTTGATTACCAGGACTGAATTGTTTAAAATTACTGTTGTGGTGGAGAACAGTTTCTGTGTTTCAAAATACTTTTATCTCCTGTTTGTTTTCCAAAACTTTCAGGTTCTGTTCTATTAATTTTTCTCTGCCTGGATGCACAGCTAACTGCAACATAAATCATCTAAAGACACAGATTTATCACATCTGGAAGATTCTCTTCAGTACTGTCTATGAGGTAAAACCTTTACTTTTTCATCCACCTGTACTTCACATTTCCCCATTTCATTTGGCACGTTTAAACTAGATGCAAAATATACTTTCTACTTAGTCATGAAATAACTGTGACAGGATATGACAGCTGTGCAAAATGGAGAAGACGACCTTTAAAAGGTTCACAAAACAGGATACTGGGACTCTGAGACACTGCTACCACATGTACTGCCAAGCAAGAGTCGATTAATCAAGATACTATTGCAGGAAAAATGTTTTCTCAAATTTGTGACACAGAGCTGAGGCTGGTTTGTCACTGGGTGCTATTAAAGGAGCAGTGTTCAATCCCATCTTTCAGCCCTGGCTCTGACACTGATGCATTTTGTACCCTTGTGGCAAATCATATGACCTCTGTGAACCCCACTTTTCATCTGCAAAACAAAAATAGTAGCACTAACCTGTCTTCCCAGGTTGTTATTATTAGTCTTAACTAATTAATATCTGTAAAATGCTGCTATCATCAAATGAAACATTACTTATAAATGCAATTACTCTTATATCCCTGATAATGGATAAACAGGAAAGAAAATCAAAAGAGAGGGAAGAGCAGCTTCATTGCCAAGGCACCAGCTTTCTCCTATTGCTCTCATTAGTCCTTCCTGCTTTAACCACTCTGTTTTTCAGTTTTTCCACCAGTGGAAAAAACTGTATCATCTACTTCATRAAGTTGGAAGTATATTTGCAAATGAAGTGGCGTACAATACTGTGCAATGATCAAGTGGAAAGCTCCGAATAACTACTAAGTGCTAAGGTGAAAGAGCATCCAACCACAGGCAGTGCAACAGGATTTTATTCCTAATAATATTATAGCCAGGTGAAAAATATACGGCTTAGATCCAAAATCCTGCAAGGCTTTCTCAGTCTGGGACTTCAGGACTAGTAGCATAACAGCAGAAGCAGCTCTGTTTTGTATCCTACTGGCTTGTTTCAAAGAGTCCCCTCAAATCACAGATACTCAAGTAGAAAAAGTAGAAAAAGTTGAAATGTGTGTTAAATATCAGAAAGTATAAAGACTGACATTTATCTGAAAGTATTTTTAACAATGGCTCCACTTTTCACAAAGACTATTCTCAATAACACCTGCCTCCTTCTGCTATCCGGAGGAGGCATTTCTATGACTGTAGTGTGAAAAAGGGAAAAAAAATTAAAAATTGAGCAAGCCTACATGTGCTGCTAAAGAAAATGGTTTCTGAATTAAAACAAATCTGACATGCATTTTTAAAACTTGCTCTGCCTAGATAAGTTTAAAATATAAGCAGCTTTGCCAGTAAATAAGCAAGTAGACAACAGAGGAGGGCATGATAAGGAAAGGACCAAGTCAACACACGCCTCGGAAAATGAGAGCCTACAATTAAGAAATAAGATAACACCAGGAGGCTTATCCCCGTTTCAGTCGCAGATGTGTCTATATGATTTATATATGAAAAACAGTATCAAAACAAACCAAATCAAAACAGTCTTTGCATTTATGGGGCTGTGAGTTTGTACTTTTCTTCAGTTACACAGTGATAATTAAGAGAAGACATTTGAAACACCCACTTCAAAAACTGAACATACTTAATATAAGGTAAGATAACGCAAAACTTAGTAAAGATGTCAGCTCAGTCTAAAATCATAATTACTGTGTACAACTTGCTCCTGAGGGGCTTTCCCAGTAGAAATAATTGCATTACTTCAAGTTCCTTTTATTAAAAAAAATTACGGATAGGCATAACATGTAATTTTGCAAACAAAAAATAGTGTTTTCCTTTTATTTCCAGATTTTATATTTCCCTGACAAAATGCTGCACACTGCAGGGAAAACAGTAGTGTTCGGCATGGAGTAAACTTTAACACTTTGAATCAGATTATATTTAAATTAAACAGCTGCACAACTAATGATAGAATAAGCAAACTTCCTAATTACCAGGAGTATAACTTTAATTCTTATGATCGTGTTATCTGTAATCCACCAGCTGGACTCCTACATTCATTTCTGGCCCTCATCTTACCCAAAAGAAAATTTTGGTTATTCTGAAGAAAAGAACAGTTACAGAAGGGTGACTAAGTGATATATTCAGATTGCAAACACAATAGAAGTTGCACGTTTTGTTTTTGCATTAAAAATACTACCTAACCTTCCACAGAGCACCTATCATCACCCCATAACTCCGATCAAACCTGAAATTTTTGATGGAATGGTATATCTTTATAAAAGATACTGGGTTGATTAAAGGCTTCAAATGGTGGAGAAGTCCATTATGTTCTTAAGGCAGTTGTTGCAAATGTTGAATGTGCCCCACTGCTTCAAATGTGTGCTTCCTTTCTATGGTCTGGATTTGTTCCCACTCACTGGATACCCCTATGCCTTTGGTCACTGGTGACCAACGAAAGACGTGAGTTGTCCCCAGCCTACGTAAATACTCTTCATGAGCCTGAGCAGTGTTTGGCACAATGGTCTTCAGGTCCTTGAATGCTACAGCAATAAAAGTAATAAATCACAGTAAGTGAGTAAAAATGGCATTTATGGTATTTATAGCTGTCYTATATGTGCTGAAAACACTGGTTCCTTCAGTCAGTCTCTTCAACTCTCTGTATCCCTCGCTTGCATTATGTTTGGCTTCCTTTAAAATGCAGGGAACGAAAAAACCCCACGTTTCAATCTATTAGTTCCATTAGAAAGGTATTTCCTTTAATTGGCAAAATCTGTTCTCATGGTTAGAAGTATATACTTAYAGAGATGTGTAACATCTACAAAATCATGTGCAACATATTAATACTGGATAATGATAGAAAAAATAATTTTCTCATTTATCTGTTCACCACAGAGGTTCTTATCAAATGCTGCAAAAGCAACCTCAGTCTTTATAGATATTTCCCAAAATTTACAGTCTATCAGTTACAAATCGGCCTTGAAGCCTTGATCAGCTGAGGGGGAGATTAAAAAAAAACACCTTTGCTTTAAAGACTGTATATCCAGTTTTTCCCTTACATTTGGAGTTAGGGAGAAAAGATTATTTTCTTTTACTTTTGAATGAATCAGCATTTACTCACAGCCTGGTAACTGACCACAGTCACATTTTTCCCTAGTGAGATTTAAGCCCTCGAGCCTGCAAAAGAGATTTTTTTACCCCTCCTGTTTAAGGTAACAAGGCTGAAAGTGGAGTAGAAATGCAGCAAAAGTACTCACTGCATGTTGTAATCTCCATGCAATTAAAAAAACCAAACTCTATGTGCTATTAATGTGTTAATAATCCAAGATAAAATTATATATAGTGAAGCTTAAAATCACGGCTCTGAGTGCATCCATTAGAAATTTACTGTGCACCAAAACGCAGTTAGCRTGCCCTCGTTTTCTTCTATGCAACAGGATATGATATTGTCAATCACCGTGAAGCTACTTGTAAAACAAAATTTCAAAGGGATCGTCACAACAGCACCTCAGGCTCAAACACCCTTAAGCTTAGGAAGAAAAATTTTGTCTTGAAGGTTTAATCCAATTGCTACAAGTGGGCTGAGCATGAAGAATGATCCAAATAAACCTCCCATGTAGGAGGAGTTCACTTTTGGTTTTGAACTCTGGGCCTGCCTTCACAAATTTCACAAATCAGCTGTGAAAACAATTCCATTCACAGTGTGAAGATTTCTAAGCTATTCTATAACTCATTAAGTGTCTGTTAAAAGCCAAATCAATTATTTCCTCATAGACACCAAACAAGCTCTAACTGCATAATAAATAGAAGAAACACTATTTATTAAGTAACAAGTCTAATTATTTCCTGAGCAATCACATTCTCTTCCCCTTAGAAATATCACTTCCTTTGTTCTCCCAGCCTTCAGCTTCTTCCCCACTCATTTTTTTCTTCTTTACAAATTTCTTTGTGGATTGATGCCTTGTTTGGCTGTAGAAAGTGATGGAATAAAAAAGGAGGAGTTTCTCTCAAGCAGCTTTTTCAAGAAAGAGTATTTACACCCACACTTCAGAGCTGGGGAAAACTGGATAGCTCTTCATGTTTCATTTCCTCCCCAGGAACATGGTAGAGTCCCCGTCACTGGAGGTTTTCAAGAYGTGGTTGGACAGGGTGCTAGATAATCTCATCTAAGCTTCCTTTCCCACAAAAGGGTTCTCACAAGGTCCCTTCCAATTCTATTCTATGATTTCATATTCTGAATGAAGAGAATTTGTCTTCCTCCAAGTAGTAAGCCCCACGGCTTCTAAAATGTGTGCCAGCTCTGTAAGAAAATTGAAAACAACCAGATAATTGAAATGGTGACGGGGAAGGACGTGTTATCTCTGGATGACCTCTGTGCACCAGGCCACTGAGCCTATGTGGAGCCTCACCATTGTTTGGCAGAAGTTATTTGATAAAATGATGATGACAACTTTACTTTCTTTATCACAATCTTCCTCTCCTATTCCATCTTCATTTTAATTTTGAGTATTCAGCACTATATTTTATTAAGCATAACCTGATTACATGAAGACACTGTGATGATATTACTATTGACTAGGATATTAGAATAACCTTGAAAAACATAATTCTTTTATAATATTAAACAATCCTATTAATATTTTTGACCTCTGCTCCCTGCTGTCACTACCCTCCATGGACTCTGTAATACAAAAGTAGAAACTAAACGAGAGTGATAAAGTGCAGTCTATATATATAGTTACAAAAACATATAAATACTCAATATATACATATTTCTATATATGTACATATGCATGCTCACCTACAACTATATGCACTAAGTACCTCTGCTCTTCAATCCTGAAGGTCAGCCTTCACATGAAGGTCGACCATTCAAAGGTCAGCAAATTCCAGACGTTAAACATCAGGTGGTAATCAATGTTGTTCACATCTGAAGACGAACAGAGAGGTTTCCTCAGAGGTGGCAAGCAAAATACCCATGCTCCCCTGCCTGACCTATTCTGCCTTCAACAGCCACTGCGTGAGCTAAATTGCTCACCAGAGAGAGAGAAGCAGCATCACCTAAGACAGTGCTACAACCTTGACATCACGAAGTCCCATTTTTGCCTCTCAGCTATGGATTCCCTCCAGAAGGTCCAGCTGAGTGGTGTGCAAGCACGCCCAACTCCATGCAAGCACAGTCCAGCCCTAACCCTTTTCCCCACAGTCATTGCATACATTTGAAAATCATGTATACACTTGAGAAACAAGCTACAATGGGGAAGGCTGATTTAGCTGTAGAAGAGAAATAAAAGACATGTAATATGTGCAACAGAGATGTGCAAATAATTGATTTCCCAGCCAGATAGCTGAACAAAAAGTAGTTTAGAAGGTCTGTTGTTTTCAAAGTAGTTTTTCTTTAGCCTTAAGAAACTAAGTAGCTAACTAAAGTCTATTAGATGTTGGTCCTAGAACTCGGGAAATCTCAGGAAAATCTCCATTGGCTATCTCCACTGCCCTGAAGTCAAACAGGGAACAGATTCCAAATTTTCCTTCCACCTTCACCTTCCTTCCACCACTTCAGCTGAGCGTCTAAGCTGCTAGGCTAGAGGCTATTTGCAGATGTGAATCCTCTCAGCCATTATTTTGCATTTCTAATGTCACAACATCCCTTACCATGTCTTTTCTGAATGTATTCTTGCTCAGATCACAGCTGTTCAAGAAACTGTTGCAAAGTTTGTTCTCCCAGTCAGCYACTTTGACCATATTACTCTTTGAATCCCTCTACAGATTTTCTTTTCACAGCTGCATCCAAGTTATTCACCTTCATTTGCAAAACTCTTTACAGGCTCAGATTAAACCACGCATTCAAGTAATTTTGTTTCAGAAACTCTTCTCTCCTTAAAACATTACACAAATCCCAGCATATTGTGTATCCAAATTTGATGAGCTGTAATGAGAACAAAATAATAAATCATCGCACTCCTAACCATCATATTAAAATGATGCAGTGGTTAAAGAATTATGTACTGAATAGAGCAGACCACTGCTCTGCTACGGGAGTGTAAATCTACAGTAACTTCAGTGAACTCACTGAGATTTACATGGCTGTTCTTAGGGACAAAATCTGACTCATAGACCTTTGTGAACTATATTAGGTCTATGAGGTTTCATAAGTAGGACATAGATGAGGATTACCTCACATTTTAATAGAAAGACTGTTCTTAGAAGTGAAGGATTTTGCACTTGTTGGAAGGTGCTTGTCAAATGAGAAATAGGAGAGCAGGAGGAACTGAAGAATAGCAGCCTTATGTCATGGGTAGTCTTATGAAAGGCAGCCTTGAATAGAGTGCACTATAAAGAAAGAATATTGTTATGTTTTCTGACAAGGATCTGGTTTGCTAAGTGATTCTTGAACTCCACAGGGGAACTTGTCTCTTCACCTTGATTTAAAAGAACGTACAAACAATACTACTTTTAAACTCAAAATATGCCCAGGCTGTCTTCTGATTTCACTGAAAGAATCTCAGAACCAGGCAAAACAGATGGTACTGAAGCCCTTTCCTTTAGCTAATACTGGCTGTACTTATAACTCTGAAAAGAGTGAGAGAGGTTTYAAGAGGAAAAACAGACCTTATGTTTTTGATTTTTTTTTTAATTGTCAGGGTTTATAAACAAAGAGAAAGTTATTAATTAATTATTTTCCATGGTGTGTTGATTCACTGAGGAGTGATCCAAGCTAACTGATACTGTGAGATACTAAACCCTCCTTTTTCATCAATTTCAACAGGAGGAAAGAGCTTAGTACATTGGATCAGTTGTCCATAATGAAAAATGGACTAGAGTTTATTTATCATTTTGATTAAAGCAATTTCCCTATAGATCTGCAGTTTCTTATGTCAGAATTAGAAGCAGAATTCTTTGATGCAGTATTATACATGTTACACATAACTCCCTTATTGGTGTTCTTCTTTTCTAAAAAGACAATATTTATTTTACCATTTCTTGCATTTTTAATTATATTTTCAAGGAGAAAAACAAAAACGCTGCATCATCACAAAAGACCAATCCACTATAATCACTGGAGAAAAGCTTATAGTGGCAAGATGCTCAGAGTATTACAGAAAATTTACAAAGAAATGGCAACAGAAATTAAAACAAACTGTTAAAAATACTTGTTATTATCTATTCTTCCAGGGGATAAAAAGGCAGAAAAGAGCACCAAGAAGTCTGAGATTGAAGAGAGCCTTTGTTACCATAGATACTGGGCAGGTGTGTCATTTTCAACTATAAGCACACATTTGATAAGAGGCTTCTGACTGCAAATGCACCTGAATAAAATAAGGAGGAGTTGTAAAAAAAAAAGAAAAGGAGATAGATAGACTGAGCTGTTTCACACCTCCAGCTTATCTCGCAGTTGATGTGTTATCAAGTCTCTGAAATTTCCATCTAAACAAAGAAAGAGCAGATTTTTAGCATTTACTGGGTTGTGAGCTTTCAAATCTGTTCACCCTTCATTCCACCACTTTCACGTAGATTTTAATACCAAACACTCATGAGATGAGTGGTATTTCTAGACATCTAAGTCTGTCTTTCAGACCTTTCTGTCTTGATACACACAAGTTGAAAATATTAATTTTTCCTTGGAGATCTATGAGAAAAACATGGGAGAAAAAATAGCTGATGGCAACAATTGTTGTTTAGAAAAGAGACAAAATGTTTAAAAATTCAGTTTCTCAAAACTTCTAAATGTATATTGGTAATGCACTTGCTAACACCCAGCAGCAGTAGCAACCTACGCAAAACAATATAAAATTCATTCAAATTGCCAGTCCCAACATTACATTCTTTAAATACAAAGAAAAATGTTAATGTAAAAGTTAAAAGTAGAAGTCAACCTTCTTTGGATAGACGTGATTATCTTTGGAAGACTATTAAACTTGGTTTCATTAAATTACTTCCACTATTCAGCTACAAAAACAATTGATAGTCTGTATCAACTACGTGCACATCAAAAGAAAAAAATTCAAAAGAAACAACAAACACTGAGATGATTTTTTTTATTATTATTATTTTTCTATCACTATAACTGGGATGTATTAATTTCCTTGCAATCAAATTCATTGGGGATAATGGCTTGTAATATGAGCTGCTAAACAAAATGTCAATCTGCCAACAAAATCTACATACTGGCTTATTTGTGAGATTATTCCCCATGAATCTTACTTGTTACTTCCCAACAGGCTGAAGACTGTCTCTTACAACATTTTGCTAGAGGTAAAAAATAAATAAAGGTAAAAAATAAAACTCTGACCTAAGCCTTTCTAGCCTCCAAAAAAAGGTTTTGTTTCAGCTGTGGACGGTGATTTTATCTGAACTATTTATGTACCTGCTCATCTCACTCCCTTTGTAACAACTTCACGTGCATTGTATCAACATCATCAAGATTTTTTTTACCCTGAAAGAAGTACAAGTATAGTTTCATTAAGATGGCAGAAAACCCTGAGTGAGCCAGAGCTTGGCAGGTATTTCATCAAAGAAGTGGTAGGCCTCTGGGAATATAAAAGCATTAGTCATTACAAGGAAATTAATAATCATCTTTACCTTAAATATCTTCTTCACGTCTGTGAATAATAACAACTTGCTGTATTTAACTATGTTTTTAACTCAATCCACAACTGTAGGCAGAAATTACTTCCAGTATTCCAATGATAAAATCACACTTCCAAGGAACTATGAGGAAATGGGACTGCTGCTTTTCTCCAGCTGGCCATTCCCTGGTCTAGAAGAATAGTTTTAGTTCCTCCTTGAATTGAAGAACCACCTTATGAGACGGAAGGAAACTGAGTTTCTTCCAGCTTCTCTCTAATTTCTCATCATAAGGTTTCCAGGAGGTCCATGTCATTAGTGTGATCTTTGATGCCTGTAGATGGCATTCCATAGCCATAGGTTATATGCTCACATTTCACATGTATGGTTTACAGAAAGCAGTATGTCTTCATTCTTAGGGTTTGAAAATGCCTTCTTTCAAATGAAACAAAGTGTGTCCTGACCACATGATGTCACTGAAGCTCATACTTGACAAGAGCATGGGATTTTGCATTACCATCCTAGTCAAAATGCAATACCCAATTCTTCACATTAGCTTTAATTAGATCCAGTCATGTTCTTCAACTTGATGATAGTATAGACTTCTATGGCTAATTATTCTCAGTAATCATAATGCTAATAAAAATCTTTGTATAGAGGAAATCATCCATTAATTGAATGTTAATCTCATGAGGCYGTTTATTATTATTTAAACTGATTTATCCATTTATATGTTTCTGCTAAAAGCAAACAGCACATATATGTTTTTCAAAGAAGCAGAAGCATAAAATATTTCTCTGAGATTATCTTGAGGCTATATGCCTGATGAAGAAAACTTAATTCTTCATCTCTAGCCATCAAGATTCACACCAAAGAGCTATTCAAACTCTGAAGTGTATCATCAATCTATCTGCAGACAACAGCACTGCCCAGATCTGAGTGCTGAAAAAACCCTACCTAYCTACTTCACTGATCATGTACATTTGGAATATTTATTAATACACAAGCAATGTCCCTCTACCAGCCAGGAAACAGCTTGATTTCACTCTAAGAATTCAACATCTTTGCATCACAAAAAATATTAAACATAGTCCAATTCTTAGTAATTTCATCTCTGCTCTTCAAGTTGGTAAAAGAAGTGTAGGAGTGACAATTCCTCCCTTGGCCCAATTTGACAACATTTCCTTTCTTCTTCAAGAATACAATAGGTTGCCTAATAGTGAATTCTTCTTCACCTTCCTTACCTTCCTTGATAAAACAGACAGTCAATTACCATCCAATACTAAACTTTGTTTTCTGAATATATTCACATGGGAATTGATCAAAGGCTGCCTAAAATATCAAATGACTGAGTTCAACATCTTCAGTTAGCACAATGTGGATTGCAGCAAGGACTAGGACTAGAGATTGCCCTACTAACATTGTTCAGGTTTTGATGATGGAGGGCATTTGTTTACTTTTTTGCTCCTGGACCATAGCAGCATGCAATAGATTTGATCACTAGAATTTTGTGACCCCCCACCGGAAGGAAGGTCTACTAAAATCCTTTGGAGAGCCCATGTCTTGCCTGGAGGGACTGATGCACAGTGCAGAGATGAAGGAATACATAACCCCTCCAGACTTCAGTTGCAGAAACATTCCTGTCATCAAAATCAGCTCTGTGTTAAGCCAAGATCATCTGGTTAACTGTCAGTGGACTGCTGAAACTAAACTCAGGAGCAATAGTGGTGAGACCCTCTGAGAGCCGGTGATATTTTGAGGAATTGCCAGTGTAGTCTTTTTTAGCTGGAAGTACCCAGCTGCGAGCGTCTGAGCCATTCTTCAGTTTGATGATTCTCAGACTCCACGGGCACCTCGGCGCAAAATCTGTCATCCGCCTGTGAATTTGACTCGAAGACTATGCCATGATTAATGTGATGACCTGGTTTCATTAATGCCTGCTACTGCAGTCTTCTGTCATGTACTTCCCTCATCCAGCCCTCTTGCTGTCCTCTCCCACATCCCATGAAGCTCTTCCCAGGTGCTGCCACCACTGTACAACTTCAAACTCCCATTTGCAGAAGACAACAGTAGCAGACACCAAAAGCTTCACGCATACTTCCTTTTCTTTGATGCCCTGTCTTTTCTGTGACTCCTTCTGATAAAGAAACCATTCATAGGAAACTTAACAGTGAAGTATGCAGCAGTGCATCTTCTTAGCCACTAAGATTTTCAAGAACACTTCAAAATTCTGCTCTCTACAGTGGCTTCTCATAAAGTTTAAATAAGTCTCTCCTCCAAGTGATCTATGCGCCTGTCCCAGGGCATCTAAAAGACAGCAAAAACCTCTATAATAAGGATTTTTGCCCACAATTCTACTTCTGACACAGAAGAAGGGTACAGCTCCTTCATGTAACAGATGAAACTTTTAAATGAGCTGCTTCGGAGCCTATGATAATTTATGCCACAGTCTATGTCATTCCAAGTACAAACACTCATTTGACCTGTTGTCTGATAACAAAACCATAACATAATTTTAAAAACAAATTGTGGTTTTTTTTTTAAATTACATGATTGCCCTACAGGAGGGCAGGGCAGAAGTATCACTTATGATGAATCATGTGTCTATGACAATAGTTTAATGACAACAAGTTATATATGCTGTTACATCTAATCCAGAATTGTGCTTTTTGTGATGTTTCATGCAAATAAATGGAAAAGAGCCTCAGTTAGCTGGACTGCAGTACACGCAAAGCGGAAATTTGATTCTGGTCATATTCATTTCTAGCATTCTTATATTTTCCTATAACTTTAGTTTTTTTATTTCAGAAAGGCATAGTTCATTTATGAAAGCTGTTATGGAACAAATAAGAAAACCTCTCAGACTTAGGTCAAGTGAAAACTAAGCATTAACTAGCGCAGAGGCAGGAAAGCACTACTGTATTACTTTTTTTTTTTTCCTGGGAATTTAAATTCTGCATTTAACAGTGGTAATGGTTGAGAGATAATCCCTGGAACCACTTAAAACAGAGAACTTTGTTACTGCTTGTCCTTATCTGGATAATCAAATAATAAAGTCCAACTGGCTACCAAAGCAGAGCTTTCAAGCTAACTCTGAAATACTTTAAATGTAATTTGTTCAGTAAACTGCAGTACATTAAATTTCTATATTAAGTAAATTATAAGGAAGAGTGCACTTTGCAAAATTAAAAAGTGCTCCGTTAACTTATCTATTATTCCTCTGGGAAAGTTTCCAAAGTGTGTCTAGTACAATTAGATACTTTCTTTATGGACAGTCTATAGCCAGTAAAGAATTCTTGCAGCTCAGCAAATGTGTTTCCAGTATTGTTGTAGACTCTTTTTTATTTTCCAAGGTGAAACTCCCTGATCACAAACACCATTTTTCTAGGTTGTATGGGCAGATTGAAAACTTTTAGGTAAAAATAACTACCTAACTCACTATCTGGCAGTTAGAGTCAAAGAAACATTGATCACTTGCATGCTTTTAAGTGACTTTTTTTGAAAGTACTCTTTGGAAATGCATTTAGAATGAAAGTAATTGGGATGCATGATACAGTGGATTTATTTCAGTAGAGTCCCACCAACTAACAAATTGCTTTCATCACATTCTATAGGATATAAATGAGATATTATTTTCAACAAGTTATTTTTATAAGAACAGATACCAGTGCTTCACAAGGATATGAAAAATGCTTGACCTAAATTTGTTTTTTTCTGTAAAGCCTGTCATTCTGAACTATTTTTTTACTGTTTGGATACTGAAGTCTGAGAGTGTAGGAGTCTCAGCCACCTATCATTTCGATGAACCAACTGATTGAAGCTTTTTAGTTACAGTCTCTTCATTAATTACTGTAATGACAAAAATCTTTGCATGAGATATGCCTCCCTTTGGATCTTGCTAAACAAAGTCCAAGAGGAAAAAAAGGGGGACTTCTTACTGAGCTAGAAATGGCTGCAAAAAAAACAGAAAGTCAACATTCCTCAAAGGATTGTTGTATTTAGTTAGTGTATGTCAGCCAGAAAAAAAAGCATGCTGAAACTGTGTCTGTGGAAGCTTATAAAAGTATCAAAGGAAAGATTAAGGTCACAGCATAGTCAGACTTTCACATCAGCCACACTGAGAGCTCTGCAAGAGTCTGAAGACCATGGATGTTAGATAGGACTGGTACCATCAGAAAGCTCCTCTCCCAAAGAAAAATTGCACCAGCTGAGAAAGCATGAACACCTACAGCAGAGTACCTGGACTTTGGGTCAGTGATGTGCTTGCTAGAATTTCAGTATCATCCTTTCCATTGTAAATACTCCCCCAGCTTCTTCTGCTTTTAAATACTATGATCCCAGACAAATTGACAAGGTTGCCTGTGAACAGTAGTCATGCTAAAACCAGAAAATAACTACTAGCATGTATGTGGTCTTCATCACATACTGTGGTATATGATACTTCACCACATGTCTGTGGAATATCACAGTTCAGGCTCTCTTTTCACTCAACCATTAAAGATTTCATGTCCTGGGTTGTGCATGACCTGGCCTTCAGCAGCTGACACATGGTTGGAAAATGCCTTCCTGGACATGTTCAAATAACAAAAATTTACCAGGTCAGATAATTGTATACAGTTGTCAGAGAGGACCTTGTCTATACTATGCTGTTGCTGTGCAGTAACTGGCTGCTGACTACAATGTGGTTAGAAAGATGCCTTCTACATCTCCTTTGCATCTGAATGAATGATGCATTATTTAAACAAAATCATTCCAAAGAGTCTTCTTACTGAAATATCTCTCAAGGACTAAGACAGGTTTATTACCAGTTGAATACTCAGCTACTATAAATACACTAACAGTTTTGTTTCCAAACTATGCCTCTTCATGAGCTAGCTCTCCCAGGGCATAGCCACAAGGTGGAAGACCACATACTGCATGTTGAAAAGCCTGTAGAAGAACAAACAATCGTTGATAGCTTTCTGGCTGGAGAGAGCTGGTGCTGACTCAGGTACAGTGGAGTCTGGCAGACACCGTCATTCACATCCTCAACCCCTTTGAGGAGTTAGCTTGAAAAATAAGCTCTAGAAATGCGTGTATGTGTGTCACCATGCCAGCTGTCAGGGCTCTGACAGTCCCACCTCAGCATGTGAGTACTGGATCAAGGCAACAAGGCCAAGAAAAAGAAAGTGTTATCTTGTCTTTCTGAGCAGTTTAACAGTGTGGTGTCAGTAAAGACACGATGTAGCATGAGTTCTGATTCCTTAGCTCAGGCACTTCTCTGCCAGTTCTCGATTTTGCCAAGACAATGCCAGAACTGTCACACACAGTCAAGCTGAGGAACATCAGGGGAAAATCCCAGTCATCCAAGAAGCAGTAATAGAGACCAAAGAGTATCATCCAGCCCACCTGGAAGCTGCAAATGTAATGAGCTATTTGGAAAAGATCATGACAACCTCAAGCTCAAGTGACTCTTGTTTCTGCCAAATACGAACTAGTTCTGTACCTTGCTGAACTCACTACACACGTAGTAGGTCTTGCTGAGTGGTGGAAGTTTAATGCTAGCTCACTTCCACATCTTGCAAACCTGGCTTTGTCTTCACTTGGAGCTCTTCCCAGCAACGTTCTTTCTGAGAGGCTCTTCAGCTACACTGAGGATGTTACATCTAAAAACAGATGCCAGCTCCTGCCAGCAAATGCAAAATGGCTTGTCGCCTTGAAATGTAATCTGCCCACGCTTGAATTTTGTATCAGTGGCTATTTGTAATTTTTTACCAGTTTTTTCGGGATACTTGTGTACATTATGAATCTAATTTGTACAGAAAATTTCTGGTAGTTATTATCACATAAACTAAAGTGCTTATCAGATAGTCCCCATTTTAATTTTTAAATTGATCTACAAGTATTGAAAACCAAGCAGCACTTTGCTCCACTCCCCAGAATTCTTTTCCGTTCTATTCCTCAAGTCTATGAAACATTTGTCACAGGTAGCATATATAAAATGCATTGATAGACATTTGCCTTCCCACTCTTCCCTACAGAACAATCTTTAAACCTTTTGGGATACATGCTGCAAGTAGGATTTTAATTTTTGGTATTTGTACATTCAATGCATAGCAGATGATTTAACTGCTATTCTTCTTCGCTTGAAGTCTTATATTGTGGATAATTTAGGAGGATTGCTGTGCAAAGTAGGGGGAAAAAAATCTTCCATTTCATACACTGTACTCCAGTCACAGGACTGTATTTAATCCTAAGAGGGGAAGAAAACACCTCCCATTTAGAGGAAATAGCAAATGACAACCAGCTCATCACCATCTCTAACTGTAAGTATTTGACCTAGGTCCTCTGGACCACTTTCTGGCAATACTTACTTCTTCCCAATATTTACAGTACCGATACTTAGCTCCGTAGGCTATATAGGAAATAAGGTCCTTAAAAAGGTGTCTGAATTGTAGCATAGTTAGATAACTACAATAACCTTAAATCATGAGTGTCCATTAATGTAAACTTTCCAAAACAAATCAGCTTGCTTAAAAGAGCATTTCTTCATGTCCCCCTTCCCTCCTTCTTTTCACCTCCAGGAGGTGCAGTCTGCTGCCACACCTTCCCAGTCCTTTCCCATCTTTTCTTTCATTCCTACRGCTGCAGCACCAGGATGCAGCCTCTGGACTTCTTGCACTCACCCTGAAACCCAAAGGCAAGGAGGGAGGGCCAAAAGAAATTTTTCCCCAAACCAGGAGTCCATTTCCAACTTCCCAGCTTTAAACCAGTACCTGCATTGCTTTTGATGTCCAGAATGTGGATGAACATTACATTTGTGGACAGCAAGGTAATTTTTCTGAGTGATCAAACTGGCAAATAAATGTGTGGGTCTTCACACATTTCATGCAGTGTCCAGGAGTCAGGGAGCTGACTTTTTGAAGGCTGCATTGTATTGCAACTATCACAGCTTTATTAGGTCTCTATTAAGCTGAGAAGTTAAGCACTTTCTAGTGGTGGACTGTATTCACTGGGTGGTCATAGATCCTGAACACTAACATGGTGCAGTAAGGAGAGTAAATCTATGTCCAGGGCACCTTACAATACCCCTCATCTTCTTGCCACTGTACCAAAGTAGCACATCCTAGCTTCTATGTAGACCTGACAGTATACAAGAAGAAATGTCTTCTCACTCATCATCAGATTGTTAGTAAACAAGGGACATTAAGCAGTGTTTCTGTTCAACAAAGACCCTACTGGGTAATTTTGGATCATTTACCCCCAGTTAACCATTAATTGCTACATAAAATTTTAATCTCCATTTAAACAGACTATAGCCCTGTATCTGTTTCTGTGTCAGCCTCAAGACAGTAGTAACTTTGCAGCTGTGGAATACTGACTGTTTCGTATTTCCTAAACAGAAAGTCAACACCATGCGCAAACAAAATGTTAAATGAGGAATTAAAAAAAAAAAAAATTGCCATTGTGAAACAGAACTAGCAGGAAGGGGAGGAAAGGCAAAGAGCAAGAGGAAGGCAGAGAAGGCAGGGATAGGAAAGTTTGAAAAGCACAGGTGTTTTTTTTTTATTTATCAGGATAAATACTGCCTTGAAAGAGACCGGCAGTTCTTTGAACACTTTCAAGGGGTTAACCTCCATGAATTTTTTTTTTTTTTTTTTTTTTTAATTCTTAATATAATCAATTAACCAAAAACCTAAAGAGCTTTGTTCCCATACCACTTTCTTCTGTGGCTCTTGAGCATAAAGACCGACCACCACAGACTCCCAACACTGGTGGTTTCTGCTGGGCTCTGTCATAGGCTGTAGTCACTTGGCAGTACTATCTGTAGTATGGTGACTAATGTTAAAATAGACATATTGATTCAGAACACCACATCCTTAACAAAACCCCAAATAAAAATAGAACATTTATAAACATCTCTCCTTGACGTAATCACAAAGGATAGAAGGAAAAATTACCATTTCTCGGGTGCGCCTCCACACACACAGACACACAGGGGAAGCCTCCTAGCTTCATGCCAGGCAGTGGCAGGAAGGGAGTGATCTACACCTACTGAAGTGAAAAGCAGATCTCCCGTGGGCAAAGTCAAATGCAAAGCAAATAGGTCCTTGGAGTCAGAGTTCTAAAGAAAGACGGAAATAAAGAAGATCTACGGCTTCCCTCAGCCAGTGTGTGAAATCCCRGTTCTACTGATGTCGGTGGGTGCTTGTTCCTGACTTCAGTCAGGCTAGAATATTAACCAGCATGTTTAAGCATAAAGAAAGAGGGCTTTTTTTAACAAATTTTACCACCTTCTTTTATCCTGAATGTCTGGGAACTTACTCCCAGCTTCAATTTTATGCTTATACAAAACCTCTTTTTCTGTTTCTCCCTCTTCTTGGACTCTGCAAGCTCTATGTGTAGTCCTAGGCAGTATTTAATCCTCATTTATATCCTGAGTTAAACGAGGCAGTATTGAAATGTTGAGGTTTCTGCAGGCCTTCTAACTAGAAAAGAATTTCCTGCTGACTTTCAGATATTTTGACATGATCCTGCTCCTCGGTCCTCGACATCATGTGTCTTTTCAGCAAAAACAAGCACCTGTTTTAGAAATAGCTTGACATATAAAGGATGTCTACGTACAGATCCATCACTAACAATAAATAGCAAAAAAAAACCCAACGCATTTTACTAGTATGCTTCTCTTCAGTATTATGCAATTACTAAGAAGCATTCACAGGCAAAATTTTTAAAAATTGATGGTTCCTACGTTCTTTGTTAATTATACAAAAATAATTTCCTTTGTCACAAAAATCGTCTTACAAATTACTATTTTTATTATTTTTGTATGTTGTTGGTCGAAAAGCAAAAGTGTAAATCTTCAGATTAAGACATATTTAAGGCATATTTAAACAGACTCAGGAAGGCATATATCCACATTTTAATTAATAGGCCTTCAAAGGCAGATACTGGTAAACTATCTATTTGGACACAAATCTGTTCCCTGGTCCTCAGAAAAAAGACAAGATCTCTCACGAATTAAATATAAATGTAAATGAGGGAGATAATTTGTTTCTTTTTCTGAATAAAAGTAAGGAAAAAAGTGAATGTTCTTTGTTAACCAACTTCTCTGTCGACGTAGAAATAATGAACAGCCACAAAGAACTGTAAGACTTTCTTATCCACATATATAAGGAACATCTGAGGATAAGGATGCTATGTGGGTTTTTCTATCACGTGAGACAATAGTGGAAATAAATGGATTTTTATGAGCCATATGAAGAATTTCCAGACAAACTGATGCCAAGAGTAGTCTGCCAGAAAAATTTGGGCTTTTTCTGGTTGATCTCCAATATTACTAAAATCCTGGACAACACACAGCAAATACAGTCTAGGAATTTCAGCTATAACTTATGTAGTAAATACACCCACTCCCCTATCATCAAAATGTTGAGGATCCCAGTGAAGGGAATCCTGATTTTTTTTTTTTTTTTTTTAATTGACAGAGGAACTATTAGTGAGGCACTTTTCTTAGATATATATTTGCTTTTGTTTTTAAAACACCTTTGGCTGGAGTAAATTCAGTGTCAGTAGGATTAAATCCACAGCACATCCTTGAAGATTCCATAAAAATTCTGAAGCTGCAGGAGAAAATTGCATAAAAGTAGCTGTCTTAAGCCACAAAAACTGTTTTTCGACATACTCTGGAAAAGGAAAGTGAGCGTTGCTCCTTTTGTATATAATGGTAGAGAAAAAAGCACATCAGTCAATTGCTGCTGTGTATKAAGAGAGTTCAAATAACACCAAAATCCTTGCTCATCACCTCCCTATACATTTTGAAGGGCATGTAATGAAATGTCTGAGTAGAAGATTTGTAAGATAGCACCACTGTATTCAGCTAACATGACAACTCAACTGAATTTGGGACACCAACTTCAGACATCAGTATGGTCATTCCTCAGTTATGATTTGCGTTTATTAATGCTCCTATAATGCAATTAATAAAAGCCATATTACGTGATGGTCTTCAGAAAAACTCCTTAAATACAGAGGATATACTTCACCAGCAGGACAGCAAAGTCACAAAATAAAACTGCAAGTTAATCATCAAACCTCTTAATTCTGGATTATGTAGTGCACTAGTTCCTGCAAATTGCTCCAATAAAGTAATAGCAACAACACCAAAATGAAAAGGTTGTCAGCCCAAAGAGGCACATAAAAAAAGTGAGTCAACAAGTTGCACAGCCTTACTTAGAAGTTTGACTCAGAGGTATCACTTAATGCAGACACATTGCACTGGGGTTCAGATTCCCATCACAGCTTGCTGGCGGGAAGTGTCATCACTTAACTCTTCCCTGCTTTCCGTTAGGAACTTGCTGCATGGGCTTCTGCTCTGTGCCACCTGGCATTTCCATCTCCATAACAGTTCAGGGAAGAACCCACAGTACAAGTGCTTCCTCTCTGCGAGCTCAAATGGTGAAATACATACTGCTTGCAGTATTGCAAAATCCTGAATTGTAGGTAGGTTTTGGCAGTCCTAGCCAGTGGCTAATTTTTGCTTAATCTCACAGGTCTCAGCATAGACATGCAATGTTGGTGGCTAGTTAAACTGAACTATGTAGTCTGAACAAAGGATCCATGCTTCTGCCATGCCCCCAAAGATCCTGTATATTTAACAAGTCTTCCTGTTCTGCATTTCTACTTTATTGTAAAGCATGCATTTGTATTTGGGACAATTCCAAGCAGTATTTACCTATAATTTGCAAGAACTCRAACTAAAATAACAAAAATGCTATTTTCTGGTTTGCTGCCTCAGTACCTTCCCTATCACCAAGATTTTATGTGAGAAAGGAGTCACCTGTTCCTTCTTTCACTTTCTGGCTCAGTACGAGTACAAATTCCTCCTCTCAGTCTCACAAGATGCTAAAGCGCTTTCTCATAAAAGCTTCTGTACCACAGTCATTACTCTGTTTTCATGGAGAGATTGTGACAGGACCAGAAGGAATAGTAAAACAAGGAAAAGTGAAAAACAGACTTTGGGATAGGACGGGAAACAGATAAAATTCAAATGTTTGTTTTTCAGAACAGAATTAAAGATACATGAAATTGATGGTTGACAATCATTTATGGACCTTGAATGATTGACTGCAAATTAGATTTAAACTTACCATTATTTCAGAATAATTTGGAATCTGAGCTGAATATTTTCCAAGGCCTAATAGTAGGAATTTGATAACATTATGCAAAGTAGTATATCCAGCATAATACTAAACCACCATAGAATAAAACAGAAACAGCAATCACTGCTATAATATGCAGGAGTTGAAGGCATGAAGCAAACACAAGCCATTGATAAAAGTCAACATTTGCCAGCCATTACCATACAGTTACTGCAGATACCTCCCATTCTAAGTGAAGAAAAAAACAATGAATCATTATATACTACTATGAAATAACTGATGGCATGTTTATGACCTTTTCAGATCAAAAGCAAATTATATCTTATAATGAGAATATTTACACAATAATGCGAATTCAGTATGCTGCATATCAAATTTAAACACAAATCAGGAATTGGAACAGTAAAATGCCACACACTACTTCATTATGATTTAGGATAGCCAGGTGATAGTTCTAGTGCTTTGCTGATTATAATTCTTTAGCACACAATGTAATGAAAGAAAAAGTGGGAACAGTGGAAACATTTTGGCATGATTAAATGGCCACTGTGTTCAAACAAAAGTTCTGATCTAAATCTATTCTGAATTAAATACCTGCCAGAAAGAAGATTAATCTAACGCCTGGGCAGTGGAATGGGACTTGTGATTTGGCTTCCTTTTCCAGCCCCATGGGACTCTGCACCAAACCATTATTTTTTAGAGTTTTCATATCCATTTGTAAAATGGACATCATCATACATTTTACAGCCAATGTACTGACTTAGTAACACACTCAGGAAACAGATAGTAGTGTATCTACCTTTTTCCAACAGCAAGTCTAACACAGAGGGTCCTAATGTAATTGAATGTGGACAGCATGATCTAAGAATCAAAATTTAACCCAAATAAAATAGATACTTGATGCACAGATATTTTTATGTATTTTAAATGTCAGTATGATTTAGTTAAGTTTTATTAAGCTTTCTCCTCCATATCTTTAAAATTACAGTATAAACAAAAATTTATATCGTCAAAACGCAGAGTCTAAATTGTATTGCTTTATTTCTACTATAATAAATATAGAAGATATGGCTGTATTAGAAATGCATAGCAATGTTTTGCAGATGGAGGGGACCAGACTTGAGGGACCAGTCAATGTGTTCAAGGGCAGGGCTGCCATTCAGGCTGGAGGAATGGGCAGGCAGGAGCCTTATGAAACTCAGCAAGAAGAAATGCAAAGTCCTACAACCCCTTGCAATGACAAGGGGCTGGGAACTGACTGACTGGAGAGAGACCAAGTTTCATATGAGCCAGCCATGAGCCTTAGCAGCAAAGAAGGACAACAGCATCCTTCGCTGTATGAACAGGAACATGGCCAGGAGATCTAGGGAAGCAATCATCCCTCTCTACTCAGCCCTTGTCCAGTTTTGCCCCGCACAGTATGAGAAAGGCATTGATCAACTGGAGCAAGTTCAGCAGAGGGCCACCAGGATGGGCAGGGGCTGAAGCACTTGCTCTGAGGCTGGAGGAGCAGGGCTTGTTCAGCCTGGAGAAGAGACAGCTTCATGAGGACCTACCAGCTGACCCCTGTGCCTATAAAGAGGTTATGCAGAAGAGAGAGCAGGCTCTTCACAGTGGTGCATCCCAGGAGGATGAGCAACAACTGACATGACATAAATTGAAATTAGAGCAGATCTGACTGCATAGAAGGAGAAACTTTTTCCCCATGAGGACAGCCAAGCAGTGGAGCAGGCTGCACAGAGAGGTTGTGCCATCGCCATCCTTGGAGGTTTTCAAGATCTGACTGGATAAAGCCCTGAGCAACTTGGTCTGATTTCACAGCTGGCTCTGCTTTGAGAAGGAGGTTGGACTAGAGGTCTCCTGAGGTCCTTTCCAACCTCAATTATTCTGCGATTCCATGATTCTGTAATTAACTGAGCATGAACCCTAAGCTGTAGAGAAATTAAATTGCTTTCTTCTTACCCCAAACCCTGCCAAACTATTTTTTTTCTAATTATTTTTGAGTAATGACATGGACACTAGTTTGTAGTACTCTCCAGTAAATAAAGCTATGTAACTTATGTTATTTGATTGACTGCACAAAAATTGACATATTATAACTGGTGCAGTGAAGAAAGCATGTGGATTTATTGCCAGCTGCGTATATTTTTATATTGAAACTGCCTGTGACACAGACCAATTTAAGAAAGGACGAAACCAAGTCAGTAAACTATTGCACAGCTGGATACACAATCAAGGACCAGTTTCCTGGCTTTAAATTTCCTGCATATTTACTAAAGCATTGCTTCATGCACTTTTCTCTTCTAGCTCCCAATCTTAAAGGCAATAGAAACTGCAGGAGAAGAAAATGTGAAGTTCAATAGTTATAATCTTATCCTAAATTGCATTATACATTTTTAGATGGACCTTTAATAATTCACATATAAGCAGTTCTGTGGAATCTCATGCACAGAAAACAATAAATTATGTTATTGGGCAAGGGCTTGGATGCGGAGACAGAAGACTCTCTGTATATATTCTATCAAACGTAGGTGCCAGATGACCTGTACCTTTGGAGGCTTTAGAAAACCATATGGAAATGATTCTACGAAGAACAGAAGCTGTGATCTCTTCACAGCCTATCCGTATTCCCTTGCCCTTCCTGCCTGCTTGGGCAAGATTATCTATTTTGACTTCACATCGAGAAGGTTAAGCATACAAAAACCACAGATCTTTTATCCACCTCAGATGCAAGCTCGTATTTCTTCCTTAGTGACTGAATATGTATACTGTGCCCACAGTAGCCCTGTGCTAGGCTGCTATCTTGTCCCATAAGGGAATTTTGATCACGTTTAATTTAGTTTTTACGCTGTCTAGATCAAAAGAGAATAACCATGATCAGCCAGCCCAGAGGAAAAAGAGTTAAGACAGTCATGGCTAAGTTGTAGCTGTTTTTCTCTTCTTAGTATGCATCTTCCTGAAGGCAGCCAGGGTGGCTTATTGGCTCTCCTATCCTGRTATCGACAGAATGAGGTAGAAGCTAATGGCTGAATGCAGCAGTGGGCCTCGTAGCAAAAAAGCAAAATAAGCACATTGCACACAGCTCTATTTTTTATTAAATACCATTTAGAGCCTGGCATTAAGGGTGTTGTTTTTTGTTTTTCTAAAAATCCCAGATCGTTTGAGGACAGGCTGCCAAGTTCATCCATCAACTCAGCCACTGAAATATTTGTGTTCTAAAAAATTTATACAGCATGAGTTCTCCACAACCTGCAACTGTGGGGACTTTTATTTTTAAATTATAGTCTTCCACTTCAATTCAATCTTTTTTTAAAAAGGATAGGACTGCGTTTGAGAAAAACAAGTTTGCCTTCTGTGGGCTACATGGCCTTGAAAAGAACAGGTATTTTCTGCAGGATGGAGGTCCTAGAGGCTGGAGGATGGGAATTTTAAGCATGTATTTAGTTGTGCCCATGTTAGAGTTACAGTTTTCTTCCGGGAAATCTCATTTTCTGTTACCATGAGTCAAAATGTTCTACAATGAACTCTGACTTCTCAGAAACAGAATTTTAGGCAATGAAATGTTTCATTCTGCAATAAACACACACCTTCGACTTTTGTTTTCATAGAATCAGAATAATTCAGGTCAGAAGCAACCTTGGGAGGTTATCTCATCCAAGCTCCTGCTCAAAGCAAGTTTTATATTCAATAAGCAAATATAGGCTATGTATAATGATTATGCTGGAACTTAATTAGCCTGAAAAAGATAGCATCCTAACCTCTGTCCAGTTCTCTTTAGCGTAGAAGGATGACATACAGTCTGAAGTGTACAAGAATATAGCCTGCATTGTGAAACAAAAATAGATCTGACACAAATGTCATAAGGCATAAAACAGTACAGGGAAGTTGAAAAGGTAAAGCTGAAGTTTGCACATGAAACAATATAGACAATTTGTGCTAAAAATCTCCCTTCATGACAAGCTTCTCTTTTCAAAATAATTCAACTTTTTTAAGAACAGTAAAAAGGAGAAAACACTGATGTCAGATAAGAAAGTGATTATGATCAGTTTATTAAGGAAACATCCATCAAAATGCATTTCAAATGCATTAAAGTCTGTGCAAGTATCTACACAAGCTTCTGATTTTATTTAGTTATAATTAAAAAGAGAATAAAGTCAGAGAAACTCCTTAATTTCAGGGTTCTTAGTGCAGCAGCCCTTTATGTTACTAGTATGAAATGCACACAAATGCAGTTTCACTCAGCCTTGACTGCAGCATTGCAATGGGCTCACAGCTGGCTCCTGGGCTCTCCCCGGCTTGCAATCTCAGCAGCTGCAAATTCGAACCGGAGCTGCAATTTTGGAAAGCAATGCATTAAATGCAAGGACTACCAGGGGCTGCTGGTTCACAGAACAGTGTGGCCAGCCTTATAACATGTCTCACCTAGGGAGACGACTCCTTGAGTAGCATTAGCTCGTGAGAAACTTGTGTAGTATTTAGTCTTTACCTACAATGGCTTCAGTGAGCGAAACTTTTGCCCCTTCATCAGCCACTTCTACCTGGCCATCATAACTGCACCAATGCAAGCAGAAAACGTTCACTGTGCCGAGCTGGCTTCACTAGTTCATAATCTGGATACTAACAGCCCTGCCCATAGTGCCATTTCAGCCATACTAGTCTGTTGCTCTTAGAACAGTTTACAACCATGAAAACCTAAGCTGCTACCTAGACCTTTTGAATGTCCAGGCTGAATAATATTTGACTGACATGAAACCTCCAGAAGATAAGGATGATATATCATTATTATCACTACGATGCCAAAGCAGTGCAGTGACTCCTCTCCAAATTCAGTTATTTTTCCTCATTAAACAAGACAAAAGTGCTCACCGACACTAACATTCTCTGCAAATCCCAATGCCAGGTGTCTTACTTTTCTTAGTTTAGTAAAAGCCAATACAGTATTTGATATCTACAAATACAGTAGCCAATACTGTATTTGATATCTACATGAATGTTACGTTATTCTTGCAACAGACAAACCACCAGCTTCATTAAACTTGTAACAGTATTATCGCTAGCATGTGGTAGCAAACCCATTAGTTATGCATGATGGGGTAACTTTGTAAAGTAAGCCATATGTGGAAGTTTAATTGTTATTTGTTTATTAAGCTAGTTGTAAAATTGTTAGTTATGTAGTAATACAATGCTAAAAAAATTCCAATAATTAGTTAAATATGGTAGTTGTTTTCTACAATGAACCAACCTCACACTTTCTAAGCAAATATTCTCATATCCTGCACTAAGCTAAGCCTTTAGCATTGTTCAGCAGTTTAGCCTCTATGAGACTAAGGACTAACTAAATGGCAGCATGCATATACATAATCAGGATAAGTAGTTTAACCAGTCTAAAAAAACTTTTGAAAGCAAAAGATTTCTACATGCTGAAATACAGACAGATGGAACAGAAAACTAATGTAATTACTTTAGAGAATGTTAAAAGTGTGATCAAACTCTCAGCTTATATACAGTGAGCAAACAATTTGCCTTTTATTTAGATACAGAGGACAGTTTCACTGGAGCTGATACCTCTAAAACAATATACCGCTAAAAATATTTTTGCAGTTACCACTTGCAGAGATAAAAGCCATAAAGAGCTGGTCAAAAGCTTGTAAAAAAAAAAAAACTTAAACTGAAAATTCCTGTCAACAAAAAATACAATGTAAACAGCTTTCTTTTTTCCTCTATACAATTTTTAAAGGGAGCTCTCTTTAACCCGTGAAGAGATTATTTTCTTTTTTCTTTTTTACAATATCACACAAACACAACAAAAACACACAAATAAAACTTTGAACACACCAACACCCTGAACTGCACATATAACTGTTACTGGCTCAGGCAACACTTAGTGACAAAGCTTATGGCTTTCCATCTGTCACCCAAAAAACCAGCAATAACACGGTACAGCCTCAGAGCTGAGCTCAGTGACCTGCTGGATGGGGGTAGGCAGCAGTCCTTATCTAGCTGCTACAAAATTGAGGATGGAGAATGGCTGTCCGGCACAGCCCGGCCATGCAAAAGAGGGGACAACTCATCCCAGTTAGGGAAACTGTCCACTTCACTTCAGAAGTGTTTCTTGATAAGATCAGGAGATTGGACAGCCCGCAGGACAGAGGGAGCACTGGGAGAAAGAGGAGATCATGGAAGTTCAGAAAGACCATTCTCCTCTGGTTTGTTGGGAGCTCCTGGAAGTAAGTTATGTTCAGTCCAATTTCTTCAGCCGATGTGAAATGAACTGTTCTCAACACAGGCAAAATACACCATTTTGTGCATGTAAAAAGTTTCCTAGGCCAAAGATAAAATTGTATATCAATGTGAACCCTAGCTCTTCCCTAGAGACCAGCCTTTTAAAGTGCAAAAGCAAGGCAAGGGCAACAGTATAATAAAAAGCCTAACACAGGGCTTCCATATTGCTATCTCTGATCTTCTACGGAAAAACATGTGCAGTCTTTGTGCAATGAGTGCCTTGAACTGATTGGCCATCAGAGAATCTGCTAGTGTTCCTGCTGGACTGAGGGACATCCACCAGTCACTGAAAAATACTCAAAGTCTTCCGATTGTGCCCAGATGAGATTTTTTGATTTAAAAAGATGACACAACTAGGGGAAGCCCAGATATATGATTGCAGTAGCAAAGAATAATTTTCATAAACAGACAAAAGTTGTAATTAGTTTAAACCCTCCTTGTCTGTTTGTATAATATTTTTGAGCAGATGGCTTTGGCAAAGAGCTAGGATTTGCACGCCCACTTGCATTTTGCAGTGATAAAATAAAGATGAACGACATATCTTAGGTCATCCAGTCCATTGCCCTATCAGTGAAGGATTGATCCCTGCAACATGTAAACCAGCAGCCAACTATTTGCCATCTGATGCACAGAGTTATCCAAACAGAAGGGATCTATAGGGAAGATCACTAGGCATATAGAGAGGGGGGTGAGATGCATAAGAAATCAGAAACGTTTACATTGGTAAAGGAAAAAATATTTACTGCAGAATTAGCCTCATGGAGAGTCAATAGTCACAAGAGAGCAAGGCTTCAGTTATAAAAATTAAATGCTTTGTAACATGGGGATTTAAAACATCTTATAGTAAATCGTTGGTCTTACCATCAATACAGCAGTGGCATGTCTGCTGCTTCAAATATTTGTGAAGAAATGGCAAGGGAATTAGATTCATCCTTGCAAAGTTAGAATTTTTGCAACCACAGTTAACTGCATAGCTTTCGTGCAACCTTCCTGATCCTGAAACATGGGCAGTTGGTAATGCTTTCACACATGGATTATGAGAGATGTGCATAATGGTGACTGCTCCAGATATTTCTAGAAAATGTTAATTTAACTTTTTATTTACCGTTTATTCAACACTATAGTCTGCTCTATTTTCATTACTAAATTTCCTTTCTTTTATGCYGTTTGTTTCTAAAAGTTCTCCCTGACAGTTGTCTATGGTCAAAACCAGACTGAAATAATGATTTCAACTATCCCTACCATAAGGATTTAGATTGYCCCTTTCCTTTTTGCATTTAAATACACAACCATTCTAAAGGTCTTTTACCAATTCAGCTCCTACATAATCCATATTAGCAGTTTCGTTTACTATAAAACGCATTACTGCCTGTAAAGAACAGTTCTGAAAAACAAAGGCAAAACATACATAACTCCATACTGTGTGTGAATCCACACAAGTGAAGATCTTTATTATATTTTATTTATATATACATTTAAAAAAAAACCCTTTCCATTTCATTTTCTCTCTCAGATCTGTACTTAGCATCTAAATATTCTAATTATTATTTGAATGACGGTAAGTGAAAAGCCCCAGTAGCCTATTGATGACTGCTTATCACATCTCTAATTCCCATTTGTGCACTTCTAAAGCCCCTTTTGAGCTTGTATTTCAGCACTTTCCTAAAAATAATGGGAGCTATAATTAGAGCCTAGTAGTAACAAGACTTAACAAATAACAGTCAAAAGAGAGCCACCGACAGCTAAAATACAGAAGAGGGGGAACATCAAGGCCATATATCAGTGAGAACTCTCTATAAATCAGAGCAGCACAAACACTGCTCAGACCTCTAGTAAATGTGTACATCAGAAATGCATGGGTTAGATTGACAGATTAGATAAATAAGTCTATTCCTTTCTGTCTGAAAGGGAAAAGATACAATGCTGGGTACACACATTACAACAGAAGTTTTTGGCTTATTACTCAAGAAGGGAATAATTTGAGACCTTTTCTTTAACAATAAAATGCAAAACGGTCCTTTCCATGCCTTCCATGGATTTTCTCACCCTGCAAGGCTACTGCCACTGAAAAACGCTGAGCTCATATCCAAAAAAAAAAAAAATTACTTGTGCATAAAGAAATAGCACAGAAAAGACCATGGGCTGTATCAGTTTTTCTTAGAAGAAAAATACCTTTTTGTATGTCCTATCATAGGACTTCAGTGTCTTCCAACATTATGAAATACACGTACACCTTTCTGAGGTGGGACACAGAAGGATGGAGGCACTAAGCATCTTGCTGAAGGCTTTTCAAATACCAGGTGCTAAGTCAAGAGCAGACCTCAGAGTCGGCGTCCTCCCAACATTGTGTTCTTTCACCATAAGTGCATACTTTCTCCCATTCCTGAGATCAGAGAAATCTCAATATACCAAAGAAAATCCTGCAGATTTTGAAACAGTCAAGCTATTTTCTAGACCAAAATGTCTGCTGAAATACCCTGTCTACTTCAGTAACCATACTTCTACAGTATTGCAAAGCTGATTACATAAAGCAGCACAAAGTCCCACTGACTGTCAAAAGGAAAGTGATGACAATAACAGGTACTTCTTGTTCTGCCTTCTCCAGCCCATGAAATCTCCTTTGATACTAACAAAAATAAAACACAAGACAAAATTTAGTAAAGGAATTTCTCCAATAAGGATGAAGTTGCAGAAATTATGCCACACATTGGCATCCTGACTATAACAAAAATTGCCCAAAAAGTGGAGGTTTTGTCTGGTTTTATCCACTAAGTAGGCAAAAACAATGATGATACGGGTCTGCACAAATTCAGTGCTACGGAAAAATCCTGACTTGTTTTACATTTTACTCAAGCGAGGGATAATAATCTGCAGTAGTAGTAATACTCATTATTAAATGATTTAATCCTTTGCATTTATTCTGAGCCTTACTTATGAGCATTTGAAAGGTCTTATAGGTATTGACTTATTCAACAATGTTCTACAATGTAGGAATGCATTTATAGTTCTACTTCATGGGAAGGGAAACTGCTCAGGTTGCAAAAAAACAGTTTTGCTTATGTTTATGCATTATTACTTGTTGTTTGTTACTGGTAAAAATTAAAAAAAAAAATATATTTAACATATTTAACCCTTCTGAAACATAGCCCTGCTTTGAAACATATAATCTAGTGGTGGAAAGGGAGGAGACTAGCAAGTACAGTAAATTGGAATAACATTAATGCAATAAGCAACACTATCAGTATCAAATACTGCATGTAGCAGCAGCATGATGAGAGATGAAACAGAAGAATAATGAACAGAGGTGACCACCAGACCAAACTTACCACCTATATTCCGGGAAGTTTTTTAATAGTTCTACTACCTATGAAAAGCTAGTAAGGATGTGGCTGGCTCTGCAAAGATCATAACTGAGGAACACTTATGTATGGTCCTATCTAGTATGAAAGACAATCAGTTTACAAAACCTACTATTTCTTTCTGAATATCCCAAACAGAGTGGTATTCTGCAGCAGTCTATCAATTTACTATTGCAAAACTGGAATAGATCTAAAATTGAGTACACTGCGATGAACTCTAGAAGTCACTCCCTTCCCTTGCAAAAACTACATAGGAGAGCCTATTTATTAAGGGCTATTCCGATGCTCCAGAGACTCTAATTCCAAGTGCAGTGGTGTGGAGTTTCAATCACAAGAGCAGCTTGTTTGATACCATGAAAACTACTCCTTTTATTGGTGTTTCTTAACAACAGAAATACAATATTTCATAGTTTTGCAATAAATAAAAGTTGTTATACAAAACCTTTATATTGTCCCAATTTACAAGAAGATTGTCTTTGTCAGATCAGTGCTAAAATAGCCTTATTCTGGTTGGCTAAAGATTCAGAATTTTAATTTGTATTAGAAACAAACAAAGAAACCCTAAAAAAATCATCTAAATAAAACAGATTGATCTCTGTGTAAGATCATGAGAATTGCAATTGGAAACATATAACAGCCAGAAAGCTCTCCCCCAAAATACCAACTTTAAGCAGGCTAAATTACTTCTCTCAGGCTGCCCAAAGAGAGAGTCCGTTAAAATATGATAGGGGTTGTTGGCAGTGTAATGTTAGAAGCTTTACCTGTACTACACCTGAGCATGCAGATAAAACAAGGACATTCATTTCCCATGGTGCTATTCTTCCAGTCTTCAGAAGCATAAACAAGGCTTCTCACTTCTGAGTATAAAAAAGAGGACATGATACTAAGCAGACAATAATGAAAATTATGATTAAAGAACAAAGATTCAGTGAAAAATAGGCCCTGGATATTGAAATGCAAGCCTCCCTTGGTGTGTTCAAGAGAAATGCAATGTCTTTTACCCTAAAAGACCATCACTTCCCTTTCCTACAGAGACTAAAGCTTCCTTTAGACTCTTCGTGAACAGGTATTTTGTAAGGGTTAGACAATAGTCCTTAAACACCTTTCAAATGTTTCATTTAAACATGAATGCAATAACATAGATGCTGAGAAAAGACCCAGCTGACTAGCCAGTCTGATTTTGCATGTGTATTTAATAATAAAGATGAAAAAGCATCTTTTTGCTGTTTTCCAGCAAGTAAATGCCTTATCTATCACTTTAAATTTTTCAAATGTTTTATTCCTTGAAATGAAAAACATTAAAATAAGACACGATCAGCACAAATTTGCTGCAAAAAATAATAATCCTTTTTATAGTTTCATTTCTATTTGCATGCCAAATGTAAACTTGAAGCAAAGTGACCTTGGTTATAAAAAATAAGAAAGCAATGTCAGAATTGATAGGACCTACCATTAGTATTTCATTCTGACAGGTAGGAAATAGGCATGTCAGCAGTGAATGTTACGGACTGAGCTGTGGCCCTGATCGCAGTCAAAGCGGTAAATTTCTTCCTACAAAAGTAATTTCCATCAAAACAAAAAGTGCTTAAATAATACAACTATCTAGAGATGAGAATAACTTTCTATGRCTGAGCTCAAAGACAAACAAATGAAAATGCAATACATAGCTTTTGCATTGTGTAAAAGCCAGAAAAATAAGATTAGGTGTAATTAAATTGTACAATGGTTAAGTATTCAACTAGCTGTCTAGTTCCTAGAAACTTTTTTCATAAGAAAAACTGTACTGAAAAAATGGTTATACAAATGCTTCATATATGCACTTATTATTATGTCCAGAACATCCAAATTATAACACTGAAATTAAACAAGCAACATCTGAAACTATTCAACTATTCATTCTATATGAGCATCATATAATTATGTGATCAAATCATTCATATGTACAAAAATTAACAGGTGTTTGAACCAAACAGACTTGGACTAATTTCTATTACTAATATAATCAGTAATAAGATTTATTACCATTATTAAAAAAAATTAAGATAGCAAGACTCAATTAAATACCAGTTAAACTGAGTTTTTACGATCAAGGCAAGCACATGAGTAATGCAACAAAGCCCTAAAAAGATTGTTTTTATTTTGATATATGAAGCTCAAAGGGTATTCCTGGCTTCATTTCCAAATTGTATTACCAATTCTAACATTTTAACATACAGATTCACTACCTTACTGGACTTCAAAATTGGTAGCCACAAAAGCTGTCTCGGTTTATGTAGTTTCCACAGAGGCACTGTCGTCTTAGTGTGAAATTAAATACAAAAGAATAAATGATGATACAGTAAAACTTGCTCACATCTACTTGTGATCCAGTTTTTCTCCTTGTTTATCCAATGTAAATAAACATTAAGACCCCTTTTCCAAAACTCTGAACATGAGCATTACCTAAGCGATTCCTTCCCACTTTACCTGGAGTCACATCATTGAAACCCAGTGCAGAATCCAGAATTAGACAAGTACAGTATAAGACAATGATCACACTTGTTCTTTGTATACCCCTGCGTATGTTCATTTCTTCTCACACAATCTTAATATCAATTACTGGTTATAATGCTTCTTCCCAAGGTCTTTTATCTCCCATGAGAATCTCATGGCATTTCATACTGTATACTACTACCTACATTACAAAGAAAAGAAAAAAATCTTCTTTTTAATCATAAAGATCTGACATACCTTACAGTGAGCGGTAAAAAAATAGTAAGTTACAAACCTAATAGTGGAGCTCTTTACTGAGAATGGATGAATCTGCTATAACTCTTTATTTTCATCTTGAAGCCAAGGTTTATATCTGATGTCACAGTTTGCCATCAGATTCCTAGGTACATGCTATACCATTTAACATTTAGGCATTCCTCATGCAAATCYAACCATTCACCAGCTAAAAATTTGATAAAGGTCATATATAGAGGAGACAAGAGTGCCCTAGAAGGTAATATYCCATTCTTCTCTTGCAATAGAGGAAATTATGGACTATCCCACTCTCAAATTCTAATAGGGCAATCTTCCAATATAGGGAAAAATAAGTAATTTCTTATTTAAAGAGCTATGTTGATACATCACTTGTCTATGCCTATGGTTTTGATGTGTAGTGAAAGGTTTCTCCAGCAACCACTAGTTGGGATGGCCTAACAATAACTGTTAAAAGAAGTTAAAACAAACATTTAAAGGTTCACCATCACTGCTCTAGGCCAAGCTGGTTCTCCAGCCTGCTTTACTGTCAACATGGAGATGGGCACCTCCAGAGGGGCCCCACTCCTCCTACCCTGGTCATGCTCCTGATGAAATCCTATACCCAGGAGTCTGGTTGCCTTCAGTGACCCTGAAAAACAGGCATTTTCTTTGGAAGTGACTGTTCCTTTCCCTTGACTCCACTGGTGTATAAAAGATTCACTTAGACAAGACACCTAGTTTAAAGCAATGCAAGACAAGCCCCATCCCAGCTGCACAGACCACTCAGAAAATAACTTTGGATTGATTCACTAGTTTGTTCTTTTGATGCTTTTGGCAGCTTGATGCTTTTATTATACTGAAAAATATCAGGAGACATGCAAGAACAAACTGGAGCGGTCTGGGGGGAGAAAGGAATCGGGTGTGGTTTCCATTACATTACGTTGACTCCAGTTAGTGAACTTGCTGACTGTCCTCAGCAGGTTCTGCATCGAGCTACTTCACACCCTCTTTCATTTAAGGGGAAATCGGACATTGCAAGTAAAAGGGGAAGGAACTGGGGAAACAGGGAATAAGTGGTTCAAAGTTTTACAAGCATTACTAAAGGGAATGTCAGTTCCCCTTGGTCCTGACTAAGATTTAGTCGTATTTATCAGTAAGACATGCATTCACCTTTCTACCTAAAAAAAAATATTCTGAAAGATTAGCCACTGTACAGGTATACAGTCTTACACTTCAGTGAAAAAAATTTGAGCATGGTTTTAATGTGAAAAAATTTAAGTAGAGCAACATTGCTTCAACTTGCTCTCCTTTTCATCATGTCTTTAACAAAAGCTAGAAGAAGGACTATTTTATTCCATGAAGGATTAAAAAAATAGGTCATAGATAAATCCAAAGCAAAACCATTTAAATAAAGATTTGATAAAAGAAAAGACTTTATGAGCATCTAGTAGAAAGAACGTAAAGAAAAGCATCTAAGAAAGATAGGAGCCAATCGTTCTGAGACATTTTCCAATGCTTAGTCTTTATTTTAGGAATGTACTTTGTAAGGGATTTATCATAACACAGTGGGAAGAAAAACACGCAAGTCTCTCTGACCTCACTTACCTTTAGATACCTGCTGCTGTTGGCACCTTTGAAACCTTCTTCCCTTCCCCCCTCAGTGGACTATAATACCTCTGGTCTCATTTCCTTCTTATAATTGCTGAGCACACATACAGTTTAATATATGAACTTGTACCCTTCATATTGTCAGAAGAACTATCAGAATACTTACACTAAATCCTTGTACATTTTACCTTATTTTACTGAAGGATTACATATCTGTCCTACTCACTTACAAAACATGTCTTTTAATGATGTACTTTTAGAAAAGTCTCATTAAAATTCAATGCATAAAAGTGTGCAAGGGTTGATAACCCACAGAACTCCGCAGACCCTAGTTAACATTCTAATGCATCCTCCATTTGGAGAGAGACAGTAAGACTTTTCCACCTCAGTGGCAGACACTAATGATACTTGCAAATATGACTAATGTCTTCATTGGTGAAAAATTAATGCACCACAATAATTTTTCTACCTGGGGTTAATGAACATGTCAGATGCTGAAAATGAGTTGTTTGAAAGTAAATTACTATAATCTATATTTAGAAGACTCTGCTTTTGGAAAAAAATCTACGGTGTGTTTGATGTCCTCTGCTTACTTTTGTCATGAATTTTGCTGTTCATCTAGTGAGACTACACTATGCTGACTTTTCTGTTGATACAAGGGAACATTTTCTTTTTCCTAGAATGCCCATTTTTTTCATGGGGAGAAGTCCAATTTGACTCTACTTGCCACAGGCACTGTAACAAATATTCTTGCAGCTATACAAGCAGCAGAAGCAAGCTGAAGTCCATGAAAACCAGCTCGTCTTCACTATAGGTAGCCCCAAAGCAGTGTCTCGCTAGGCATTTTGGAAAATCCAGATACCCACTTTACAGCTTGTCTTTCATCTGAAGAGAAGGGAATAGCTTCACAATTCAGATTGCTTCCTCTCTTTTCCTCTCCTCTCCCCTTTTCCCTTACCAAAGCTATGTGAATACTCTATGCAGCTGTGTGAATAGAAAATAGCTTCAATAAATAGTCATACCAGAGAGAAAGGAGTTGTTTTGTAAGTGAAGATATACTTCTAGTCACTATAGATCAGTCACTACAAAATTTTTAAAACCATGTTCCTTCCAGAGTACTTAGGGTTTAAGTTGCCCAGTGGGAACTAGTGGGATCTGGTAACTGGGAATTAGTAATAATTTTGAAATATGGGGCTTATTCCTGATGTTTGAACCATCCTTTCCTTTCAACTGTGATCATTTCTTCAGAAAATATGCAAATGCATTCATCCTCTAAATGCCTTTTCTAACAGAGCACAGATCTCCAACTCCACATTCAGCACAGGAAGCGTAACTCCACAACATTTCTTTTGAAATGTGCAAGCAGAGAAAAAAGGGTACAGAAGAGTATGTCTGGCCTTTATTCAGGTTTCAGCTGTAGCTCGTGGTGGGTTTAAGGAGTTAGAAGGACTCATAATCACAATTTAAAGGCTCTAAATCATGGCAGATTCATTATGTTCCTTTGCAACCCATCTCAAAGGCTAAGTATTCCTTCCCACTGTCAAAACATATGCACTTCATTTACTTTTGATACCTTGCTGACTTTAATTCTAGCCATAAGATCTTTCTTGTTTTCTACAGTACTTTGAGTTAGGCTAGCAAACACACAATAGAACTTTACTATTCTTAAATAAGCTGTCTACCCACAAAAATTTTGTCACTCCATTTTGACAGATCAAGTAATAATTTTATCTACCATGGGAGAGTATAAACTGTACCAGTACAGGAATCATAGTGGGCGTAGCGTATAAGCTGTAACCATCATAAATGACACTTTTTATTCCCTTTGAAAATCCTCCTGATTTATTACATTTACTTAGAGACTGTCACAGCTTATTTTTACTAGACACATTTTTTTTTTTAACATTCCATCAAGTGAGCTCCTATGTGATGCAGAGCAAACTGATAGAAAATGGTGACACTCTCACCCAAGCTGTCATTATTCAAAATGATTTCTTCTGCTCAGGTTGTTTTCATTTAGTAAAATAATTTGATTTTTCTATGTCTGCCCACATTCTATTCACAGGAGGCAAAGGAAGCTCAAAACAATGTCTTCTGCATTTAATATGCAAGGAGAATGCTTAATAGAATCATTTGCAGGATAATTAAAAGTCTGCTGATACATCTTAAGAAAGTGTGAAACAAAGTACAAAATGAATAGAGCCAAATGGCAATTGCTTATTTCTCTAGAATAAGTGCTAAGTCAAAGAGGTCATAATTGCTGTTTTGCATAAGGAAAACAGTTAACAGGGTTTTATAGATATATTTTCTGCAGTAAAACTAAAGCTGACTGTTTTCAGACAGAAGTTAGTTGAATATCACAGATGAAAAGGTTACAGGGTATTGCTGCTAGGTCTGCCTGTGATATCAAGGAAAGTAAGTCCACAAATTCAAATATAACTGAAGAATGGCTTGAGTTGAAGTCAATTCCTGCTTACACTTATAAAATGGCATATTCAGCATTGATATAGCCCTCAAAAAAAACCTTGACTTTTTCTAGAAAACCAAAACACATCTACCTGATTCATTTACATGACATCCATCAGAATGCTAATGCTGTATAATTAATAAATGGTTGCACTGTGTTCCCCAAGCCCTGTCCCTGCACTCTATAAGCTTCAAATCATTGATCTAAAGGAAATTTTCTTAAGTATTCACCTTCTGAGGCAGATACATAAGTCCTGTTATGAATTATGGGAATTGTGTGTGCTCACTGAGGACAGACTATGGCCACCAGCTGTGCCAGTTATCCTGATTATATTCATCTCTCATGAAGTGGATAGCCCCTTATCTGGCTTTTTTATGACTACAAATTAGTTCTTAATTACAGTCAGTCATTGTAATTTCAGAGCAACTGCCTGCTCAAGCATTGACCCATTTTAGTGAATTATAAGCAAAGTAGATAGCACAGATTCCTTTATTCCCCAAACAATAAAAAAAGGAAAAAAAATACTTCAAATTTGGCATTACTGTCCCACTCCTGCCTACTGTTTAGACATTATCACAACTGTTCCCTTCACCTGCTGATATTCACCTCCAAATAACAGTTGCCATGATACTATGCCGTTTAAGTAAAAAAAAAAAAAAGACTAAGAACTAATGTAAAGATCCTGCCACGCAAATAAATGCAAGGATATTCAAGTTAAGAATCTCACCATAGGCCCAACACATTCTGTTAGTTTTATGAGACAGTAACCAATTGCTTCAGTGACTTTACTCGTGACTGCTTTTAGGTTGAGGGAGAAGAGAATTATGCCACAGCCTCTAATTATCTGTATTTAGAGAGTGTAAGCATTGTAGGGATTTCTATTCAGAGACAGAAAAACTTACGCCTGACTTGAATTGTTAATGCTATTGCTATGATTTCAGTAGCATTGAGCAAATTACAAAACTAGGCAGCATTTACCAGTAGGAATTTTACGTACCACATTGTTCTTACGTCACATTTTGTGTGTGTGTGGCTATTTGTCATCACCACAGACACATTCATCCAGTTGTGACGCTGATTTGCAAGCGAGATAAACCCAGTGAAAAACAACAGGATAAGTGAAATCAGCAATTAATTGACGTGAATCCTATTGTTAATAGAGCAAAAACTTTAACAGCACATTGTAAAGTGGCATTTTTCCTTGACTCCAGTAGTCCTGGTGTGCTAGACTGAGCATGGATGTTCAAGTCATCACTTTTTCATTTCCAACCTACGTGTATTTTGTGTTAGGTATCTTTCCACAAGGGTCTGTTTTCCCATACTTACTCTCCTAGTACCTCAGCAGGCATATGTGTCAGGYGACAGGTTCACGTCTTCCAGATTGCACGGTGTGTGTTCAGCACTCCTGGAGGAAATGTCAATGCCGTGCTATGCTGATTTCCCCTGCAGGTCTGTCCACTAGGTGTGCACTGGTTTACATCTCTGGAAAGGGTGCAGCCTGCTCCCCTAATTCCACCAACTCTAGTGAATTGACACAAAGGTCAAGGGAAAGAGAGAGAGGCAAGGGCATGGCCTGCCTTCCTGCCTGCCTGCTTCACTGTCCATGTGCCCCAGGGAGCAGCAAGAGAGCTGCCTCTGCAGTGCTTTTAAGTGCAAAGGCAGAGGAAGCTCCTTGCATCCTTACCAAAGAGTGTACTTGTCAGAGAAAGCCCCAAGCAAGTATTAGAATTCAGCTGCCAGAACTAGAAAGACCAAGACACAGCCACAGTCCCAGTGTCTGTCATGTTGGGAAGTGAGAAAAATGTAACACATCCACTTGGAGCACTGACAGATACTGAATAGGAGCTCATGTTTTTCCTGCCTAAGAGGTAACACAGAGATCAAAAAAATTCATGCACTTGTATTATACATCTTGCACTAACTTGGGACTAATACAATGTCCCATACAGAACAAATGATGCATTAATTTCTTTACCAAACACATAGGGATTAATTTTGTTATTTTAAATCAAAAACACTGAAAGAGCTTCCACAATGAAGAAAGACAGAATGAAACAGCCTAACTATCATATGCCAGGAACCTTTTCATCACCAGTTTTCAAGTTGTTCTTCCTTACTCTTCTGCTTCCGGGCTAATTAATTATACACTAAACATACTGCTAGTATGATACAAATAATTAACTAAACATGGTCACAGGCTAGAACATTAATTGTAACAATATATTACACTTACTGTTGCCTGTCTCTTTTAGCTAATATGAACTTAGCAACATGCAGGGACTCCAGCTTGGCAAATATGTATGTATATTTACTACAATAACAAACTGCACAGAACAGTATTTACTATTTCTATGGGGCAATGGCTGAACAGTTGTAAGAAAAGCTGCCTTTCTTTACACCGTGACGGGAGCTTACCACTTCCTTGTGCTCACCCAGATCTCTCAGAAAAAATAAACCACTAACTTGACTGCTTTTTTCACTTCTGAAGAAGCAGAGTCTGAGCTGGTGAAAAGGGCAGGAAAAAGAAGGGGTGGAAAGAGGAAGAATAAACTTCAGCAAATGCAATATTAAGCCGATTTTAGGGGTTCCAGGGCTGGCAAGCACAAAGGTATTATCCTCAGCAAGACCAAGAAGATTCCTTAAAGAGATTAGTAACATTTACATTGAGCACAGGAAATGTTCTGAGAATTCATCACTTGATGCCTACAGTGCTGAAAACACAGCAAGTTATGGTAGCATTAAGTATTACTAGTTTGCTTACCTGCAGCTCCGATATCCTACCAGATGGCACCCAGCGTTTCTTTTTCTTTCTCTTTTAAAATTACAAAAAATTACCTTATTTGTAAGAAGGTATTATATTGGTGCATAAAATATGAAAATGACCATTTTGAAGAAAATACTGATGCCTGAGGAAACCTTTTTTTCTTCCACTGGGTGGGTCAGACATGGTATGCACACAGCACATAGGAAGAGAATAATTCACAGCATACAGTTAAGTGAACAAGACCTTTGAGGCTACATACACGTAAGAGTTGGGGTTGTACAGCCTGGAAAAGAGAAGGCTTTGGGGAGACCTTACTGCAGCCTATCAGTACTTAAAGGGGGCTTATAAAAAAGATGGCGGCAAACTTTTTAGCAGGGCCTGTTGTGACAGGATAAGGGGGAATGGCTTTAAACTAAAAGAGGTAGATTTAGACTAGATATAAGGAAGAAATTTTTTATGCTGAGGGTGGTGAAACACTGGCATGGGTTGCCCAGAGAGGTGGTAGATGCCCCGTCCCTGGAAACATTCAAGGTCAGGTTGGACRGGGCTCTGAGCAACCTGATCTAGTTGAAGATGTCCCTGCCCACGGCAGGGGGGTTGGACTAGATGACCTTTAAAGGTCCCTTCCAACCCAAACTATTCTATGATTCTAAGAGAGAGAGAATCAAGAGCTAAAATACCTTTCCAAAGGCTGTGGGCTTTTCGTGCTTTTTATAAAGAAAATTGTGCCGTAGATACACAGCCATTTAATAGATACAACATTTAAATCATTTGTGCAGTTACTTTTATGTGTAATGTGTGTGGATAAYGTGCTTTTAAAATATGATGGTTGATTTTCAGTTGTTCTATCATTTCTCTTTGACTGGAAAAAGAAGAGTTTTATGACACCTTTTTTGGCGAGTAGATTTAGCACCTTGGAGTACTGAAGTTCATTCATTAACATAAGCTTTTATTATAAGCCATAATCTCGTCTTTATTTCAACTGCTATGGATGAGGACATCTAGATACCATCTCCCTTCAGTGGTAGATGGAAACATCTCCCATCTGACTTAAGTATACAAAGCACGAATTTGGAACCTTAAATGCAAGCATCCTCATATTTTAAAGATTATCATTAACAAAGCAGCATGTGAAAGTCAAATTGTGTCAAATATATTAAAAAAATGAACCCTAAAACACCAAAACACAGAAATCAAAGACAAAAAAGACCCATTTTTTAAAATTTTTTAAATTATGCAAGTTTAAAGTAACTATCCAGAAGTCAGTAAAATTTCATTGGTACAAAATTTATGTTACGAAAGGACAAAGTCTCATTGATTTCACAGTTCTTATTTCTGGTCTCTTTTGTCTGTTCATGTGATTAGAATACCATTATTTTCCATTGTTTGATATTTTATTTTTATCATTTATTCCATCTCCTTTACGAGGAGGGATTTTTTTACAACAGTGCCTTCTACAAATCTGATTATTGTTACTAGAAGTATCTGTGCTGCAATCATGCCACCAAGCCTGAACCATGGGTTAGGATCCTTTCATGGCAGACCAACTCCTAATAAAAGGATGATTACAGTTTTAAAGAATTTAAAAGCACATATCCTCCCCGTGGGCATCAAATCACTTTCTTCCTCCCTAAAATTCCTCAACATCTTTTCAAAGGAGGAAGTGCTTGGACAGAATAATTTCTCCTCATCCAACTCCGAGCTACAACCTGATCTCTTTACTCCCCTTGTCAAGCCTAAGTGTCATTGTACAATTCACACAGATGTGTTTCAGGATTGCTATATAGGTCTTCTGCCATTTATTCTTCCTGTACTCCCACAACAAGAACACCTGATACAGTAGAGTTGTGACAGAACCTGACAAAAGCCAAAAAATTCAAAGTGGAGGATGACACTTCATACTTCACTTACACTGTGGTGAAARAGACACATACAAGAGGACAAGTTAATGATAGAACATCAGCCTTCACTTTGAATTTTCTGGCTTTTGGAAGATTCCCCACCTTAACTGCATTATGTAACACAAGTATTTTTATATTTAATTTTAAAAGCAAGACAGTTGTATGTCAGACAGCTTGTATGCTTTTTCCAGCTATATTGTTCTAACATATCACCTGTCCCTCTAAACATTGCTCTTCTTACATCTTCAGACCATCCCAGTCTCAAACAGTACCGACACCAACAGTACAAAGAACTGAATACTGAAATGTGCTCTGCAGTATCCCTTAATTGACTACATAAATACACCCTATGAGCCCAATAGGTGTCCAAAGCACTGGGGAATGCCAAGAACAAGTATGGCCACTGCTGCTGAAAGCTGGCCAAGTCTTAAATATTTGGGTTGGTTTTTTGTCTGTGTACCTATCCCTCCAGAAGGGCTGCAAGTAGAGACCAAAGAAGACTTATGAGGTGGAAGACACAGAGTACACACTGCAACAAGTACTATTCCCCAGCAATTCCAGGTGACCTATATTTAAACCCTAAAAATATATATATAGGAGTTTCCAAAAGAACTATGTTCCCACTTCTTTTATAGGATAGTGCAGGCTTATTGAGTTTTAATGGACTTCAGAAGTTGGGTTTTTTCCCCTAAATAAACTAAACAAATAATTATGAAAGGAAAAGGATTACTTGTAGGATAGGCCATTATACAGAGAAAGGAAGCAATGTTAAATACCCAGTGGACTTGCCCCAAGAAGCCAGCTGCCAGGAAGAGGATTCCCATCTCTTAATAACAGAAATTACATCATGCGCCATCTTCAATTCTACAATGTCAAAAGTTCAGTTACTACTGTTAAAATACAGAATGTTCACTGTGGCTCTTTCCTCTAATAAACTCTGTCCTTTGGAGGAAGAAAAACCATATTCTTCAGGATATTATGGTAAACCATTAAAATCATTAAATAAAGTCTACATTGATAATTTTTTTAATATCTGTATTAAATAAATACAAGAACTAATTTACTTTTTTATCTAGATATTCCAATTTACCCTTTTTTTGCCTTTTGAGAAATAAAAACTGTAATGACACTTTGTTCATTAAACTGATATGTTCCATTTTTTATGGYGTTCAGTAAACTTTATCCATATCAGTCTGGTGCAACTTGGCTCTTATTAACACTAGTCTTTAATAAATTCTCTTTGCTTTAATACCGTCATGGGTATTCTGCAGGTTATTCTTTTTATGAAAATAAGATACAAACAAAATAGATCAGTACAAAGACTTCATAGAACTGTATTGCATTTCAAGAGAAAGCAATCAGAGATGTAATTTTAGTTTATATTATGTTGCTTCCTAAAGACAATGAACTAATGTGAAAAATATTGCTTCCTTTTATTTTAACTTTCATTCAAAGAGGGGAAAAAAGACCCATCAGAATAAACCTGTAAAGATTACAAATCTTGCCTGGATAACAAATGTACAGTGTTATTGTTTAATATTCTTGTTTCTGTTTGCTGCTAGGTATTTGGAAAATGGAAAACACTGCTTTGCTTTTACTTTACAGAAATTTTTCACAATTTCATATACATAGTCAATCATATCTCCATTTGTAAGGATTACAAGTAACAGGATGAAGATGACAGGGATACAATATCAGTTCAGTTCCTCGCACTACTCTGTAAGAAGTATCACTATGTATTAGACCACAGCAGTCATATTTCCTGAGATTTTAAGCATTATTTTCAAAACTCACCCTCTCCCCCCCAAAAAAGGTCACATATTCTTCCTTCACACTTATGTGAAGGTCCCACTAAAAGTAATGAGAAATGATACTGTGCTTTTCCCAAAAAAAAACTTTGTTCTCTGATGAAAATAAAGATTACAGGATAATGCCTTCCATTTTCCAAAGAAGGAAGAATTTAGGAAGCTTTCTAGGATTTTCTCTAAACTACATTTATATGCTACTGCGCTGATAGCAAGCACAAGGAAATGTGCTTTCCTATATTTCAGCACTTAAGCCCCACTCATAAAAATTAGGTGCTTAGGAACCAATTAAATAACTTTGCCTTAGCTAGCAGTGTACTACAAGTGAGAGAGAATAGTCACCTGTGGTCCCAGTTTGGACTCATATTTCTCATTAACAGTTGTTTCTCATTAACAGTTGTCAGGAACAGAAAAAAATATTTTGGAAATTTAATCACACCATCACTTTCAGGAAGACTGTGCTAACCCATTTTGAAGGTGAAGTCAGAGCACTGGGCAACGTCAGGAACAACAAAAAGCAATATATTGTGGGGGCTGCCTTGCCTCTCAGAGGAAACTCATAAGAAATTAYATATGAAAAATTTACAAATTTTGCATTGTACGCAGAGTTTGAGCATGAAACAAATCACCGAGGACTAGTAACTTGCAAGTAATATATATTTTCTAATTTCCTGATTTGTTGATTTGATGCCATGTGAATAGGCTGTACCTGGTAGCTTTTATGTTGAATTTTCATCAGAGGCAGAGAAGGAGGACGAAAGTGCATGAATAGATTTATTCAAGGAATCCATGTGGCATCCTCTTTGGGGTCAATTTCACCCATTTTTGGAAGAGGTTAATTACCTCCTATACAGTAAAATGAGTTCTTCAGATTTTGAGTTCAGAGTCTTTTGGYCCTCAACATCCACGGAGATGATGTCACACTTAGGGGGGAAAAAACCCACAACAGTCCTACTTGCCTACCATGTCTTCATTACTACAACCTCCAGATGAGAAAGGATTCTGCTCTGGCATGGAACAAAAGATCATAAAATACATATTCACTGCACAGCCAAAATTGCTTTGGTAATAAAAATTTATCTTCTTTTTCTCTTTGAGGGCTACTGCATAGGTAATCCATTATTAGTGGCTCACAGCCAGCAGCTGGCTGTGAATTGAGCTGGTGAATAAATCAGCCTACCTAGACAAAGACCCAGAATACTGGGTATGCGAGTATGCAAGAGAGGCCCCAAACAATGACAATTTTTCTGTTTCTCTAACACAAATGGTTTAATGATGGATGACCCCATTCCTTTAATGTCCATTTGGGTGCTTCATACAACTATTTGAACATTCACTTGAACAGAATTCATTTGACCACCAATTTGGGACCTGATTAAAATACTGCTTCCTTGTATAATCCAAGAATAGCAATGCATCTTCCAGATAGTTGAAGTATGAGATATCCATTGCTAAATGTGTTGCTTTCACAGCTGAACTGCTTCTTCACAATAGGGAGAAGTAACTATGCATATTCTTTCTTTCCTTTATAAATCTGGCATATAGTGTTGTTTGTTACCACTTGATTAATCTATCTTCAAATTAACAGTAAAGTTGCACAACTACTTGTGGTCTGACTTTCAGTACATTCACAGGTCTCTCCAAATCTTTTACCTGATGATGATCCAGAAACATTTCTTAGTGCTTAGTGATGGATGCATCCCTTTGGCACTACTTGGCAGAGGATTAGAGAAAAAGATACCTCCATATGCAGCTGAGGTCTTTCCATAAATCTAACAAAAGTTAACATCCTTAATTTGAAGGACAGATAAAAGCAGTAGGACCCCAAGAACTCCAGATCACAGGTCATCTTCCTTCTTTTGTGTTAGGAGATATCCTAAATAGAACCTATTCTTTCATTTCCAAGGAACATTGCCTTCTCCAGATCTCTGTCTCCAACCCCAGAGATACTTTGGTAATGGTTCTGAAAAATAGTGATAGGTAGGTACAGCATAGAAATAAACATAATAATCAGATTGGTCCATTGTTGCCAGTTTCTGTGACTCTGAAAACTTGTGAACAGTTCCTAAACAAGAGAGGAATGTTATAGACCATTTACATTAATCATAACACAACTTCCAAACAAATCTTCCCAGATACAAAATAGTTATGCTTCTTTCTTGGAACTTCTGCAATTTACTGATGGAAAAAGTGAAGCATGAGTGTAATGCCTTTTCTATTTTTTTTATTTAAAGGGCAAAAATACAAGCCCTAAAAGAAAAAAATATAGCCTATGAATGCTTCAGTGGCCTCTTGTGACAACTGAGTTTCCTGTGAACCAATAAGCAAAATTCAGAGCAGTCTGGAGTGATACCTAGAACCACCTTTCTGTAGACTAATATTTAAAATCCTCTCTGCTCTCCTATTAGTGTTTATTGTTGAGGTCCAGTAATTTCTTATTGTTTAAATATCATCATGGAGATTTCTTTGTTTCTGTATATGACGAGTCAGCATAATGAGCTCCCTGAGAAATCAGGGAAATTTTTGCAGCACACCGGTAGCTCCAGATGTCACAGATGTGTCCTCTGTACTCATGGCAGTTGCTTTGATCTGCCACTTCTGTAGTGCAGTGCCACATTTGCTTTCAAATTTGGGGGGGGACGAAGAGACTGTCATTGGCTGTAGTTCCCAACACAGAGGACAGCAACTCTACAAATTGAAAACTTGCCTTCTACACATCCTTATCAAGTTTCACTGCTCTCTCTCTCTGTGCTATTCACTGTACATTAAATGACCAAAGGAAACGGCTTTTGGTAGGTTTCTCCAAAGCATGCCCTGAATGTCCTGGATGTGTAAAAAGATTAGAAAGAGACAGCATAAGACAGCATATTACCAGAGCAGCAGAATTTGTTGGGAGATTGCAATACTGCATTGTCAGCTCAAAATTTTAAATTCATGTGCTTTTCACCAGAGCAAGGCTGGAACAGAACTAGCGTTTCGCTGTGCTGATGTCAGACCAAGAAACTTGACAACAGAACTAAAACGGTCAGTAATACACTCCATGTTCTCAAGTGTGCATGCCACCAACAGTCCATRCATACTGAGAATTTGCAGTCACTGGCAATGAGCAGACTGCAGGACAGCAAATTTGTGGCCTTCAATATGCAGGTCTGAGAGTGGGAAACGCTACCATCTACTGCTTTCTGTTGTCTCTAAAGGCATCATGCAGCTGTTACAGCACAGAAGGTGTTAGATGAGAGTGATATAAAGACATGGTGCTTGCCATTTTGGACAGTGAAAATTCCTGCCATTCCATCTTGGCCAAAATCTTTGCTACCACTCCATTAGAAAATAAGAAGAAAAAAAGAAAAAAGAAAAAACAAAGASAACAGTATTCACATATCTATCTTGATAGTGCAATTTGTGCGGAAAACTCCTGAAATAAATTTTATAAAGCTGTAGTGTGTTCATTGCACTCACTTTAAGGCATATTTGATTGCAAAAAGTAATCTGGACTGTGCCTCACCTAGATCAAAAGCTAATTTGACTGGAAATTCAGCAAACTCAATAGCATTCCTGACATTGCTCAGGAAAGAATTTTGTCCAACAGGTAAAGAAAAAGCTAAAGAAAAAGATATTTTTATGACTAACACAGCACAGGTGGTCTTCTTCRTTTGTTTCCAGAGGCAGACGTTTTCTCTGTGTCTTTGAACTCTTTAGAAAGTTTCTCCTTTCCCCATAAGTTGGCAAACAAATGCAACTTTATTATTTTTCCTCCTTCTTTTAGACAAGGCATGGACTTCTGCATTTCAAAGTTTCAGGTGGAGTATCACTGGGGCCTGATGCTTCACCTTGTGATAGCTACACAAGAGCTTTAAGAAACTGCTGGGGATGTTAGTGCTGCTCCTATGTGGGGAACAGCAGAACTTCATTTAGAGCTTTAGGCAGACAGTGTATTAAACTGTTGAAATGTTTGTGCCAGTGACAGAGGATTTTCCTTTCATTCAGTTTGACAGCATTTGACCATCTTCACTACAGTATGGTATAACACCACTAATTTTACAGCCAGAGACTGTTTTCAAGCTGTCTTAGAAGCTTTCAGATTTTTTCTGAACAGAAGCATGTTGAAGTTTTTCCATCTTTTTTGACCAGTTATCTGCTACAATATGAACATTTGCTTCTGCTTTATGTTTATCTCTGTGGTAAGCAGCTTTTGGTTTTGCCAATTTTTTTTCAAACCTTGTGCGGTGTATGTTATATACGGAGGAACTTGATGGAATCATCATTTTTCATCAGTGCAGTCTTGATATTTGCATTTGACAAAAGCCTAAGAGCTCTGCAAAGGCCTTGTATAGCATCCCTGAGAGTTTTTCACCTATTTGCCATCTTTAACTTAAGATTCATAATTGAAACATAGCAATATCTAGTATATTATCCAATTTCTTCTTGGTGTCTTGGTGTCTGCCACTGTAAGTAACCCATAGTTTTAATGTGTTTTGTCTGCAGTTGTGAAAACGATCAGAGAAGAGAGGACAGAACAACAAGCACACACAAAAATAAATATGCTAAACCATAAGGCTCCAGCCAGATTTGTAGAGCATGTGAGAATGATGCCATGAGAGCATCAGTTCTCTGGTCTTCCATGTCCCAGGAGCAAGACTATCTGGAACAGCTACAAAGACTAAGGATGATCCTGTCTTCTGGACAACACCCTTCTGAACCAAAAGCCTTCATGACCACAATCAATGCTACCACCTCATTTTGTTATAATTACTGTCAGAATAAACAAACAGAAAAATCATGCAAGAATCTAGGATAATTATAAAAGCAAGACCACTTTTCATAGTCCAGTAGGATATAGGACTTTGGGGCTGTACAGAACAAAACAGCAAAGCTTAGCTATGTGTCCATACTGACAGCATTTTTAAGGTAACTCTGCTTATTGACAATTCCTCGTGATTTGTACAAACACATTACCTGTATTTTCTACTTGGTCAATACCTCTTTCTTTTTCTCCATCCCTGTTGGAAGAAATATTAATTCCCAAAATATTACAATATAAAAATGAGTATACAATTTCTATCATAAATCTTTTTTGTAAAATACAAAAGTTGCTTGTATTTCTATAATGTCAAAATAAAATTACATCTGCATTAAAAACTAGATCCCAGGGCCATGGCCAGGGCCATAATCTTCTGGATCATTTTTAGCCAAACACTTATAATCCAGTACTGTTTTCTTACAAATCTAGCTATCGCAAATAGTTGCTTTCGTGAAAGTGACATAAAACTGAGTGGAAGTGTGTTGTTGACATTTTAGTCTACATAAACTAGCAGAGAATAGATCCAATATGGAGTTGACATATGATATTTACAGCATAGAAACAACTTGTTACAACCTTTTCCTGTCCCATGAGGGACCTCTCCCCAAGGCAAGTCTATAGTTTTCTGCAGTCAAAAATGGCACACCTTGCTATGAACGGCCTCTTGCTTCAGGGCCATGGACTCTTCTGTCTGCTCTTGCTACCTCTATCTTGTAGCAATTCTTTAAAGGTTATTCATTGTTATTACATCCCAAATGCCCCTGATTTCTTCCCCCTTGCTCTTACAGTCCCCAGTGAAACTTGAAATGGTATTAACACCTCCCAGCAGCACTACTGTATTCCTGTTCCTCACTGGCGATTGCAATTCAAGGTAATTTTCCCTCAAAATCTTTTCAGAACAGCCTTGTCCTCCACTATTCCCAAGCTGTACCATGGATCACAAAGGTGGGCAAACCCAGCACATCATATATACAGGTGCAACATCAACCTTACAATATCAAATGACGTCTGAGATAAGAGATCATTCTCATCTGGACTGTTGCCACCATCAGGATATTTTCATTAATTTATCACTTTTATTTCTGCCTCTGGTTTCTCTTCATAAATATTTTCTTTCCTTGCTAAAATTGTCTTTTAAATTTATGCTGAGCAGTAAGTAAGACAACGTGTTTATCGTAAATAATTTAACAATGTAAAATATTTGATAAAACTCATGGGGAAACTAGTTATTTACATAACGAAACTTTCTAACAGATATGAAGTTGACAATAATACTTGCTTTATCATCCTAAAACTTCATAGTTTTTGTCATTGACCAGGACTCCATTGTGCTAAGTGCTAGATGCTGTGTAAGCATAGAACAAAAACATAGCTTCTGCCCTAGACAGCTTACCATCTGCAAGACAACAGAGGAATATAGACAGATGGAGAGGTACAGAAGGTGACAAGATGATTGTGATCATTGTGGTAGGCAGTAGTCGGAGCAGGAGAACAACACTGTTGTCAAGTTTTAAATAGGCATCAGAGAAAAGAAAGGTTTTAGGGAGATACAACTTGCCTAAGCCACTGGAATATATCAGTGACTTGCCATTTATTTCTACATTTTAATCTGAACTCTCCTTTTCCTCTCTCCAGACTCTCAGGTTCTCTCTGAATAAAAACTTGTAGTAAAACACACACAGAATAACCTTCACTTGGAGAAGCTCCACTTGCTGGTAAATTCCCATAATCTCATTTAAACACATATTTAAAGCTTTAGAAATATATTAGAAGATTATAAAATGTATACAGGAGTATGCACTTGTATGAATCCAAGATTTATACCTATATTAATGTTGTTAACAAAGGCATAGCTTGAAATTCAGACCCAAACCACTCTGGCAGAAGAAAAAATTTGGTGAAATGACCAAATAAAATTGATGATGATGTGAACATTAAGGTTTAATCTGCTGTAGTATATGCCAACTCATCAGGCTAAACTTCACCCCAGCCTGCACAGAACTCCTGCTGGAGGCACTGAACGTACCAGTAACGCTGGTTAGTGTTTAGTTATAAAGCCAAATAGGCTAACTGTTTGTATGGATTCTTATGGAAACTGGTGGTTTTACCTTCTTTTTGTAATTGCTCTAACACCAAAGCCCAATGTCTATGTAACCTTAGCCCATCTSGCAGCTGCAGGACCCATGCTCTAGCAAATACCTTGTAGGAGCCATGGCAGAGGTGTCCCCAGAGACTCCTCAGTCACATCTCCAGCAGCCTGTTAGCTGCATCTACATGAGCTCTTGATAAACCTGCCTCTCAGGCTGCCCAGGGGTCAAGCTTGCTGCCGAGCTGTATGAGCTGCCTCATTTTGCTGGACAGTTTTGTTTTGACTTCTACTTGGCTATGAGCACTTTGCCTCTACTTGTCTTTGTATTACCTCCTATAATAGATACAGATGAGTTATATTCAAGGTTTTTAACAAAGAAAGAGTGTTTATAGCTCCAATAAATCAATATGGATAGCAGGGAAACATAACCCCCCATCTCTTCAAATTATCTACATTCCAGTAAATTTGATAACTTGCTTTTCTTAGTGAAAGGCAAAACATACATCCTTTAAAAATTTACACTGCCTGATATAGCAGATTCTCAACAGTCAAAGCCCAACTCTTCTTTAAGTGGGTGTAATTTTAAGAGAAAAACAAAGCAGTATAAGTATTTAAATTAGCACTCACATTTCAGCTCTGAGAAGTATAAAAAAAAAATAATTACAGGTCCAAGCCAGGGGTGTGCACTTAGCAGATGCAAATGTAAACTGTGGCAGTAGGGAGGAGTCTATGTGTAGGCATCTTCATTTTTAGTCACAATGTATTTGCTGAATTCCACCATTAACATATTTACAAACAAATTGAAAACCATAAACCCAATTTATATACATTTATGTTTCTCCTGTCAGTCTAGGCCCCTCATCTTGCCTCAGACTGAAGCAACATCAGCACAAATCATCCTGCTGACATAAATATCAACACTGAAGCCATTCTGAAGGATAAAACCAAACTATAAGTAAGTAGATAAATGCTTTAGCTTTACGATTTGGCACAGTCTTCCCCAACTTCCTGTGCATTATTCTTGTCTAAAAACTCTTTATGCAGTTGTCTGTCACAGATGCCTTTGACAAGGCAAAGACAAAGCAAAGACTTTCTATAGGTTGGTAAATGTATACATTGCAAAGTAATGTACCATGGTGTCCAATCTCAACTGTGGCCTCAGGTATTACAGCTATACACATTTTACCTCATTAAATTGTAAGATAGAATTCGCGTGTTATCTTTTTCCTTATCAAAATGTGCAGCTGCTATAGCCTCTTTCACTTTATTCATCCTCATCACTATCCTGGTTCATTTAATAGTGGTAATATCTCAAACTTGTAAAAATACCTTGCTGTTGTCATAAGCTGCAGTGGTGTCTATATTGCTTTCCAGTGTCTTTGCATAGCCCAGGCTTAACATAAAAGGAAAATGCTTCCATCCATGTGTCAGCAATATGATAAATGGCAATGATGGAAGACAGTAAGGAGGCCTGTGTGTTTAAAAGAATTTGCGTAAAACTTCCCCCCCTCCCCTCTGATACATCAAAGAGTGCTTGGTTCTCTGAAGTGATCACAAAAGGCAAGCCACGTGGTGCTGCAAGCTGTGGCAAGCAGAGGTCTGCTGTGTATGCACGCAGTATGAAATACGCAGCCAGAAACGCAACATGTTCGAGAGGCTGGAAGAGAGGAGGAAGGAAGACAGAAGCGTTAGGACAAGAAAGAATGAAGCGTGACACGAGAAAGTGAAGATGCAGAAGTTAAATAGACAATAGGTTTAGCTGGTATGACATATACAGTCAGACGAAAGGTGCAGCATCTTTTAAATGGCATTGAGCTGCTGAAATGAAATGGAGAATAAAAAGAAATGATTGAGAAAAAATACATTAAAAACATCAACAGAGAAGAACACGAGAAAAGAAAGCAAAGCTGACTGAGATATGAAGTAGTTCTAGAAAAAAAGCAAGCATGTCCCAACAGCATAAATGCAAAATGGTGAATAAAAATGGTTAAGAGCAGACCTCAGTTTACTGCTGGCATAGCTAATATGCCATACCAGGTTGAAGGAAGATAACAGCTGCTGCCTTCTCTATGTAGAAAAACATCCACCTAGTAAAACATTCGGTCACCCTGCAGTATGCACTAGCCTACAGACACTATCACTGGAGACATGTTGTGTGATTAAATATTCTGGTAGACATGGAAATATTTGAGCAAATGAGAATATATTTTAGAAGAAGACAATCAGTGGCCAATACCATATTGTAACAGCAGCCATAGGCAAGAAAAGAATAAGAAATAAGCATTCTTCATAGAGAAAAGTCTTTAATGTTTTGTAGAGACAAGAAAAAGAGATACATTACACCTGCAGCAACCTACATGAAAAAAAGGAATTGTCCTGGTAGGAGCTAAATAAATATTTGCTAAATAACGCATAATATGCATTTAGATTTTTTAATTTTCAACAGTTCTTTTTAAATGCCTCTAATGATTCCGTAGCTGAATTTACTAATGGAAAAAAAAATGCCCCAAACTCTGGAAAGCAGCCTAGATGTGGAAGGATGAATATTCTGAACGAAGATATCTTGGTCACCAATCTCAGGGATTAATTTACTCAGTTTTCCTCCAAGAATTGAACAAATTTGGGTGGGCAATTTGAAGACTATTTAATTTCATCCCTAATCTATATACTCCAATAACAAATGTAGTGATTCTAAAGAAGCTGTTAACTGAACAAACAACAGAAAGAGAATCAGCTGTCTACCATATGTTTCTTGTTTATTTAAACAAAAATATCCATTTTGAGCTCAATCCAAAGTCCATCCAAGTCAATGGAAAGATTCTTACTAATTTGAACAAGCTCTGGAATAAAGTTTATGTGGTTTTACATGGAGAACCTGTATTGTATATTAGCCCTACAACTGTCCCAGACCTCCTCAGTTGAAACACTAAAGAAAATTTTTGAAGTTGTATTTAGTTAGTGTGTGCTGACCTGTTAAAACCTCAGGCTCCAGGCATTCAGCACAGAAGCTGATTAGATGCCAGGTAAGTGCTCATTTGTACACTCAGCTACCTGCTTTGTTGATGTAAAAATTCTATTTGAGCATAAAGCACTTGTTGCTTTGGGTACATGAAGGTAAACCTTCTCTCATTTCAAGATGACTTCCTATTTGCATTCATTTCAGATGGAAGACTTTGAGAAAGAGTAAGTTAGTTTCTTGAGGGCTAAATAGATTCCCTAAAGTTTGAGATAAAACCTGGTTTGAGCAAATAAGGATATTAATTAAGTATAAATATTTGGATTTAAATTTATTCAAATGTCTTAATTATTTAAATTTAAATATTTAAATATTTACTATAGTGTTTAAATACATATTAATTAAAGATATGGGGAAGCATTGCTTTTGAATACAATGTAGAACAGCCCTCAGGAAGTTACATTAGCCTTAGTTCTGGAACAATATCTTTGCCTCTGTTCCTCCTCACAAAAAGATGAAGTTTAGGAACATTCTAATTATATGTAGTTCAGATGATCTGTTTCCTGTTTTGCTCTCAAGTGACTGAAGACATACAGAGAGACTTCGCAGACCAAGTTTTCTGTCATGTAAATATTAGGTACCTCTATGCAAAGTTCCCACTGTCGCCAGATCCTGCAAACCTATAAAAGGTGGCATCTACCACGTGAAACCATATTTTTCCTTTTACAAAATATTGTTCCTTGACAACACTGACTAAGAGTTCCTTCTTTTTCATTAAATATTGACGTCTTACACCTTTTGTTTTATTCAAAGCAGATATACAAAAAACAAAAACAAGAAAGAGGAAAGATCTCTTTGATACTTGTATCTGACCTCCAAAGAGTCATTACACAGATAGCGGGCCCAGAACATTTTAAGAAACCAGATGCTTTTCCCTACATGAAAGTCACAACTGGGACATAATAGCTTTGAAAGTCAGTACACAGAGATCTGCTGTAGTAGCCAAAATGCAGCAGCCTCCTCTGTCAATACCTAGAGGAGGAATTCTGACCCAGTCAACTGTATCTGTGATAGATACAGTGACAGACAGAAATAAAGTGTCTTATATAATTTACCAGCCTGCAATTTAGACATTGCAGCAATCCTTAATCAAATTCTTGCAAATAAGCATACAGGAATCCAATACAGTTTGAATTGCAGCCTCCACAAATATTGCAAACATACAGTTTGAAATGTTAAACACATTAAGTGTCTGGAAATTTTCAAATGTACATTTGCAAGAATTATTGTACCTCAAAGCCCAGCTCTTCAGACCATCACTCCCTAAAGGGGCTGTGCTAGAGAGCAGAAATGGAAGGCCCACAGCAGGTGAGCAGATGCAAATAGATTTTCAAGTGCCTTCCAGCCTTGGTCTCTGTAACCCAATGCAATCTATTGTCTCATCACTTACTAAATTTAAATACTTTGACATTAAGGCAACACTGAAGATAACCATTTTCAACTATTTTCAAAAGAAGCCAATTTCTCCTTTTCAGTCGATCTCATTCAGTCTGAAATGGCTGTACAATAAGTAGCTGACAGTGCAGTATCAGTACAGTAAGAGACATAAAAGAAATCATATTGCCTTAGCCTACATGAGGAAATCCCCTCAACAATGCCAGAGAAAACGGTATTTTGACCACAGAAGTTACACATCACTGTGTTACTAGTGCATCCTTTTCCTCCTCAGTTACAGCAGAGCTCTTTGGCTGCTGCACTCATGCTTGAATTACACACACATCCACACCCTACCCATATTATTATATTTAAAAGACGTGTAGATGTGGCGCTTAGGGACATGGTTTAGTGGGCATGGAGGTGTTGGGTTGACGGTTGGACTCGATGATGTTAGAGGTCYTTTCCAACCTTAATGATTCTATGATTCTATGATTCTGTGATATACCCACCTTCCTCCTCCTCTCCCAAATGGTTGACAGTACGAAGTTTCGTGTAAGGTATGATCCAGATCTGGGTGGCCCTAATCCTCTAGTTACCTCTTCCTTTTTGTTTTGGGTGAAAGAAAGAGAGAAAGAAGCATAAATAACTCATATAATTTGTTTCAGTGCCAAACTGATTTTACTTTAAGTCAATGATAAGATTTCCATGAGCGTCAAAGGAAGTGGCAGTAGATCCTCTTTGTGTCAAGATATATTCCAATGCTAACTTAAATATAGCATATTCTTTCACAAGTTTATTTTCTAGTCCCAGAACACTGGTAAACAATGAATACGATGTTACTACATAACTCTGGTATTTTCTGTCAAGATACTTCTATATAACTAGATGGCTACATTAGAAATATTACCTTTAATCAAAAAGAATTGTAAAATAATATGTGGATGAAATTTCTTAGTATGAAGATGTTAGCCTAAATGTTTTGATTGCATTATGTCAAACTCATAAAATGAAATTTCTACACTATAAAAGCATTTTTAGTAGATTACAAAATGCTTAAGTGGTGGATATGACTAATTCAATAAAAATCAATAGGAAACTGATATGATTACACTTTTTCCATCTTTATTTCCATTTCATCTATCATTTTCTCTCAAAACACATGCCTGTACTTTTATGAAACTGTTTATTATTTATATAAGCAACATTATTCATGTTTCATTAATTTGACCAAGTTCATAAACTGAAAATGACTTGTAATCTACCTTATTGGGTTTCTCCATTAAAGCTCTGACCTAGCTGGCCCTAGCTAATAGAACAAACTGTTATTCAAGACAGGTTTTACTTAAGATGAAACAAAGAATCTGTGTTTTACTTGTAATGCTGCAGCCACATGTCAAAGTAAATTATTTAAACAAGTACTTCTGCAAGCAAATATATCCATTAAGTGCCAGATTGTGTACAAGAGCAGGAGGATAGCCCCTGCTCCAAGGCCAGCCACAACTATCACTCCTACACTCTTCTACACGAAGGCAGAGTAATTCACTACACACTGTAACAAAAGTATGAAGAGTTTATGAATGCATAAAGAAGCACATGGCAAAAAAAAGAGCAATCTCCATAAACTGAATCTTGAAGTTCATTATTTAATTTAAACTCAATCAAATTTCCCTTTCTATAATATTTAAACCTTGTTCACCATAGATCTCAAAGTACTTTACAAGGCAGCATAAGCCTCATTATCTCATTGAAGTTAAAAGGAGATTGTCCTGAGGAAGGAAAGAATAAGGATTTCAGGATTTGTCTCAATAAGGTATAAAAAACCTGCTAGAGTTGAACAGATCTATTACATCACAGAGAAAAGCAAAGCTAAAACTGTAATATGTTCCTTTTTTTCCCACCAAGTTACTAGTTTTCTTTATCAAATTAGTAAAAATAGCATCACTACATCTTGTAATACTGAAATATATAGTAGAATAAGTATCAGAGTTTTTACTTATTTAAGTTATGGTTACATGCTTGGGGATTTTTTCAAGTATCAAGGATAATTTTCAGGTACAAGTTTATTTATCATTTACAGAAGAGATTGAGAATGAGAAGAGCGATTTACAGGATAGCCACAGAACAATTTTAGCATCTGCCCATGTGGAAGAAGGGTATTTGGAGAGTACTGAATACAATTACAATGGTCTTTTCTAATTCAGTTTAGCAGCTACAAATGTAAAGCACTGCTAGATGCARCTGTTGTCTAGGAGCCCCTGTTGTAATGCCTGGGATACCAGAAGACACCTAGAAAAGCTGGGCACACAATTTCCCCTGAAATTCAGAAGGCAACTGAAGTTCGGGACCACCAAGAGATTTTGGTGCTGTGACACAACAGCTTGTCATACCTAAGGAGCAGGCACACGAACCTCAGATGGAAGACACAGTTCCCAAAAAAAGTCTTGGGAAAGACTATGTGCTTTAGCGATTCCCAGCAGGGAGTCACTAGTTGGAGAGGCTAGAGAAACCAGAGAAGCTTAGAAACAAGAGTAGACCTTAAACACAGGCAGTATTGAAAGGACACGCTTTCCCCTAGTCCTGAGCCAGAGCTCAGAGAAGATATATGCCTCCATCTTAAATTCAATGAAAGAACCATTGAAAGAGTGCTTATTTTCAGAATAGGGGTTGCACTTAGGGTAGGCAGGAATGAACATCTTTGCACATGACTTGGGCAGTTCTGGGCATGCACCGAACTGAAGGCACAGAAAGAACCTCAGTGGCAAAATCTCAGCTACCTAMCAGACTTCAGACACCTTATGGTTGGATGGATTTCAAAGATTACATAAATTAGGTGCATAAATCCAAATCCAAATTTAGGCATCATTTGTTCTCCAGTTCCTGGAGGTATTTTTTGAAAATCACATCCTTTTTATCTGTAATAGGAAGCAATTATATATTTGCACTTGAGATCATGTAATATTTTGCAAATTTACAATATAAATATTTCTCTCAAAGTTGTAATTTTCTTCAGGTGATCGTAAGAGCTACAGCACATTCATCTGACTAATAATGCAGGAAGATATATACATATTTCAGGATTAATGATAGGGTACTTAAAGTAGCTTGCAGTAATACTCTGAGAAGAATAAGAGGTTGTCATTAAAAAAAGAGACAGAGAGGAAAATTTTGGGATTGCAAACTGAAATTATTCTGCATAGGTAATTCTGCTTGGTACTCTTTTTAATATGATTTAACTTTGCTGATGTCAATGAACAGAAAGGCGTATTATCAAATACTATTTTGTTTATTGTCACTTAAATGGTTCTTGACTGCTAGAGTTATCTTCATCAAACTGGTCTTAAAAACATATATATTTAAATTAACACACTGATGGCTGCATTTTTTTGCTCGTCTTCACAACATACTCTTTACTAATGCTGGTAGAGGAAACTATAAAATAAATTTTGCAATGTCTGCAATGACAAGGTCACCAGTTCCAATTCAACATTGTTTAAAAAAAATAGATGTCATTAGAGCTTGAGAAATTTATTTAACATTTCCTAGCCTGCAGTCTAAGCCCTTTGTTACAGGAAAAAATGCCAGTGGTAACGTACTCTAAAAGGTTCATCTTCTACAATTTAAAGGAATACAACATTTGTGTATCACTCACAGTATGAGGTATTTATTTATAATGTTGCAAACTGTCAGCTCCTGTTTTATTTCTATTATACATAGGATGTCAGGAACTGTCAAGAGTAAAAGCCTTACCAAGGGACAGGCCATGTAAAGGCAGCGGATTAGGTAGACACTGCATTGAACACGCGCTGCTTGCCATTAAGGGAGCTGTTACAGAGCAACCATGAAATGGTGGGTCATTACAGTACCCAGGGTGGCAGCTAAGCACAACCACCTTCACATGGGGTTCAGTGGGGTTTGCTGAGACTAGAAAAATGAGGAATTAAAACCTGTATATATATGAATATATCAAGGAAATTGGGAAACAAGGCAGGCAACAAAGTGTTTATACTAAAGAAAACCTCAGAGCAAGAATAGGTAGAAAATAGCCATGAATAAATTTAGGCTGAGAATTAGATGACTATTTCTAACCATCTGAGAAGTGAAGTTGTGGAAACCTGTCTTACTATGAGTGCTGGGTTAATAACCTAACACATAATAATCTATGAGGCTCAGTCTCTGAAAAAAACATTGTATATATGTCTCCATGGTACAGTGTCAAAGGTACAAGCTCGCTGAGAACAAACAAGGACATGAGAAGCAGATTAGGAGCATTAGCACAACTCTCCACCCACTGTTTGCTTTCTCGTCTGCAGTGTGCTTCCTCTTTCCTCCACAGCATTATGGAGAACTTTTCTATCTAACTGATTTTTGGAGTCTGCTGTTCCTTCTTTCTTCCCACTTTTTCTATCTCTTTCGTTCCTCTCATTATGCACCCTAAGTCCTGCCCTTGATTTTGTCCAGTCCACCTCTCTCCCCACAAAGCCTATTCTCTTTGAATACTGCATTCCCTTTCATAATTTAACAGTCCTTTCCTCTCCCACACATCCTGGCACCCACAATTTTTATTCCCATCTGCTGCTTTATGCCTAGGATTGAAATATTTACCAGAAACATAGTAACTAGTGAACTAAATGAAGAAATGGAGCCCATTTTCCAGAGACAGTATGTAGATAGCAAATGAAATCATCTTGTTCATCTTCAAATATACAAATACCTTTAATCCATACTGGTAAGCTAAAGAAGAAGCATTTGGCAGGGATGAAGAAAAGTATCTAAAATAAAGCCAAAGACACAGCAGCTTTAAGAAGACTATTTCTTTATGAACTAGAGATACACATTTGTTGCAAGAAAGAAACTGCTGCAAATTTTATCACTGCATATGGAAATTCCTATCAGTGTGCTGTTCTCAAACTCAAACCCATGTTTTCTCGCATTCAACCAATGTTGTATAATAAACTTGAAGAGTCCTTACTCATTAGGCTTTGTAGGAAAGAAAGAACACTTCATCTTTCCCTACTGTTTTCTCACATCACAGTGCCTTTGGGCTCCTGAGATGAGATTACAGATGACAGCAGAAGAGATTAGCAAAAGACTAATAGTCTGTCTTCAGGGGGCTATTCTACACTGAATCGTTCCACCAATATCTCCTGCTTCTCACTGTTTTTTTAAGTAGCACCTGAGTGGAAGCTGACCTGGTTTTGGCAGTTTCCCTCCTGTTCAGCCCATGTTTCTCCAAGGGCCTTCCTGCATTACACCGTACCCAGACCTAAACCTGTAAAATTACTGACTTGATGGTAAGAGAAATCTTAACAAGCCTGATGTAGCCGTTACATCGTGCCCCAGTCTGCCTACTATGACGAGGAAATTGTGCTCCACACAGCCAACAAGCCAAAGAAAAATGGAAGTAGCACAGGCAGACAGTAGAGGATTCCTTCCCCTACGTATTATCACTCATGAGCAGACCTGAACTGCAGACCACCAAATATTACCAGTTTGAACCTGTAAGCTTGCCCAGAAATAGATTTCCTAGACAGGTTAGTCTATTTGGTTCACAGTTGCAGTAACTGCCAATTTTTTACCTTTCCCTAAGGAATATTTTTCCCCTGCTTCCCTGTTTCCCTTTTCCCTAGACCTGCTTGTTCTGATGAGTGTCTGTCTTTTGGGGGAAAAAATCCATTGATATAGCTCTATAAAAATTAGGAACAATTACAACAATTATGTGCATTTCTCAAAACAGAAACCTTAAAGTTTTAGATTACAAGAGGTCTCTTGGATACAGATTTGTATTATCGGTCTATTAAATGACAATGACAAACTTGTCATTAGTTTAACACAGGAACTTCTGTAGGTGCATTTAATCCTGCACTTGGTTTTCTTCACTTTGTACAAAATGGAGTAAATAAGCCACTTTTTGCTTCTTTACATGCTAATCACTTTCAGAACACCTGTATCCCCTTTGTCAACTGTGCATCCTTTATTAGTATTGGCAAATACTATTTAAACAGAATTCTCACAAGTCCCAGATATGAAAGAACAATCAACATGTCAACTCACACATTAGTCAGAGACTATCACACATCAGATCTTTTCAATGTTTGTGATTCTATTGGGATAATATGGATTGAAATAGTATATCACAAACACAGAAAGGAAGGTCTCCAGTGACAACAGTACATCAATGATGTCAAAACACTGTCAAATAAAGCTATTATTCTTCCAGCTGATACTTTCACTTGCATAGTTTTCCATTGTTATGTTGTAATTTTCCCTGTATTTTCATTGTTCAAAATTCAAGCAATTATTAATTTTACACACACACTTCAGTTCAGACATTAAACAGAGGAACATTTTAAGTGTTCAGGAGTTATGCTTCTCATTACAGATGTATCTTTCCTCTTATGAAAGCTTTTCATGCTATACAGAGTACCATAAATGTAACCTCTTTGTTTTTAAACTGTACTGTACACATACATGAAAATTGCAGAAAAGAACTAAGGAATGTACTCTGTAATTGAAGACATTCAGTTTGAACATAGTTTATTTCACAGTTTACTATAACAATGAGCAGAAATGTTTTTATCAGGAAAAACTTTTGTAACATTATGCCATAAAGTCCTCTCTGCTGTACAAAAGGACAAGACTCAGAAATCCACTTCACTTTCCTGGAAACGTTAGCAAAGTCACTCAAAAAAAGAATCATTATTTTGGAGCAAGGGAACGAAAAATAGCCAAAAAAAAGTTTTCCTCCAGGAATAAGTTCCAATAAAATTGAAATGCAAAAAATAGTATCATATTTTGAAAGCAACCTTCCTAAGTTTGTAGTCTAGTCAGATAAAACTTCCTTTAACAATGCAGATTTTTTTAAAATGTTCACTTTTATGACTATTTAGTTTGCATTTGAATTAAATTAATAGGAAAGGCATACTAGTGTATATTTATTTGGTTCAATCATTGCAAGCTGACTTCATTTCTGAAGTGTTATATACATCTTACTGAGTCTGACACATTTATATTTAATGAAAATAATTTTCACCAAGATGAATATTGACATGTGATCACCCTCAATAGTAATCTCCTGTTATTATTCTCCTTTCCTTAATATAAACTCTGTTCAGTTTGCTTAAGTAAGTAGTCATTTGGCCTTCTATACATGATGGTCATGGTCTCTCATCACAGTTACAATAGTTTTTCCACTAGTGATGGCAACTCCTTTTGCGAGAACAAGAGCTCCTCTTGATGATGATGATGATGATGACTAAATTTATGTGTACATCAGAAAACATGGTTCAGATTAAAAATGGAGCTGAGTGGATATGTTATGCCTCTTGCCCATCAGAGCTTGGAGAGGAGACAAAAAGCACAGAGAGAAGACCTAGGGAAAGACTTCTGAAAGAGTATTGTAAACTACAGCCACCCACCCACATTACCAATGCAAATCATTTATGCTTCACTGGGAATAGTACAATGGGAAGAAGAAGGGCAAGGCAGAAATTCGCAAACACTGGTTTTGGTGTTTATATTTTATCAGTTTAGCGAGCAATAGGATGTGGCTTACAACCCACAGAAATAGGCTACAATGAATTAAACGTACTGTAGAGTTATGCCCGAGGTTTTCAGTATGTTCCATACTCATTTTCACACGCTGCATAGCACTGCAGTCCAGACGACTGAGTCCTGGTCAATCAGAAACTAATTATTTCTTGGTAGACAAGTATATTTCTGTAGGGTGAAGCTCCATTCAGTACTTGTCTCCAAAGCATTTAGAATCTTATTATAATCCATGTGACCTGTTTCTATTTTAAGTGAAGTAATTCACCAAACTGACACTGATAATTCCAAGTAAAGTTTTACAGTCAATTATATGAAGTACTGTGTGTGGATATTTTTCTTCTTTCTTTTTTTTTATATCTCAGTATATTATAAAAGTAGAATTTAATCTTGAATCAATGCTGTTTGTGGAATACACTGTATACATCCTTAAGACACAAGCAAGACTAGCAGCAACTGTTAAATTGTCACAATTGATTTCTTAGATACTAGAATAAGGTGTTTGGAGAAGGATGATACTTTCTATGCTAAAATTTTTAAAATATTGGGTTTATAAGTACAGGGACAAGATAAAGTAAATCTGATATGATAGGAACTCATATAGTAACTTGCACCAGAAGCAAAAGGATCAACTTGTGATCTCAAGGCTATTCGGCAGTGAATATCTGTGTCAGATAGTTTTAAAAAGAAATTCTTTTATAAAGAATCAGAAGACTGGTTGATTTTTCATATGATTTAGCACCTTTTCTGTGTGACACTTTAGCAAGATCCAATACCTGCATGCTTCCCAGACTTGATGTGTGAGATGACCTTTAAAAAATCATTTCACCATGGTAAGCCTCCTCTTCCCATCTGTAAAGCGGTAATAATATTTCTTATAACATACGTAAGCACCTTCAAGATTTACTCATGAGAAGTGTTTATAATAGAGCTAGTCAGTATATACAGCTTTAGCCAACAAACAAGATTCTTTACAATGTGTAATTAAATGAGAAATAAACATCCCACTCTGCTCGGCACTTGTTCAGCCACACCAGGAATAACATGTCTAGTTTTGGTCCCCCCCAGCCCCTGAGAGACACTGAAAACCTGCAGAAGGTCCAGTGGAGGGCCACCAGGATGATTAAGGGGTTGGAGAACTTAACATAGGAAGAAACGTTGAGGGAATTGAGTTTGTTCAGCCTAGAGGGCTGAGAGCAGTGAGTACAAACACTGCCACACCAAAATTGCAGCTTACATTGACAAGAGCCATGCCTTGACAGATCTTAATTCTACTGAAAATGGTGTTAGAAAAATATGTCCCTAAAAACCTATACTTTGTCTTGCTCTGGAGCATTACAAATCTAAGAAATGCAAGAAAGACCTTTATGGCATTTAAATAGCCAATTCCATTGATCCAATGCAGACATAAAGATCAAATCCTTGACTGTCCATTTTAGACTTTGTGRGAAACATTTGCCAATATGACCTGCCAATGTATTTCTAAAGCACAGGACATGAATCACGGATATTGTTATTCTGTGAGAAAATGCACTATTTCCCTAGACAAATCACCCCTTTTCATTAAGGAGCTGATGTGACACTTCCTCGCTTGTTCATGCAAAACACTGCTATACTGTTGTCTGTCATTAAACGGATGCTTTAACCAGAAACTGGCCAGGAGCTCTCTGTTCTGAGAAAATCCCTTGAGTTAGGATGTTGGGATGGATATTCAGCTACTGACTAAGGTAATCTTATATTGTCCAGTGGCTATGGAACTGGGAAAAAATAGAAGTAATCCTCAAAGCTGGTAGACAAAGTATAAGAACTCTGATATCTGGGCAGCTCTTGACAAAACCAGCAAATTCTCTACTAAACAGGCAGAGGTAAACTGCACTAGCTACAGTAACCTCAGATCTGGAACACCATGACTTTTTCTTCCATGAATCTGAAGAGKTTTGCTACATGCATAGGATGAGGATAGACATCATTATCGATGAGGCTGTTTGTTCTTGATAGCTTGGATGGCAATATCTGAAGGCTATAATATAGCACATGAATTTTTTGTATGTGCAAAATTTAATCTATTCTTGAATTTCAAGTATCGTACCCTTTAAAAGAATGAGCACTAACAATTGCTTACCAGAGTAGCAACAATAATACTCTCCAGATATGGGTGACATGGAAAGGACAATAACAAAATGATAACTTAAAACTTACATAATGCACATCATTGCTAATGTTGTCAGGAAATCAATTCAGACAAATTTAAGCCTCATATTGAATTCATTACTTTTCAAAAATATTTCAGATATTCCAAAACACTTATCCATGCCAGGAATTTACTCACAGCTGTATAACATGTTGGTAGTGACAGTTTTCTTAGGTGTAGGAAGGGACAGACAGGAATGTGTTTGCAAATGTAATAGGCACAGGAAAAGAAAACCTATATATGTTGAGTTGCATTAGATAACCACATAGATATATTTCTGCTCAATTATCCTGACTATGTGCACAATGCAACCAGCTTTGAAATTATTTGAAACTTTATTACATGTTTCAATATAACACTACACTCCTGTATCAAAGATGAAGTAGAAACAGTAAGTATTTCCATCTAAGAAGGGATTCTGGAGGCCATCARATTATTTGGTTTTACTAGGAAAATTGTTTAAAAGGAACTGAATGTAGATAACGAAGGCTGTGAAGCACACAATAAAAAAGTGGCCACAAATATTTTTGATGCTGGTTTAAAAGAAGCAACTAGTTAGTGAACTTAGTGTCATGTGAATGTAAATTAATAAACACAGTTTCCACCTGCCAAAAAATTAAGTACTCTGACTGGACTGCAAAAAAGGTCTAAAAATTCATATAACTATAATAACATTTATTTACTTTTATAGTAAAGTAATATAATCAAATTATAGGCAGCAAGGTTGCAGTTGAGCATCAAGAAAGTTGCATTAAATCCTCCACCTTTTCTTTCCATTCATAATACAGCAAGACTCAGTTCTCCATTTGCTGGATTTTTCTGAGGGCTGGGGAGGTTTTTTTGGTATGTGCTTGGCTTTACTTCCTCAGTAGCATTATACATACTTCATTGCAAGGAACTTATAAATTTATTCAAGAGCGTTACCTAGCAGTATTAAGGGGAAAAGATACATTCCAAAGTCAAACCCAAAAAGCAAGATTTTCCAAACACGCACTTCCCAGACCGCCCAGGGAAATGAAGAGGCAAATCCAGGCGCAAATCTTGCTCTAAAGGCAAAATAAAACTTGAGAGACTTTTCAACATGCAGCTGGACAAGACATAGGACACCTTTGTGTTATGAAAGAGCAGCTGATGCACAAGGTTTAATAGCTGTAGGTTCATGGGCATGGAACAACCAGATATGAGATAAACAAAGATAAGCAATAAGCACATTTAACTAGCACTAGGAACCTCCAAATCCAGGGGACTGTAGAGGTCATACTCTTACACTGATTTTGTGAACAAAGAAAATCCCTAGAGGTTTTAGAAATGATCTGTACAGGTTGTATTGCCATTTGTGAAAAGGAGAGAAGAGAAATGAAGGTTGAACAAAATAAAAGCAATCCTGTCTGACCTGAGTTAAAGAAGGAATATCTTTCAGCATTGGCTCAGGTGAGGAGAGACTTGTCTGTGGACTGAAATAAGATCTTAATCTGTGATTTAAACTATGCTACGCAGTAGTGGAGAAAATACTTTGCTGCACTTAAGGCAGGACTTTGAAGTGAGCAATGCTCCACTTTGCTCTACTCAAAGTTACTTATCAAGGAAAAGATGCAGATTGCCAAAAGGTTTCAAAGGACCGTAACTTTTGGTCTGGGAGCATTATTACAAAATCATCCTCCGAAACTATGACAGAGTTAAAACAGCACTCTGTTGTATTTTAGGAAAGCGATTTTCTAATAATAATTAACAAGTATGGAGAAGGCATACCAGTCTTAACAGCAGAAGATATCGCAGTATCTTCTCAGAGAAGGTTATTTTAGTCCACTGTTTAGCTCTTCTGGTAAATCAGTCATGGTATTTATTGAATAAATTACTGTATAATCATTTCTGCCAGTGGCACCTTTTTTTCTTTTTTTTTCTGGAATATGTAAGTTGGAAAAGTGTTCTCATTCTGTTACTGAGATCTTTTCCAACTTCGTGACATGCTGGAATACTTCTCTTCTGCTTGAGCTGTTGGAAAAAAATTATGGATAGTCTTTCCTAGGAATGCAATCATAGGAGGTTCAAAAATTTGCTCTACCCTTCGTAACAAGTAAAATAAAACCAGAAAGCTTTGCCTTTGCATAGATTTCTAGGCAAAACAGAAAAAAAGTAACTCAATTCAGACTTACGCATGCAGTTTTATGCCTACAAAAATGCAGATGGATAAGGACTATTTCTGCATTTACTCTTACATTGACATTTATACCACAAGTTATTCACATTTACCTGCTACCTGAGACTTAGGCATGCTGTAAAGGATGCAACACATACTTGCAATTTTGTATTCACGAGGAGTTGCTGTGCTCTGGGCATCCTAGCCAGCAAGTAAGCTTATATGCACAAGCCATATTTATCTATAAGTATGACACAAAGCTGATTAAAACCAAAATCAATCTCTTAAATACAACTGATGTGAAGAAACAGAATGAAATCAATTGATATTAATATCAACTCCCATAAGTGAAACAAGATGATCATAACTGCAAACATTTAACAGGCGAGTGTTTAACATCCCTGAAGCCTTGCTGCTTGAAGCATCTCTATTATAGCGTAAAAAGCAAAAACACAATGCAAGAATTAATCACAATATACATTAAAAAGATAATTTAATCATCATTCTGCTCCAGCAGTCTTAAGTCAGTATCTCAGTTAAATGATAATGTATAAACTATACATATAGCAGTTCTTCCCTTGCATGTAGCATTCAGTTTCTTTCCTTAAGGAAAGGTTCACAATACTTGTCTATCATTTGTGTAGCCTCACCCTATACACCTTTCCTTGCTTTGTACAGTTCCATGGAGCAATTATTTTGATTGATTTTTCTTATATGCTCCTTTTTCTGCCCAATATCATGGGTAGCAAGGGAAACACTTGGGCCTCATTCTTCAAACACATCTGAGATACTTCCATCACCTTTTTGTTTACTTTTAAGGCAAGGACTTGAAGTCTAATGAATTTCAGCATTTGCTGTAAATTGATTCCACTTAATTAGATAATACTTTCCTGAGCATTTGCTTTTGAAAGCATTTTGAAATTTGACTGTACACTTTATGCTTTTTCTAGCTTACACAGCTATACAGGACAGCAAAAATTATATTTGTATTGAAGATTGATAGTTTGGTCTATAAATTTTATATTATCGGAGACTAGATGTTGTGTAAGTAGGTGAAAAAAGGCTGCTGTCACCAGATGTTACTCAGTTCTGGATATCACCATTGGCTTCAACATTACTGTCAAAAGATGTGAAGTATGCCATACGATAAGCACTGTGCTGTCCAAGTGCAGAGAAGGGGGGGTGGGGGCGGGCGGGAACGACAGCCTAATAAGAACTCTGTGATTAATAGGAATTAATAATTAATCCCACCTTTTTAATCTTTGTTTTTAAGCAGTTAAGCTGCCACTTAGAAGAGGCATATTGTCAGCAAAACCTAATTCTTTTTAATCCATGTGCTGCCTGTATGACATTCCTGTGCATTTTTCCCACACACACTAAAATCAGTGGCAATGCCAAAGAGACAATATCTTGCTTAACATAAAATCTGTGTTAAGCCTTTCACTCAAATAAAATAACTCTTCTATGTATCTATGAAAACATATGGCAAGCACTTTCAGACATTGGATGATCTCTTTCATTATGACTTTAAAGCTGAAAATTTGGTCAACTTGTGATCTTCTGTATCAAAAATTGAAACAGAGCACCCATTAGCATTGCTCCAATGAGCTTCATCATTTGGCTATGAAAGCTCTCACCGATGTAACGCCTTGCTAGTTAGTTTACTGCATTTGCAAAGGTAACATTCAGTTCTAATGCCTTTCTTCCATTGTTCTGATGGCCTTTTTTGATCTCATACTTTATTGAAAAATTCTGTTATTTTAATCAATATGTAGTTAACAGCAAAATATTGTAAAAACATCTTCTCTGGCTATGTCAAAACTCCCTAGTATGCCATATGCAGTATCTCCAGACTGACAACAAAAAACATGTCAAGTGCAACATCACTAACCACTAGCCAGCTCTTATTTTAATAGTATTCATAAATGGTGGCTAATTTAAGTGCATTGTATTGGACTGATAATGGAGTCTCAGTTATTGCTCATCTCTAGAAGCATCTATTGATATGTAAAGCAAAGACATTAGCCATGTAATTAGCCTGCAGCATAACTATCATCCTTCACTCAATCATTTCAGTTCCAACTGCCCAAACAATAGTAACATTTCACAATGTTTTTACTTGAAATAGCTGGTGCCGTAATCATAGTGTGAATTTCTTATGAAAAGCTCCCACAGATAGTGTACATCATGCTGGGAAAATGAGTTTAAGTACAAGAAACCGATTAAAACTCTAACAATCTCCTAAGGATAATTTGTTAAAGAGGTTTTGCTACTTTGCATTAGYTCTAAAAATAATCTAGTTCTTTATTAAAAGGTTCAGCACCTTAATAACTATTTAAGATTGTATAAGAATAATCAATGTTATTCTCTTTGTTGGTTACATATTTTTATATTAAACATAAATGCAATTTTACTGTTAGTTTTAATAATATTTCCACATATTTCTATTTCATTATTCACACGATTCTGTTCTGAAAGCAAAAAAATAATACACCCTAAGCAATTATTTGAAAAATCCCAGTTTATTTTAAGATGGCGTTTAAACTGAAAGGACTTTTATGATGCTTCCTGCAATAGCAGAGGCCTAAATTCTGTGACTTACGTGATTCTTATCTTCCTTTTGTCCTATGTTCTTGCATTTCTGAAGGTTGTTTTTAAGACGTATTAAGCTTTTCATGCTCTGTAACATATTCCTTAGTTATTTTAATATATGTCTACCGTGTCATTTAAGACTGACTTTGAAGGTCACCCTTACTCAGACTTAGACACAAGTCATCCCTCTCATCTATGTCTTTATTGATACCTACAGAAGAACATCCCCACTGCTTCCCAGAAATGGTCTGCCTCAGGAAAGAGAAGCAAACTYGTTCCTGCTTCCCAGTGCATTTCTAATTACGAGATCTTGCCCATACAGGGCAAGAAAGAATGGGCTAGGAGAAAGGTTTATCTCAGATCCTGAATTCAGCAAGTCTTCCRAGCTCAGAACAAGCTGTTACTAGGAGACAGTGCAGAGATTTTCAAGTTGAGGAGTGCCAGCTCAAGKAGATTGTAAGGTCAGCTTTACGCACATTCTTAGTCCCTTTAGTGCCTGAAACCCATAAATTAACAGTAATGAGTGCATAACTGTTCAAAGGGACTCCAAGAATGACCTCACGTATAAGATATAGTAAACTAAATACTGGTTGACTATAAAGAGTGTCATTAGATGCAATCTGATTGATACAGAAACATGTCACCAGAAAAAAAAGAAAAGAAAAAAAAAAAGAGAGAGAGTTGGGGATCCAACCTCAGAAGAGCCAAGGCAGTCACCTGGAGACTGGAATGGAGAGGCTTACCTTGTTCTAGGTCTTTGTCACGACCCTAGGAGTACAGTAACAGGGAGCAACCCTCATTAGCCTCAGTGAAAGGAAGACTGGTTTATTATTTCTATTTCAGAAAGTGAGAGTGCCAATCTGTTGATGCTGCAGATGGCATAGGCTGCTTTGATGCGGATGGAGCTCAGATTCTAGGAATGGTTAGTGCTACAAAATGGGCTGGACTTAATTTGTGTTTCCACAAAATATTAATTTTATTTTTCAGCCATCAGATGACAGAAGCATTTCATACTTAAGCAGAGAAATCATAAATTCTGATACTGTTTTTGCCAACCCTTGAAGGCTATTAGTGAGTCCTGTCTTAAGTCTTCTTTGGAAATTTCTGAGTTTGACAAATCTTTCTTTGGAAGTCATGGTTTACGTATCTTAGTCTAAGTCCACACCTTTCAGCACGAGAGGGCAGAACACTTTACAAAGGAGAAGAAGATAAATTGTGTCTGAAAGAACATGATTTTCCAAGACAATGCCACAGTCTAGTGGCTGAACCAAATTTACCAGTCCACTCTTGTATTCACTAAGCCACACTGTTTCCCAGTGCCTGACTGCAGAAAACAAAGATCTTCACTATAATTAGTGAATTAAAAATAAAACATATCTCAGTTCTATTCAATTAGTGGAAATCTACAATCACTTTTATTCCAAATGGTATTCATATTCATAAAAGAGAAGACAAATTCAAAGCAGTATATCAGCTGCATCAGTAGCTCAACATCCACAGGAAGAGAGAACTTTGCTTTATTCTTTAATTCATATTTAGCAATTACATGTTAAATGTATACTAAAAATTCTTTAGCAAATCAGAATGAAGAATAGCTACTATTCTGTGCCTTCAAGTTTTTACTGAGCTTTCATGTTGGTAGTGGTCTAACCTACTCTCCTTCACTTCAGGGAAACAAAACATTGCAGCATGATGTGCTAAGAACAAAAACAAAGCAAACAACCTGATTTCTCCCCCCCTCACCAACCTATCCTTAGAAGGTCATCCCTCCTCAGGAAGATAAATATTCTTACTTCTCATGAATTTCAGAAAGACTGGAGAGCTTTAAGCACCTGGCATTTAAGTATCAGACTTAACATTTGCAAGTTTTCTCCAGTCATATCACAAACATTCTTCTTTGTATTCCACTTATTTATCTAAGAAAAGGTAAGGCAAAGTAAGGATTTAAATTTTTTCTGTTCTAACATTAAGGTCTTTTTTAGCGTTTCATAAAAATTTTAAAATCTTTTTCTGAAACATCCTTAGTTGGGGAGAAAATAATTGGAAAACTACTACAATTTGCAAGAAAAGTCTACATAAAATTACCTCAGCTTATTGTGTAAAATGACCGAATACCTCAAAGCGTCACTGTTTGGTAGCTGGTAGGTTTCCAGTGTTATTCCAATAATTCCTATTCCAGTAACAGTATAATAAATAATTTTACTGAGCAAAGATGGAACTTAAGTTGTGAGCACTTTCATGAAAATACAATTATCTGAAGATCAAATATGAAATTTCAAACTGAACATATGAATAAGAGCTGCAAATACGATGTGACTGTCTAGTACTGTCCCTAACAGTAATGGAAGTGCAATGACATGCATATTTTATTATATTTTACTGTAGTTTGGAGCCCTGGTTTTATGGATAAGATGGCAAAACAGCACAGGAAAATGTGAATGAATTAATACAAATCATACTGCAGAAGGTACCTTCCAACCCAAGCCGCAGATAATGAGAAAAAAACAGGCAATTACACTTCTTAACTTGCCAGAGTCCCAGGGTGAAGCAAGAGTATAGTTCTCAGTTGCTCAGAGAAACTTTCTGTATGCCCAAAATGGAAAGGGCCACTAAAGTACTGCGTGCTGGACCAGATCCATTTGTTTAATTTAAGGGAGACAGCTGTTGCGATTTACATAAATTGTGCTTTATTGATCCACAGAGATTCTTATGGCAGCTTGCCTTCATCCAGAAAAAAAAGAATGCCTTGTCATCCTCCCTGTGTCTTATAGGCAGTGCTGCACCAGAAGAAATAATGTGCTGGTTTTTGCATTAACTCAAAGTTTAGAGTTAATGCAAAGACTAATCCAGGTTAGGGCAATTTTGACTGGCGCAGTACCAACTAGCAATACTAGAGATTAGGTCTGGGTTTCATGTGGAAAAATACATCAGAAACAGAGACTGGAGAAAAAGCATATTGTAGAGCATGTAAAACAGCAGATAAAGATGGGAAAATAAGAATATTTGTGCATGATCTCATTTTTCTCTCTCAGCATTTTTTAAAAAGAGAAGAAGTACTAGATTTGTCGGGAATTGTGGTAAATATAGGTCTCTGAGGGCAAGCGGCAAAGCAGAAGGGAAGGCCCTGAGGACCCAAGCTTTCATGTGAACTGCCACTTCGAATGTGTATTGTAGGAGACAGATAGGATAAATTAGACAATGTTTGTACAGTGCTGTGAAAATTGTAAATGCTGTAACAATGCTAAGTATTATTATTAGGTACCAAATATATGCAAAGAGCTCTGTAAGACAAAAAAAAACCCAAACACCAGCTAACCTAGATATTATAATTAAACATACCTACTCATATCAGGTACTCAAACTTGTTTGCATGCCTATCTGTCAGCCTCTGCATTAGCCATGGGCAACTACTGGGAAACAGCAAGAGTAGAAAAGGAAGAAAATAAAATGTTTATTGAGCCACAGGATGTTGGGAAAAGAAGGCGGCACGCTGGAGTACTGCAGTATGATCCTCGGGCAGAACAGTCTTAGTGCTCTGCCCACCCACTGATCACACATAGCTGTGGGCTAAAACCCCAGCTCAGCCTGAATGTAGCCAATAGAAAATGACATTTACGACATCCTAAGGTTAGCCTAACATTAATTAAACCATCACAGTACTGCACTATTATCCTCTTTCCTTATTTCTTTCGTGGATTTTACTTTTTCTTAAGAAATAGTCATTTCCAATTAGAATTTCATAATAAATCTGAATGTCAGAACTCCCCAAGTATGAATGTCATCTTTGTTTAGAGGCTACAAGGAAGAATTGAAAGCCGAGATGTCCTTGAGCACTAAAACTAGCCGATGATATACTAATCTACCACAGGAACCTGAACGCAGCGTTAGACCTCAATCTGGCTAAATCAGAATTGCTGCAAAACAGTGTTCCAGGACTGACTGCTCCACTGAAAGCCAAGCACTGTGTGTGGCAAAGCTACACTCTTGCAGTGCTGAGATTCCCAGTAGAAATGACTACCAGGCAATTGCAAATACAACACAATCAAACTGTCAAATGCTACATACAGTCTAAAGTTTTGCTCTTTCCCACCAACATTTTGCCAATGAGGATTCCCTTCTTCTACAATATCTTCTCTGATGCTTCAGGACCCTGTGAAAGTTTGGACTTGAGGCAACTAGTGTAAGTGTCTAAGTGGCTCACTGCTCTTTCTAAGGTTTTTGTGCAAATGACACATCTCTGTGGAGGGGATGTAAGTATACCTTCCCAATCAACGACCAATTGCCTACATATTAACTTGTCTACAATAACTAGCTGCACTGAAAGATACTTTAGGTAGAAATACGTTGCCATGTGAACTGAATCTAGAAAACTGCCCCTTCTACTTTTATCTCAGCCTTCAGGAAAAGTGAGAACTGGATTAAAGATGGTTTTAAACCTTTCAGTAAACTTATTGCAAGTATTTTGAATATTTTCATATGGTTACGTTTGTTTAATATTTTATAAGTATTACAGAGGTAGTGCTCTGTACGTTCTCTCTTGATGAATGCCAGAGTTACACAATTAAAAAATGGTAGTAGAAGCACACTCCGAGAATTTATCAATATTGCTGCATACCATATAGGTAAGCCTACATTCACGACTCCAACATCTTTCACTTGATGTCATTTAATCCAGAAAAATAAAAAAATTAAATTGCTGAGATGTAATAAGGTAAAATCCTGCAGTCATCTAACAAGAGAATCTGTCATTGCTATACAATGTACAGATAAATTGTCAAGGCCAGAGATGACAGAAAATTAAGAAATACACAAACACAACTAAAAGCACTAAGTATACCTGAAAAGGCACTCAAGGCACTTTGGCCTGCTGAGGTTAAGATTGAGCCACGTAATTGTTTACATTTGGAATTTTATAAAGGAAGAGAATAGGTGATGAGAGGAAGATATTGTTGGGATTATTTTTTTTTTAACTTATTTCTGCTTTTATTGCCTTTATCATATTTACTCTTTATGTCTTTGAGGACAGGTTGGATCTTGTGCATAGAAGCAGTCTGTATTCCACCTCAAAGGTTTTTACTCTATGACTCATCTRTATCACCCATAGCTTTATTATCTGCATTGTCAGTTTTAAGCAATTCTTTAAGTTTTGGAATAGATAAGAAGTAAGGAATTATTTCCAACAGTTTGGGCTCTGATACTTGTCAGGATAAGGYGGATGAACAAAGTAGAAGTTACTCCAAATACAGACCTATGAGTTAAGCAAAACTTGTCTTTCCCGTTATAATGAGACATCTAATCTGCAGAATGAAAGGGTTTCTGGACTAAGGAATCAATTTTTTGTTAAATGCTGCTTACTGTCACTTACTTGTTCCTTGGAGAAAATCCCCCTTTTTAAAAAAAAGGTTGTTTTTGACACACAAAATTCTAGTCCCTCTTCAACTGATAAGAAAAGTCATAGCAATAAACACAATATTTATAACCTTGGGATGTCCACAACTAAACTGCAAGTAGAGGAGGCATAAAGAAATTTCATGTTTAAAATAAGAGCAAACTAAAAGATGATAAACTGCACAAAAGCAAGAAAAATTGTTTCTTTGCCCCATGAAAGTATTAGGTGGAAGAAATCTGTTAGCTGTTCTAATACATTTTCCTGTAAAAGAACATTTCTAGCGACAAGATATTTATGTATGCMAATATGGTAGAATAATTAACAGTGCAGAGTAATAACATGAGTGTGTACAAAATTTCCCATTGAGATTCCACACACAGTCCTGATTACTTACATGGGAGAGATTCTTATAATTTGGAAAGTTCAACATAAGAGTTCTTTAGTAATAGAAATTGTATAAAATACACAGTTTTAAAGTATTTCCTAAATTATTGTCAGCATCTATAATGACAAAAGTCTTTGGAATTTTAAGTTTAACCTTTTTACTGTTTGTTTTACAAACTCCCAAATAGGTTTCCTTATAAAGCTATATATCTTTCTGTCAATCTTAAACTACGTGGTTTATCGTGCTGAAGTTTCATGGTTATTATTGTATTTCACTACTCAGGTATTTGGATACTCAAAAGAGTACTTTAAAACAGTTAAATAGCCAAAAGAAAACAGGATATGAGCCAAAATTTTTAAGTGAGATGAACTGAAACCTGGAATACATCTGTGTTTACACATGGTCTGTTAGTCTGCAAATATATGTGGGCAACTGTACACACCTAATTCCACAAATCTGAGTTTATAAATTCATTTACTTCACTCCCAGTTGACATTGTCAATGTATTCTTTGTCTTTTTGCTGAAACAGGACCAAATGTGCCAAAAGTCATGATGGTGACTTTTGAGGCTGCGAACACTTTCCATGAAAAACGGATTGATAAAACTGACTGACTTTGCATGTGGTAGAAAAACAAGTGATACTAATGGTTATTTACTATTGATATGTTCCACATTTACAAGAACAGTCTTGAGCCCACTGCCTGTCCCTTGAGCCATCTCCCGTCTCCCCATTATTAATTGTTCTAACCGACCTTCACAAGAGAAGAAAAATATTGTTGTATCTTCTTTTATCTTGTCTTATAATAGGAATCATGTTTCATAGTGTTGAAATAAATTACTTGCACGGTGATCAAACATCTTAGCTTCGTTTCAGCATTTAATCACCCATGAAAGCCGTTTATTGCTTCGTATACTCCAAAGCCATGAACATTATTTCCTAACTATTCTATGGAAAGTGTCTTTCATTTTTATTTTTCAATTATGTCTTAAATTCTTCTATTCTTTTAGCAGACACTTTGGTGTAATCCTACTGTATGAAAGACCTTTGTTTCTCTAACAATTTCCCTTTAAAATCTTTTTACCTATTACATAGGAAAAGAAAAGGCAAACCTAAAATGGCTAAAGTAATACTAATTTCATTGAGACTACTTTATTTCCATTCAATATATAAATTACAAAGCCTTAGAAAATAATAATAAAAAAATCAGTACATCACCAGAGTAGGGTTGTTCTAAAATCCATTATGTTTTCTAGGCTGCTTGTCAAAGAATCATTGCTATTTTAAAACAATAGTTCTGCATCAATTCTGTCTGAAATCCTCACCAAGTTTACAGATGTAACAGACAATCATTTAGTTTCACACACCTCAGTATGAGTAAAATATTTAGATTTTTATTTTGTGAGCTAGTTCAAAGTCAAATTGCCCTCTTAAATGCATAAGGTGAATCCACATCTTTTTACTAATTAGAGAAAAAAAACCTCACACTTCAAACTTTTTAATAGCAAAACACACACACGCAAAACAATTGCCATTCTATAAAGCTGGATTGAGAGAGGTATAATGGAGAGACAACATTTCTTGAAAACCTGGTCAATCTGTGTATATCATAATCAGGGAGTTTTATATCRCATCCTACAAGTATTAAACCAGCTGAAATAGGTGTAACAACGTACAGTGAAAGAAGTACTATCAAACTAAAGTCTGCTCTAGCATACTCTTTTCATATAAGACTTTAGCATGAAAAAGTAGGAACAATGACATTTGCTGATACTCCAAACCTGAAGTTCATTGTCAATAAAGCATAGCATTGGAATAAAATTCTTCCTGTATGACATGAGCTTGAGATAATGTGGAAAGTCGCTTACTGTGAGACTCGCAGTTTCTCTCATATGATGGGGGAATTCATCAGCTGAAAACCACAAAGAAAGAGGAAAGATTTCTTTGTGTTTGTTGACCTGAAACTGAGTACCACTGATGCATAGAATATCTTCACATAAGATGTGAACATGATCCTAAAGTACATTAAGGGAAGTATTTCTAAGAAAAAAAGGCTGCTGAGATCCTCTTTAGAATACTGCACGCAATTCTGTGCATTGACAGCGTTTACCTTCTGAGAGGTTAATAAAACAGCCTGGCTCATTTAGCCTAGTAAAGTGAAAAAATGGTTATTTATTATGACTACTTAGGTAAGGTGGACATATACAATGTGTGTTCACAGACTGCACAAAATGGAAGGAAGTGAATATTGTCCTCTACTTAGCACTTATTTGGAGTACTGTGTCTTGTTTGGGGCTTTCATTACAAGAAGATGACTGAAAACTGGAGACGTGCCAGCAGAGAGCCACTAAGACAGTTTGGGGGAGCTGGAGCACTCAACATAGATGAGGCTGAGGGAACTGGGTTTGCATACTGGAGAAGGGAAAGCTAAAGGGTTGTGTAATTGAAGTCTTCCAATACCTAAAGGGGAAAGTATTGAGGAAGAAGAGCCAGGCTCTTTTTCAAGATACACAATGTAAGGACAAGATACAACTGTCCACAGATTGCATGACGAAGGGAAATTCCAACCAGACATAAAGAAAAAATTCTCAAAAAATGAGAGTACTGAAGCACTAGTACAGGTTATGGCTGTGGACGTCCATCTTCGGATATCTTCAAAACTCTGTGGGACAAGGCCCTGAGCAACTTGACCCAAGTTTGAAGTTAGTCCTGTTTTGGGCAGGAAGCTGGTCTAGGGATCTCCAGAGGAACCTAAACTTTTCTATAATTCTGTTCATGCGTACCACAGAAGTCAGTATCAAGAACTACTTAAGAATATATTAATTTAAACCATTCATAATAAAGTTTTCAAAAGTCTTAATTTTCAAATAAGTCGAGTTCTGGAACAGTCTTCCAATAAAAGTATTGGTGGCAAAAAAACCTAACCAGTTTCAAGATGAAGTTTAAAAATTTACCGCCTCCACAAGATAAAGCTAAAGACCTGCAATAATATGGGACTGGTACAGATGAAACAATAGTTCCCTTACACTTTAATGTTCAATGTTACTAATGTTTCATTGAAAGCCTTTTCAATAAACAATTGCTACATATTCTTTTATATAGAATAAAAAAAATTGTGATATCTGAAGAAGAAATATTCACAGTTTAATACCTTCATCCATTTTAAATTAGAGTTGAACAGAAAGAAGATCAAAAGGTTCACTATATCATAAATGGCAAGGTCTGACTGTGAAAATACCAATTAACAGATTTCACATTTTATATCAAATTCACTTTTATTTAAACCTATAGAACAGGAATATGATGGCAGTGAACTTGGATGCCAAATTCCAACATGAAACAAATGTTATTTCTCCTACAGAAGCTTTTTTCTACCCCCTAAGAATTTTTCCATTTTCATCAGTTTTGTAGATTATGAGGTTTTTGATAGTAGTACAGCTTCTTATACATAAATATCAGGAAACAGTAGGAAAAAAGAGAGAATAAATAAACAGCATTTGTTTGGAATGATTGTTTAGCTGATAGATTTTAGTCTTAAGCAAACAAAGAAAAATGCATACTCTAAAATGAGGAATGTTTGAGAATCTTAGTTATTTATTTGTCCAACCTACGGGATATTTTTCATTGAACGTTACCAACAGAGCATACAAAAAGATTATATTGATTTCAATTAGAAAATCATGTGAATAGATCCGTCACCTCTGATAGCCTTTCACAGTAACTTTGATTGTTGCAATATGAGCTGAAACTGCACATATAATTAGAGAGAAGACTCATGTAAAAAACACATTTATTCTAGAAACAGCTGAATTTATTTGTAATAGTGTTAAGTATCAGTACCATTACCAGTATCAGTTAGGTTATCAGTATTTTCACAAAATAGTTTTCTCAAAGCGAGGAGGTTTTTTACAATACATTTTAAAAAAACATTTCTAGGTAGAAGGTATTTAAGAATTCCTTCACAGTCACAAAGTCTACAGAATTCCCCATGAAATTTGCTGAAGTTTTCACTCCATGTCAGAATACAACACCAGCACCCAGGTTGATCTCTTCTGGACAGTCTAAAAAGACAAGATGATAAACCATATTCTCTAATACCTACTATATTTACATCAGCACCTACGGTTCTTCAGACTCTACAATGTAACCTTCAGCTAAATGGCCAGTACCATAATTTCACTGGTCCAGCTTAAGCAAGAACATGAAGCTATACTCCATTTAAAATTTTGTCCTTTTTAGGATGTGACTAAGCTTTAGATAAAGTTTCAGCAGCAGCAGACATGCAAAATATGTTGACAAAGGAGTCAACATATGTTGACAGTTATATCACTGTTCCAGTAATCCAGATACACCAGAGTTCCTTGTTGAAAAAAATATCTGGGCGCCCCAGATATAGAAGTCTGGAGGTCCCTCCATATTAAATTGACAGTGAACATCGTGAATTTTAAAAATTTGAAAACAAGAAGATGACAGAGGTTTCATCTAGAAATTCCAAAAGGAAACATTTTATTAGGATGTTAAATAAAAAACTATTTAAACTGTTTCAGCTCAATTTGTAGGGGGATGAGAGACTGAAGGTGAGGATGTTTCAAACTAACTTGTATCAGTGAAAAACTTGAGATAGTCAACCTTTTTTTCTGAAATGGATGGTTATGCAAAAACTGTACAGAGCTACAGTTTGGGAAGACTACCTTGGAAGGGAGAGGTCCTTTCCTTTTCTCTCTTGTAGATATGTTCACGAATAGCCAGAGATCACAAGGAGAACCAAAAGACCACCTCCAACACATGTCTCCAGGAGCACAGGCTACTGCAGAGCATCTTAAAGAGCCTGACCCTCTCTCTGTTTAACCCCCACCACTGGAGATCACCATTGGAGATGAGCAATGTAATCTAGCGGAAGATGTTCCTGCCTATGGCAGGGGGGTTGGAACTAGATGATTTTTGAAGGTCCCTTCCAACCCAAACCATTCTATGGTTCTACAGCCATGTTCAGCCATTTGTGTTCAATRTCATAGTTGACATTTTTATTTCCAGATTATTCTGTTTTTAAAGACGTTTCCATTACTTTCTAGCACTTTCCTCAGTAGTTTCCCTTTATGAAACTGCTGATCTGGCAAACTTTCTCCCTCTCCCCAACCATCACAAATGTTCTTTAACATGAAGAAATGRATTTCAGTACTTACTGAGTCAATAACCAGAAGAACCAGAGTATCTCATTTGCTTCTATGGTTTCTCCTGTACTGTTCATGTAATTGCAACATGTCCTGTTTACCTTAAATCTAGATTTGCAAAATGGGAAAGCTACAAATGAGAACGGCATTTGAGGAAAATTAACTAAACCGCCACTATTTTTAGTCTGTATATATATTCCTCTGTCTTTCCTTACAAGCTTTGGCTTCTATATCTGCATATAACAATGTCGTCTTTTGTCTCTTGCTTGACCTTATACTTTTGTCCCCAAGCCTCCTTTTTTTTTTCAGCATGCGTTAGCCCCGCCTGTACACAGTCTGTTCTCGCTGGGTCAGGCACTGTATAGCCAAGGCAGGCTCGGCATTAAGCTCCCTTTTGTCCAGCTGCCTTCACAACACAAAGGGAACTCCACAGTCAGGTTTGATTATACCAAATGCCCACTGGTGCACGTTCCTCCACTAATCTCCACCCAGACAAAAGAGGGGGTTTAATCCTTGAAATCCTCTTAATGACCTTCCAAAGATACTGCCATCAGTAGTCTTCCTACAGTCCCTCAGGCAGAATCCTCTAGGTTTAAAATCTTTCCAGATAACTTTTCAGTTAACTGACACCATAAAAATACATAAAGCACACATTGTATCAACTGTAATATAGTAACTTGCAGTACTAAGAGGAGAAATAATAGCTTTTCAGGCAAACATTAAAGCCAGGGCAAGTTAACTCAGTTTGAGTAAATAAACTGTACAAAGTCCAATTTTTGCGAAATGAGTCCTACTGAGCACAATTCTTCCCATTAGTCACACAATAATTATGCAACTTCACCCAGCAAACAAAGATCAGACTTTTCCTTTCTTCTGTCTCAGTTACTGAGGACGCATGAGGATATGGCCATTATTGACTAAAAGCATTAGTCTCTTAAAAAGCATGTTTGTAATGCTCTTCTTTGTCCCATGAAAGAAATATGAAACCAGAAATTACCAATAATTTCACTGTGGAAGTGCAGGAAAGTATTTGTGAGTAACACCACACACAGTGCTCTGAAGGATCATAGCACACAACCGACTGAAGATTTTAAAGTAAGGGTATTTATCTTAACTAAACATGTGCAATAATTTAAAAAAAAATTAACCGGTCAAAACACCAGCAATATAGAATCATAGAATCATTGAGGTTGGAAAAGACCTCTAAGATCATCAAGTCCAAACATCAACCCAACACCACCATGCCCACTAAACCATGTCCCTAAGCGCCTCATCTACACGTCTTTTAAATACTTCCAGGGATGGTGACTCCACCACTTCCCTGGGCAGCCTGYTCCAATGYTTAACCACTCTTTCAGTAAAGAAATTTTTCCTWATGTCCAATCTAAACCTCCCCTGGCGCAACTTGARGCSATTTCCTCTCGTCCTMTYGCTAGTTACTTGGGAGAAGAGGCCGACACCCACCTCGCTRCAACCTCCTKTCAGGTAGTTGTAGAGCGCRATAAGGTCTCCCCTGAGCCTCCTCTTCTCCAGACTAAACAGTCCCAGTTCCCTCAGCCGCTCCTCATAAGACWTGCTCTCCAGACCCTTCACCAGCTTCATTGCCCTTCTCTGGACACGCTCCAGCACCTCAATGTCCTTCTCGTAGTGAGGGGCCCAAAACTGAACACAGTATCTGAGGTGCGGCCTCACCAGCACCAAGTACAGGGGGACAATCACCTCCCTACTGCTGGCCACACTATTTCTGATACAGGCCAGGATGCCGTTGGCCTTCTTGGCCACCTGGGCACACTGCTGGCTCATATTCAGCCGGCTGTCAACCAACACCCCCAGGTCCTTTTCCGACAGGCAGCTTTCCAGCCACTCTTYCCCAASYCTGTAGCGTTGAATGGGGTTGTTGTGACCCAAGTGCAGGACCCGGCACTGAGCCTTATTGAACCTCATACAATTGGCCTCAGCCCATCGATCCAGCCTGTCCAGGTCCCTCTGCAGAGCCTTCCTACCCTCCAGCAGATCAACACACCCGCCCAACTTGGTGTCATCTGCAAACTTACTGAGGGAGCACTCAATCCCCTCATCCAGATCGTTGATAAAGATATTGAACAAGACTGGCCCCAAAACGGAGCCCTGGGGGACACCGCTCGTGACCAGCCGCCAACTGGATTTAACTCCATTCACCACAACTCTCTGGGCCCAGCTGTCTAGCCAGTTTTTTACCCAGCAAAGAGTACGCCTGTCTAAGCCGTGAGCCACCAGCTTCTCTAGGAGAATGCTGTGGGAGACAGTGTYGAAGGCTTTACTGAAGTCCAGGTAGACCACATCCACAGCCTTTCCCTCATCCACTAGGCGGGTCACCTGGTCATAGAAGGAGATCAGGTTAGTCAAGCAGGACCTGCCTTTCATGAACCCATGCTGGCTGGGCCTGATCCCCTGGTTGTCCCACACATGGCTTGTGAGCGCCCTCAAGAGGAACCACTCCATAATCTTCCCCGGCACCGAGGTCAGGCTGACAGGCCTGTAGTTCCCCGGGTCCTCCTTCTGGCCCTTCTTGTAGATGGGCGTCATGTTGGCAAGCCTCCAGTCATCTGGGACCTCCCCCGTTAACCAGGACCGCTGATAAATGATGGAGAGTAGCTTGGCAAGCTCCTCCGCCAGCTCCCTCAGTAATCTCGGGTGGATCCATCCAGCGCCATAGACTTGTGAGTGTCCAGGTGGCGTAGCAGGTCGTTAACTGCTTCCTCTTGGATTATGGGGGGTTTACCCTGCTCGCTGTCCCTGTCTTCCAGCTCAGGGGGCTGAATACCCTGAGGATAACTGGTCTGACTGTTAAAGACTGAGGCAAAGAAGGCATTAAGTACCTCAGCCCTTTCCTTATCCTCGGTGGCAATGTTCCCCCCCCCCGCATCCAATAAAGGATGGAGATTCTCCTTGGCTCTCTTTTTGTCATTAATATATTTGTAAAAACATTTTTTGTTGTCTCTTACAACAGTGGCCAGATTGCGTTCTAGCTGGGCTTTTGCCTTTCTAATTTCCTCTCTACATGACCTAACAAGATCCCTGTAGTCTTCTTGAGTTGCCTGCCCCTTCTTCCACAAGTGGTAAACTCTCCTTTTTTTCCTGAGTCCCAGCAAGAGCTCCCCGTTCAGCCAGGCCAGTCATCTTCCCCACCTGTTCTTCTTACAGCATATGGGGACAGACCGCTCCYGCGCAGGACTTTGTTGTTGAAGATAGATACACATTTGTGAGGTTTTTAGTCCTGTCAGCATAGTACATAGTTTTTAAAGCTTCCACTGTTGTCAAAGTACGTTGGAGTTTATATAAACTATTTCCACAGAAGTTCTTCACACTCAATCTTAACAAAAAACACATAGTTTTGAATCTCAGCACAGCTTTAGTTTCAACCTATAATTACAGTGGCTCTGGCACATCCATCTTTCAATGGTAGAAAAAAACCCTCTCCCTTCTCAGTTTGGTCAGTATCTTATGATTGGTTTAGATCATTAATTTCAAGTTAACTAATATTTTGTGTTGTATTAAAAGGACTTAATTTAATTCTTTTTAGTGGGATTTAATATTTAGCTACTTATTTGAAGCTATCATTGCAATGATAATTTCTAAAAGTTTAAATCTCCTAAACTCATTAAATGACATACTATAGTCAGAGCAAATCAAGGTATAATTTTTTTTATTTAGTTCTGATAAAAAAATCCAACAGTACATGCCACTTTACATGTTAAATAATACAAGAAGGGATATTAGAAATGAAAAGGAAAATAATTATAGAGATTACATTTCAGTCCCTAGGTAATCCTGTTACACAAGAAATTTATTTTAATTGAGTTATACCTTCTCAAGATTTGAGATAGACTAATTCTCATTTCTTCAAATAATAATTCTCATTTCTTCAAATGCTGAAACAAATTTATTCCAAATAATGTACTGAGAAGAGGTTTTTCTACCAAATAAAAGTAAAATTGGCTAACCTGTTCTATAATGTGGCAGGCTTCTGCTCTGGGAATGTCTTACACTAGATGGTTTCTTAATCTTAAACCTAATTAATCTTACATCTAATTCCTCAAAGCAGATTGACTGCTAGAAAAAAGAACGTTGATGGCAAGGGTGCTGCCACTAACTCGGTTTTCAATCAGATGAGGAAGAAACTGAGGCAGGGCTTTAATCCTTAATATAATGGAATGTAAGAAATGTCATTTGACCAAAGAGTTGATTTCTGATTAGGAAATGGATTTTTAGTTTGCATTTATTATATATTATTTTAGCATTTTTTCTGGTTTGGGTTTTGTTGGGTTTTTTTTTTTTTTTGTATGAGGCACTTAAGAGAATGCACTGTTTATCTGCAGATTGAGGAATAAATTATGTGAAAAAAGTCACCTAACTTTTCTTTGCATGTTAAAATTGGCTATATAGCTATATAAGTGACAAAATGCACTTCAGCAGATACTTCGAAGTCTTCACTATTTAACTGGGGGCAGGGTTATAATACAAAGAGAAATCTTAAATCTGGAAAATATAGAAACCATGGAAACGTTTTGATTGAAGTATAAAAATGTTGAGATATCTTTAAAAAGTTGTCAGGCAAGTTAAGTTTAAACTATCCAATACCATATTTGTGTTAGGGAACTTAAAACATGTTTTAAACCTCAAATAAAATCAATATTGACAAACACACTTCCCTTTGCGATCAGTAAAATACATCAGATGAAATACAAATGTGGCTTAAGCCAACATGACTCCTGCTGATATCAAATAAAGGTGAGGCTTTTTGTTCATACACACTTAGTTCATTACATGTTCTTCAGTGACTGGCTACAATAAGAAAACATTACAATGGAAAGAAAGTATTTCTCACTATTCAGCTATTGACCTCATCTATTAAGATCGAGCTTTGCTGGAGGGGAGGGGAAGCAAACATCCAATTTGCAAAACTGATCTCATTTACCAGCAGCTAATAACAGTATCTAAAAGTGGGTAGCAATGCATCAAGTATTTGACATTTCAGAGTTTGTCATATGTATTGTCAGATACTTCTGAGCAAACAAGTGAAGGCATTTACAACAAAAAAGAAAAAAAAATGCAGACTGCTCTTTCAAAAGTAGGTGTAATACTCAGTTATATGCATGTTACTTGTTTTGTATGAAATATCTCCACTTTTGGATTCTTTATAAATGACTGAATTTAATAATGTTGCTGTAAGATAAACCATACATAAGTGTTGGAAATCTTGAAAAATCTAGTTTGTTTGTTATGCCTGAGAGTATTTGTTGCTGAATGAACAGGTTTTCTCATTAGGGAAAAATATTTTCATACAAGATGACTTCAAAGCATGCATAGTATGACCAGATTCTCAATCCTGCTACAGTTACTGAAATTGCCATACCTGTAGATAATACATGTGTCTCTGGTGTGTAAATGTATCAATAAAAGGGCATTTGAAACCTAAGCTGTACTCCCACAATTCCCAGTCCATAAACAAGAGGAGAGTAGAGAAGCGACTTCACTCAAAGTTCATCACCTCTATTTCTCAATAGAGCTATAAAGCTCAATAAAGCTCTCCAATTCCTATTTCTGTCCAACTTCTACCTCCTTCTTTCATGATTAGAAAGAAGGAAGGGTAACGGAGGATCTCTTGCAGTCCTCTCACTCCTCCAAGCAATAGTCAGGAAGAACAAAAACGCTTTTTGTTGTAATTGTTTTCCAAGAGCTGACCAGTGGATAGCATTAGTCTTCACATTGTTATCTTTTGTTAGAAACAGGCAAACTAGCTATAGCAGGATTGCTATACACAAAGTGTTGCTGGTTCCAGCTAAAACGGTTTGAAACTCGATGCCATGTTAGGCTTCCAAGACCCTCAAATGCTCATACACAGTTAAAAGTCTCTGCTCTCAAGTGTTAACTTCTCTACAACCACAGAAAGGTCCACATAATTTATGAAAAACAAGTCTGTTTCATTGCTTCCAAACAATGAAAATATTTCTCTTTGTTTTAATATGCTAAAAGCAGATGTATAAAACTTACTATTTTCATTCTTTTCATTCCTCTCTGGAAGACACTTATAACAATGAAAACTACTTCCTTAAAAAAGGAATCCCTAAGGTTACTTTACAGATAAATTCACATCTTGAATTCTGGATTTGAAATGTTTCTGAAAGATAATTTTATACTTTGATTATACCACAAAAAGAAGTTTTGTTTTTAAACAATCCAAGTTTGCTTGAATTCACCTCAAGAAGTTACCAAAAAAGTCTGAGCCTCCAAAAATTCTGTAAGAGAATCTTCAAATACTTACTGTTACATGCAGGAAAACAAAATTACCTCCAGTGTAATTATTCACAAGCTAAAGGATAACTCACACGTCATTGAAGAGGGACAGGTAAAGGTTCAGTCGCAGATGACTGCACAGTTACAGACATTAAAGATCGCAACATTTCAAGGAGGCAGGAAAACTCAGTGAGAACTGTCACACAACAGTGCACAGCTGCCTTTCTAAAATTCAGATTAGACCAAATGGCCTCAAAATTGCTCATAAAGTCAGGACATCAGACCAAATGTTTAGTTTAAGTGGTACAAAGTTAAGGGAATGAAAAAGCTTCAAACTCCTGCAAGGCTGACATTTTTATTTGTGACCACTGAGTAAAAATCATTTTACAGAACAGCAATGATGAGATGTTTAGTATGAATTACATATCTAATGACACAAGCTGAGCTTGGGAACAGTTGCATATCTTCCAGCAATAGCAGTTTTTCAAGTTGTTGTGATTTCTATTGAACATGTCATATGCATGTGCCTCATGGCATAAGACAACTATTTTTAAGAGTGCTCTCTGTGGTTCAGTAATGGCCTTGTGATCACAGTCACATAGCCACAGGTATCATAAATGCAAACACAGTCTTATTTCCTACCCAGTAAGGATCTCAGGTAGTAAGGACAGTGTCTGGATCATAAAATTCATGTGGACAAGGTATGTCAGACAGCCAGAAAAGTTAACCTTGAAAAATAATTAATAACACATTAAACAACTTATTAATTAGCAATTACTCTTACAAATATTACTTCAATAATATTTGTGTTGTGTCCAGATGACCAGGATGGGAGGCCTGACCATAACCCCATTATGAAGCAATAGCACATGCTGTGTTAGGTTACACTAACGGAAAGGCATAGAATAGAGATGTAGGGAATACAGCTTCCTGAAAATGTCCTAGGTAAGTCACACCTTTGATGGACTGCACTAGAATTTGGTCTGCAAACATTATAAGTACTTTAGGACAACGATCTCAATAACTGTATCTTGGCAGAACAACGCCTTTATTACACCTCAAATATGTTGTTTCATTTAATTTGAATTTCAATGAGATTTGGAGAATGATTGTGAAGGAAAATGATTCATTGAAATGAAAATCTGGCTGCTTTATATAGAAATATGATATTTGACCTAATAACAATTTATCCTAATGCAAAGCAGTAAAAAGAGGCCCAGTGTGGGCTCTTGTATTCCTCCTCTCCAAGATAATGGTTACCAGAAATATTATTTCAGTATATGTTAGAAGTAGCAAGTTATCACATTATGCAAAAGCAAGGCAGTTAAAAAGATTACCTTAGTCCAGTTGAAATAAAACTGAAGTCACAGAAAGGGCAAAGAAAATAATTAGCTAAGAGGAAAAAAGTAAGTATCCTTAGCATTTCATACTGTGGGTAGGCAAATATTTGATAATTCTGCATTCCTGAGCATGTATCAGAAATAGCTGTTGATGCACTGTAATAAAACTGGCAGATAGAACATACTCTTGGATGACTTGAGTCAAATGCAGAAAAAGCAAAAGCAGCTAATGATCACCTAGTAAATAATCCATCTATTAAGTCTTGGGCAGGTCGCCAATGTAGGGCCTTTGGCTCTGCGAGAAAGTATTCCTCCTCACTGCCAGAAGCAGACTAGTCAACTCTGCAGCCATTTGCTTTGGTTCACCACCGCAAGTTGAGAGAGACAGAGGCTGGAGACAAACCCAGCTCAAAAGTAGGTCTAACTAAGTGCTTTCTCCCTAAAAAGACTGCAAGAAATTACTGAAAAACTGCAAGAATCATTAGCCTGAGGCAATACAACATGTCAATAAGGCTGCCAAATATCATCAGTGCAGCTGCACTCCAAATCCTTAGTCTAATCATTCTGCAGTCTTATGTCAAACATGTCTTGCCACCTATTATTCAAGATACAAATACAAAACAAAGAAAACCCTACAGTGTTTTTTATAGCTTTTCTTATTCTTAGATAAGACTCATTGTGTCAGCCACATGGTAAGAAGCTGAAATGTTGTTGTGGGACTTAGATACATTATTTCTCTCAGAAGGAAAAGATTGAAAAAATTTAAAGTTTACTGTTCTATGTCAGCAATGTATGCATAGCTGACAGTTGTAACTCTATTACTATAGTTTCTCTTCTAGCAAAAAAGGAAATATAAAGTGGCAGAATAAAACAATCGTGCAAAAGAATGTGAAAATATAAAACATGAGGGAACAAATTATTTGTTTAAAACAACTATTGCTCAGATAGTTCTGTGGCTTGCAAACAGAATTTTGTACATACACGGCTAACATATCAGTTTGACAAATTGTAGTTATTCTAGAAAAAAATTACAAATGCTTGCTGTGTTTAAAGGAAGTAATTCTCTTCACTCAGAGAAACAAACTTATGAAATCAGGTGCTGATTAAACTGCTAAGTTGTCTTATTCAAAAAGGGAACTCGCTACATAGAAATTAGTGAAAATACATACCAGAGTGCAGTGAATGGAGAGGCTTTGGGAGAATGGAAAGAAATTACCTAAGTTGGACAAAGGACTCCATTGAACAACTTGTCTGTCTGATGTTGGGTTCCTGCTACTGCAGTTATGTCAACTACAAACATAAGTAAAGTTTAAAATATTAAGTCATTGGCATATTATATTGGCAAAAGTCCTAGAATACATCACATTGCCATACAAAGCACACATTGGCAAAATAAAATTTAAAAAATCTAAGTTAAACAGGGTAACAGTTATAAACGGTACCTCTGTTTGTTACTTTGGCAATGTAACCCAAAACACTTTCAAGAAAAGGTCCAAAACTGAAGAAACACAAGACCAAAAAAGTCCAATTCTGCTCTCAGTTAGTGACAGTAGATTAGCTCTTTTGTCTTCAATAAAGTCACTCAGTTATGCCAACAGTGTTACTAGGAACAGAACTGGCTTATATATATTTTGATGTTGCATTGTTCAAGATATAACTACATTTTGTGAGGAGACAAGTCTTGCTAAACGTTTTTGAGGGAGAGAAAGATGTCTCTGGCACAAGGTAAAATGGAGATGAAGGTATAAATCTGCAAATAAAGTTAAAGCATCCTACACCTCTGAGGTCCAAACACTGGCAGTGATTCTGACCAAATCATTGCCAATTCAAGTGATGAAAACAGAAAAAAAATATAATAGTTTGGTGAGAAGATTTTGGTAGATTTGACTGGAGGGAAGGAAGACATAAATTGCAAAAGAACAAACAAGTCTTAGGATAAGAGACTCTTCTTTTTTTCAGCTTTTTTAATCTACATATCCTGAAAGTCACAAAGATCAAAAAATGGTCCTTGTCCTGCCCCTTTGTGCTGAAGGAAGGTTGCTCTCCTGTTGTTCAGATTTCCTCTCTTTTACAAGGTGTACTCCAAAACACATTCTGGTGCATGATCATAATCATTAATTAAATTAAAACACCCTTTTCAATTAAAGAATAAAGTACACAACAAAATGCAGTATCTTTGAGTTATTTATTCCATGTATTCATTTACTTCCTAATTTACACAGTTTGGTCATCTCTAATACAAATAGAAGTCATTAGTGCAAATTACTAATGTTCTTATTAAAAGTTTAATAAGAGAAGTGCTTTAAGGTGAATTGACTTTTAGTCACTCAACTCTGTGTTCATCTTGCAAGAGTTGGATGATATCACTTTAGAACCCAAAACAGAATAGGATGCTATAGTCTTTACACTCCTTTTTAGGTACTAATACTGTCATTAATTAATGTGAATAAAGAACTCGAGGTTCTGCATGATGAAGAACCTGTCTAAAAATAATTTCTTTACTTAACCTTTAATTATTTATGGCTGCTCTATTTTAAAGGAAAATTAAAAATCCTCTTTATTACTAAAGTGATTATAAAAACCTCTAAGCCTATTAACAAAGAAAGCAACATGCCTGTCCAGCTTTCAGGACTAAGTGCAAACTTCACCAGCAGGGATTGTGTCATCACTTGGGAGGACCTAGAACAACTGTTATGAAGGGAGTAAACAGAGGAGAGGAGGAGTATGAAACAAGCATAGGCAACAGTATGAAAGAAGGTGGGCAGAAAGAAGGGAAACAGATAAAGGAAGCAGTTAAAAAAAGGTCAGCAGGGATTTAGAGAGTGAGAAGGAAAATGCAATAAAATGCACCCTATCCTTGTGATACAATGAAAGATACATATTATTTATTTCACTTACATTATACTTTGAACATTCTCAAACTATGATCCTTTTAGAATTAAATATGGCACCCTTAGTAGCAATCTGTAAAACGTGGGACTCTGAGAACCAGGACATAGACTACTGGAAGGAAAAACCAAGGCATGAAATAACAACTCTTGCATAATAATCCTCAAAAATGAAAATTATGGAGATACACTATTATGTAATCCCATTTGCCGAGTAGTAAAGTCCCAACGCTAGACACTTAAAAGTTTATTATATGAAACTTCCAGGGGCTCTTTCTCCAAAATTCTCCTTTCTTTTGTATGATACTGCCTACTGCCTTGACACCCTCTCTCCTTACTTTTGAGCCACCTAAATTTAGCAAGAAGCAGTGTCTTCCCTCCTCAGAATGATCACCCTTCCTTTTGTGGCAGGGCACTGGACTCCTCACAGACACATACATACCCCTTCCTATAACACCAGCCAGAACTTGCAACCAAAGCAGGGGTACCAGGACCCTACAAAGTCCCCAGCCAGTACCTGCAGTATCAAAAGTCAAGTCAAAAACAATTTTCAGTTTTTAGTTGCTTATAGGAGACAAGTTTGAAAAAATGCTATCTACTTTCTACTTCCAGGCAGGCAGAAACAGCTACGTATTTTGGCACTTGTGCACTCCTCATTCTTTCCTTCCCTCTGCTCATTTGTAACTGCTAGTTCTACCTGTACATTCAGTCTGTAATTCAAAAAAATAACTGAAATCTAAATATCTTTTTCTACCCTCACAAAATTTTTATGGATTTCTGTTTATGCTTTCAGTATAAAAAAGAAGTTACTTTGGAACAGAAAATAAGCATATCTCATTTTACCTTACAGAAATGAGTATAAGAAGGTTATGACTCAGTGGAAGCAGAAATTTAAATACTTCCATATTGACTATATATTTCTCCCTATTTCATTATCCATATGACACATAATAAAGATTTTTTTTTTAAAATGTTCTTTCCCCTAGTGATTAAAATTGAATCAAAACAAAGGTAGAAATATGTTCCAACAGTCCTAAGACAGTGTCTGAAGAAATCCATTTTTGTTTGCCTTCTTCCTCTTGTATTGTCACTCACCTATTAATTATGTGCATATTAATCATATGAACAAGGATAAAATTAATAGTGGACAGAAAGTGATAGGAATTCAGACCATGCTCTAAAAATTCCTGTCGTGCTAGAACTGTACTTACAAATATCAGACAAAGTATTTGAAAAATGTGCATTAAAAAGTTAGTTGTGAAACACTTATTTAACTTCAATAATGCCTTACTTGCAACATAAATTCCTACTTCAAAACTGTCATGTTAGCCTACTTAAACTTAGGGCATCAGCATTTATAAAATATGGATGCTGAGCCTGTACATTAAAACAAACCAGGAAATTATTATGTATGTTCTAACCACTTGCACTTAGAGACACATATCCTAGAGTAATAGGTATATTGTATTTCCAATTTAAAAGAAAAAAATTGATCAGATTTCAAGTATCCTGAAGAAGCCTTTCATTGTTTCCTTTTTTTTAGCATGAATCAATAACATAAACATTAAAGGCTCTGACTGAGGAAAATAAAACCAACTCACACCATTTAGAGACATGAAATTTAATATTGAGGAGAGTGACAGGAACAAATATGCAGCTGTATGAAGTGAATATCTTAAAAAATAAACTACATCAAAACGGTTCTTCCTAATCTCAGCCAGTTGATGTTTTATTATTAAATAAATTATTATTTAACAAAGCTAAAGGTTCTTTAAATTCTGTAACTTGGATATTTCTCTCCTAATACTTGTCAATTCATATTCCAATTTTCATATCAGAGCCTGGCCTCCAAGAGTATGAACTCTGCTATTGTGAGCTATTGTCAGCTATGTATAATCTATGAAAAACTTTTTTCATATACTCAGGCAAAAATTACCTCAGCATAGAGGACCAGAGCAAGCCTCAGTAAAACAAAGCTCTTAAATAGATGGGTTAAGATGTACCAGTAGTACATGCATCTTGTCTTTTGTTCAGAGAGATACAAATAGATATTCAAGTCCATTATGATTCTGAAAGTGTCCATAGGAATAAATAATTTCCTTGTATTAACAGAGGTAAACTTTGTACAGCACAGTCTTCACACAGGCAAATATCCCACTGAAGTTAATACAATTAAATTAGACTAGTTTTTGCTTTTACTTACAATTTTGGGGTAAATTTTGAATAGCTGAAGAAATAATGTCATCTTTTGTTGAATACATCCCAATAATTAATCCAGTGGGAGCTTTGCCTGAAGACCTAAGAAATTCAGACTAGACCTCAAGATCCTTGCAATAAGCCATGGTCCTCACTGGCAATTTCTATTTCTCTAACTTATTATCGTCTGCATATTGTATTCCAAATTCCCTCCTCCTTTCAGAACATTACATGTAGTCTTATCAAATATCTTAACTCACAGTAGTGCTAGTAATAASGCACCAGAAACCTCACCGGACTCAGTAGCCCGTTACTCGGTATTTAAAGTCTTTCAAACACACTTTTTCTCAGTGTAACATGGCTCCTTTGTAAACATAACATAGCAGGAGCAGGACTGAATCAGACAGATGTCCATCTAACATGGCATCCTGTCTCTTTCAGTGGGCATTATGGAAATGGTATTTTGGGGCAGTTATGGAATGGTATTTCTCTGGGTACGGTTCCAGTAGTCAGCACTTTGGGAACTTCATGAGCAAGTGGTTGCACCTAGATGACCTTATTTATAGCCCTTGGAAGCACCGCCCTCCATTAATTTGTCTAATCACTCCAAGAACCCACTTCCAAAACCAGTTGTAGCAATACATTCCCCAGGATCTTTATTTGCTCTGTGAAACACACTGCTGGATAAAAAGAATGGGCAGCATCCAGTAAAATTATCTATGCAACTCACAATTTAATAGACATCTGACATATCCCCTTCCATCATCTCTTGGCAAACTATTATTACCCTATTTCATGGATCTCTTTTAAAACTTAGCTTAGAGAAACTTCAGTTTGAGAGTCCCACAGATTCTGGTGTGGTAACTTCCATAACCTCCTTCAACATGAACTTTTTTTAACTTCTCTGTTACTGTCTTATCTCTTTATACTGCAAATATTTTTCAGTCCTACAGACCRTCTGACAGGTTTTCTGCTTCTGTTTAAAGAGGTTCTACTGTTAATTTTTTTACACTTCTAGCAAGTTGAACCCATATATCCTTTTGGCCTACTATATTATCATTCCTATTGAACTTGCCAGAGTTATACATATATTAATTTTTTTGCATAATCTAACTACTAAAAATTTAATCTTGCTAGCCAAATTTTGGGCTGCTGCCTTCCATCAAAAGCATATACACATATGCAGAATTATCAGTATAATCTGCATTTCATAATGGTAATTCATAAAAGACATAGGAAGGAATAAAAATGCCACTGACTATTCTTGGAAGTCTGCCTATGAGTTTTGTTGTACAGGGCTTCAAAATTACTTTATTTACAGACTGTATGAAAAGGCCAAAATGCAGAGGAAAGTTCACTTTCTGTGTTCTACCGATGGTTATGGTAGATTTTCTGGCAGGTAATCAGGCACAGCTCAGTGCTGGAATATGTCCCAATAATCCAAACATAGCACAAATGGTCATGTAGAACTTTAAGCCTATGCTGCACAGAGTTTTTAGTCTAGAAGAGTTTCTGTATGAACCAGATGGAATAACTAAAATAAAATTCTAAAGCCCATTTTACTTTTCAAATTTAATGCCACAGAAGTGTGGGTCAGTTGCTAGGAATTGTCTTCCCTCCCTTTGTGGCACCAAACATACAAATCAATTCACATCCAAGCCATTTATTTGTTCAGGTGATTAAACTAGATTAAAATAACCTCCATTATATTCTCTATTTTTCTATCTTTTTTGATGGGAGAAGATCTGCTTTGATGTTGTCTCAGAATAAAATATGCTTGTTGGGAAAAGGAATTCTCAGTTTTAAATGACAGCTGTCATATTTTGTTATGGAAGTGCAATTCTATTTAATGGACTTGATTGTGCAATTTGCTGCACCTACCTCACATTGTGTGGGCTCATATGAGCATGTCTGAGTAGTACTGCAGAATCAATGCCAAAATAAAACAGAAACATGCATAGTGGAAAAGTGGGGAAAAAAAGAACTGTGAGAAAAAGCACACGCATATTGTATCATAAAAAACAAACTTGGCTACAATGCAATTTGAATCATAGCTTTGGAAGGTGACTTCTCAGGTGTGCTTAAAGATAGTTCAGCATTTTTTAAATAGGAACAGGAGATTAAACTTGTGTCTTAGCATTGAAAAGCATCCCTTTTCTCAGTGCAGTTCTGATAATCAGCATTCTGCTTGAGCTCTTGTCAAGAATACACAGTGACTCAGAGAGCTTGTGCAGTACTTAACTCCAGTGTTTAACTCATCAAGGGCCTCTAATGTTTTCAAAATAATTTTAAGAAAGGCACTGTTTAAAATAAAATTCTCTTCTATTATAAATGTACTATAATATGCATCCAGCACCTAATATGGTATACACGTGTCTTTTTTCCATTAAAAAAAATATTTTTTTCAGAGAAAAGAGATAAAGTGTTTCAGCCCTGAGAATGTAATATGCCAGACAGTAATGAGAAATCAGTGATTACACCTGAGATAAATTAATAAATTCAACTTTTTTCCAGTGAGAATATGTGAATCGCCACCTACTGATATTCAAATTTTCTATATCAAAATCTAGCAATACAACTCTGCCACTGTAATTTTTCCCACACTTTTTTTTCCCCCATGTGTTCCTCATCTAACTGAAATCTGCACACTGCCATGGGCTAACAGACTGGATCAATACTCTGTCAAGACTCAGCTATAAACACAACAGAAAGGAGGAGTCACAAAAGGGAAAGTCAAGAATTAGGGCTGGAATTCCTGTTCGGCTTCCTCTGCAGTCTGGCTCCCTAACCTAACCTTAGGGAGACACAATGTTGCTGCAGCAATCCTTTTCCCAGTGTAATTGTGAATGTTTTAGAAAAATAAGTATGTTCAAGACTGGTCAGTGGCAATTACAATTTCCATCTGAAGAAGTAAAAAAAGCCAATTCAATTTCATTAAGGGACCATCTTCTCATCTTCCTTGAAAACTGAAGGGCCTGACAATGAATTAAGATTTAGAGAAAAATCCTTTCCCTACTTAAATGAAATTATGATTTTGCCATTAACACAGAGTCAAGATGTTCATCCTGTGTATGAAGATAACTTTATTGCAGGGATTGCATGGGTAAGTAATATTATAAACTGTATTTCTATAGCAATTCCTTAATGGTCTGCAAGGACCAAAAGACGTGATGAATTTAACATTGTCCAAAAAGAAGACTGATCACTGTCAGGACAGGAATGAATGATGTTAAGGCCAAAGCACAGCAGACTCGATAAAAGACTGGTGAAAGTGTACTTTCCTGCACTTTCTTCACTCTGCAACAAATACTGAATTTATTTTCTTTCTTATCCATTTCTCTTCAGCAAGCTGGCTGCAGCAAACAAAATTAACAATTGCCTATTATAAATCTTGTAAATGCAGATTTAGAGATAGCAGAACCATGACAGGCATTTGTTATCTTAGATGGAGTTGCTGGAAACCACTCTATTTTCCTGTAGTGAGAGAACCATAAGGAAATTCAGGGCTGGAATTAGTCCTGAATGTCACAGAAGATACTGCTGAAAAAACACAGTACAATCCATGATAGCCAGACAATCTGAAACCAGTCTTGGGTTTTGTACAGTTTTGCCTAGGTCTAACTGAATGATTCACCTTTTGTGCTTCAGAGTGTTAAACTATAATTACTTTGGATAAATATCCTTTCAGTCAGTTACTCTTAAAAACTTATGACCAGTAAGCTTAAAGAGATGCTGGAGTGGTCTACCACTGGGTGCTGCTTTTAATAAATCTGGTAGTACTGGGGAAAAAGAAATTAAATTCTTACAGCCTTAGAAGACCACGAAAATATTCATAACAGGCAAGGCAGATGACCCGGGTTGACCCCACCAATCCTGAGTAGGTTAGAGGAAAAAGCTGATAGGGGATTCAATTGATAAAGAATTAAAGGAGGGAACATAAATAATGCCAGTCAAAATGATTTTATGGAAAATGAGACTTGTCAAAAATGATTTTATTATTTTTAGTCTAAAAGTGTGGTTGATCATGTTAATCTCACATGTAATGTACTTACACTTTTTAAAACAATTTCAATCCATACTGCATGAAACTAACTTAAAAATTAGCCTTATAGAATATCAGCAAAGCACATATTAGATGTACTAGGAACCAGCTAACTTGGTAGTGATTCCCTATTGGTAATTACTCCGTGAAACCTATCAGCAGTTTTAGAGAAGTGTTGGAAAGATTGATGTGCAGGCTGATGGTGAACATATTCATCATACATCTGAATGCAGGGATTCAGTCTGCTAATAAAATTTGCAGGTAACACAAGCAAATAATGCAAAGGACAGAACAGATACAGAAGTGAACCGAATCACCTATTTTGGCTCATGTACATATATGAAATGAAATAAGTTTTTATCTGTATAAAAATTCATAAGGAACACAAACTTTTCACTAAATATATATCATATAATAGAAACTGGAGACCTAGGAAACACTGAGTTCATACTGGATGAGCAATTTAACATTAGAACTCCATACAGTGCTGCAAAGGGGCAAATTTGACTTTTGAATGCATAAACAGGGAAATAAAGAATAAAAGAAGAGCTACAACATTAATTCTGTATAAGACACTGGAAAGCCTGATATTTGGGTTGTCTACTCAATTCTAGTGTTCCTATTTTAAAGTGGATGTTGAAAACTGAATTCCCAAAGTGATTTGGAAGTTGGAAGTACCTTAGAGCAAAATTGTCAGAGCTCAGTACTTTTAATTAAAAAAAGACTTTAAAAAAAGACTAAACACAAGCATAGACCAAGAAGTTACCATACTGTTAAAGTGTCATTTCACAGAGTATGAATTACAGTGCATTAGCTCTGTATACAGACAGTTTTACAGTGTACACCATTATACTCTGACCTTTATCCAAGGTAGCTTCTTCTGCTACAGAACCAGCATAAGGTACCTGTTTCAAGCACAGCTCTTACAGAGAGTTAGTGCTGCTTTATAAAAAAATTGCTCCCTGGCTTATCACACACAACTTTGTCAGTGTAGGCAAGGGCAGAGAAGTGACTCAAATACAGTACATTAAATCTTTCCAAAGGAAAAATAAACACTTTGTTCTAAGTGATTGTTAGAAAGGTATCTGGAAACTGAAGACAGACAGTTCTTAGGAACCTGGACTTCTTTTTTATTATTATTTAATAAGCAAAGGTTGGAAGAAATTACCAAATTTAGGAATTATTTCCTCCATTGATTGATATCTTTGAATCAAGATCAGATATGTTTTCAGGTTAAACACAGTTTATCATTAACAGATAAAATGCAAGATTGACGTCACATAAGAAGGCAGACCAGATGAATTAAGCTCTGTTACATTTTTCTGAAAAGCTTTAGTTACAGCTACATTGTATAGCTGATTTACTGATTGCATTTCAAAAGTTTAAGAGACTAAAAGTACAAAGGTAGTCAGATCAGGTACCACAATCTCTGAAAGATACTGCAAAATTGAGTTTGGAGATCTCAGGTCAGTTCACAGTCAATAGCTGGTTCAAACTAAGCATTACGTTAATGTAATTTATTTATTTCATGACAAAACATTACGCTTTACTATATATTAGCATATTCTTCAAATACCTCAGAGAAGCATTACAGCAAATAGAAGTATTTAAGGGCAATGACAAGCATATGAAATCTGGAATAGAGAAAAAAAAAACCTATAGAAAGAGAATTAAAATCAAGCACATTTTTACATTATGCATCATATGAATTAGTTACTAATTATGAAAATGTTCTTCAGTTTCACAAGTGATATTGCGTGTACTATTTCATCCTTTGCTATGCAGTTTTGAGAAGCAATTTATATATTTTCTTTATATTAGGCTGTTAGCAGTAATCGATGTTAATACACTAAATTACATGCAGCAATTTAAGAAATAATCAGTTTTAAACTCTACTGTGTTGTTATACTCATGGTGGCCTGTAGTACTAGGTCTTCACCAGGTAGACCTTTGCCTGCAATATATTCGATACAGAGTTTAAAATGGTACGAGACGTTCACTTACACTTACAAGTTGCACAGTTATTTTTCTAAGTCAAATAAGTATTCGTCTCTCTCAGACAAGCCAATTTACTTTACTGTTTCAGGTAAGAATGTAAGACTGAAAATTTCTGATGGTGTTAGCAGCAGTAAAGTTAACGATGCTGTCTCAAAAAGTATTCACTTTCTCTAAAGATTCAGTTTTGTTACATAATAGATAAAAAATTACCATTATATATTGTTCACAAGGCAGATACATTGCATTTATTTAATTCAGCTATGCTTCTTTAATAGCTTTCAATTAAATTTTGAAGTATTGTTAGAAATTACACGCAGATAACTTTCAAATTAGAATTTTTGTCCTTCAACAATGATATAGATATTATTTCATCATCTTTATTGCAGAATAAAAGAGAAAGTAATTTTCTGAAAGCACCTAAGCTCATAAGCAATTTATGTGCTTTTGAAAATGGGAGTTGGGCTTCCACATTGTTAAGCAATTTTGAAAGTTTTTCCATAAATTTACTCACCTGCCCCAACTTCATAAAGATCATAAATAATTCCAAATGTTTGCCTCCTCAGAGCATTGTAAATCACTGCATCTAAGCCTAAACATAACAGCAGGAGTGCACAAGATCCCACTTATATAAAGTACAGTTACACACAACGCTTTTCTCTACCAGAAATTTCAAACACAGTGAAAACAACTTAAGCAGGAGATTCTCACAGGTGTTGCCTATTTATATCATCTTTTCAGTTTGAGATTCGCAGAATGGCTGAATAGTCTCAGCTGCAACCGAGGAAAATAGGAACTGTACATCAAGTATTGTATACTGGTGAGTACTCAAAGAAATCAAGTCTCAGATGTTTCAAACTGGACATATACAATATGCCTGACATTTGTCTATGCTTGAGAGCAGAAATAGTCTCTCCTCAACAAACATGCATTAAGGTGGCAATTTATTTTACATTGTAAGACACTCCAATCTTACCGCAATGAGTGCTATAGAAAAGCCCATGAGGAAGTTAATTATTCTGCCTTCAGCACAGCATTTAAATAGTGTATAGTAAACAGCATATACTGTAGCCTGGGACCACACATTGAACATGATAAAACAAAATACTGGATCACTACTCATTAAATTCTTATCTCCTATGTGAAAGCAATGTGAGGTTACATATTTAAAGATTGTACAACAGTGCACAACATGTTCACAAGGAAGGCTGCATGGGCAACCCACAGGACAGCAACCACTCCAGCTCCACAGCAGTCCATAATTAGTCCTCATGGTTTTAAGAGATGCAGTCCATCTCCACTATTTGTCCTACCTCCATTTTGCATATCTTTTCCTTTTATCAATTATGGACTTTCATCATAACCCTGAAGTGACTCACCACTAACAAGACAGAAAATTCTCATATCCCTACAAGAGTTCCCACCATCATCAAGCACTCACAGTCTCAAAACCTTCACTAACCCTTCACTCTAAGCACTGTAAAAGCGAACACACTACAATTCTAATCCTCTGCCTTCCCCACCCTCCATTTATATCAGCTGGTTATAAATCCCTACTATATCAGTCTTCTTAAGACTTTCAAATAATCATCTCTCAAAAACAACTGTTTAACCTTTTCCTCCCTGGTAGGACAAAGCAGTATCCCATCACACAGTTAAATTAAAACTGCAGGCAGCCTAACTTTTAAACGTGAGATACTGCAACTTTAGCATTCTTTTCTTAGTGGGTTTGGTGTGTTTAAAATATTAAAAAGATGGTAGTATTTTGAAATGTGATGCATTTCACAATATCTCAAAGCAACAGGAAGTTTCCTCCTTTGYATTCCCACTTTGTTTCAAAGAAACAACTTTGCTTTAAATTTTTTCTACAGTGTTTTATAATGTGAAGAGTAACTCTTGACTGCCATAAGCAGTCTTCTGGTGGCTTTCAGAGTATAGCCACACAGTAAAAAATGGTGGCAAATATAGCATCGTAGAGTTCCATATTTATTGTCTTTCAGTTATGTCCATATCTAATTGTTTAAATTACTATTAAAGAGATAATTACTCTCTACTGCTAGCCACGTAAACATAACCTTGTGTCTGAATGACAAGCTGGGCTTTTCCTGTCTGCTTTTAAAACAGCAAAAAAAATTTTGTAGTTGAACTTATTAATCACTTTTGTCAATGATGCACCATGCAGAAATACAGCCTAGCTCACCTTCCCATATTTGTGAGGACTCTGTACTGCTCAGATGCTAACGTGATCACATAGGTACAACCTCTGAAAATGAGAGGAAAGCTTCTCTCTCTGTGCCTCTCTCTCTAGTGAATTACATAGCCAGCTTCTGACAGAAATGCTACCTTGTTCTCTGCTTCAGTGCCTAAACTAAGTATAGAGGGAAATTATTGTACTTCACTATGTAATAACCAATAGCAATTGTCAACCTCTTAAGAACAAGTTACTACACCACTTTGCATGGCCTGCTAATGTTACGTATAACAAATAAATTGACACAAACACACATACACCCAATACATACTATTTATATACTAAAACATTGGTATATTACTGTTGAAAATTTTTCAGGAGAGTAGAAGCATTAACTTATTGAGCCTCAAAAAAAGTAAATGGCCAAAAAAAGTTTATGGCAATTCAGTGATGGAGTCTACAGACACAGTTGAGAAATCCATGTTCCCAGCCTTCAGACTGAGATGCCAAGTAATTGATTTAATTAATCCTAGTACCTTCATAAGTTAAATGAGGCAATATGACCTACTGGTTTAAGCACAAGACCCAGAACTCTATCATTTCTAATATGACTATGCAGTGGATTTTTCTGCATGATCTTCATCAGTTCATGTACTTTTTATGAACTAAAAGAATTGAAGGCTTGCCCATTATGCAATTTCTTCACTTTTACTGCACAGAAGGTAAATAAAAGCAGCATTTGGACCTGACTGTTTTACTTTCTGTATTTATTGGTTTTATCCTACCATACAAGAATTTTTGAGGATTTAAGGTTAGCTTTGCAAAGACTTCCTAATTCCCATTCATTTCAATGAGGTAAGGATCAAAATGTCCCTGAAATCTGTGCCAAAATATTTGTAAGAATATAAGAAACCATTTGAATTTTAAGTAACAGCTGCATTAAAAATCATTAATGTCTACTAGAATTCTACTAATCATGCACATATTTCTTAAACTAGTAAAATAAGCAAGTTAGATGCCTGCAGCCAATACAAGCAAAGCAAATATCCTGTCTTCCATTTCTGCATTGTGAAATAGGTATCAGAACAAACATATAGATGCTAAGGAAAAAATCAGATCTCCCTCCCCTTAGGAGAACTGTTCCAATCCCATTTCTCAGGTCCACAGTTACAGCAAGAAACTACCATATGCACTGCAGGAAAAAGAGAAGATTAAATCAGACTCCCTCACCATTCAGTGGCTTCCCTGTTTTTCTCCATTTCAACCTTTATTTAAGGAGATACGAAAACATCAGGATTTATTATATGCTTTGAAAATTATGCACAGTGGACAAAATAGTTTATAGTTTACTGTTGTGCAACAAGCATGCACATACAGAAAATTCACATACAGACCAAGTACATTTAAAGCTCTTTGAATCACAGAAAAGGCAATTAATCTTAGCAACTGCACAGAGTACTGACAGAGTATTTTAACATAGTCAAAATGCTGAAGGTCCTTGAATGCCTTCTAATAAAACCCGGTATGAATTTTTGAATTTTACGTTTACTGTCTCAGCTCTGTGAGAACCTAATGATAAATGCAGTATGGGAACCCAGTATGGGTATTTCATATAAATAATTGCTATAAATRTTTATTATTGGAAATGCAACAGTACATGAGCCTTAATGTAATCTATATTATAGACTCATCAAATAATTGATCGTGATTACTGATCTTATCAAATTTTTGTTCATGTTAATAACATTTCTAGGAAGAGATAACAYGCTAGGAAGAGCATGTGCATAAGAGAATCCATGCTTTGAAGAACAGGGGAAGAATATATTTAGTATTTACTAGCATTTACTTCAGAACATTCATGCAAACTCTGTATGTGAGTGAACTGAAATAAAATCTCCAATATAGCTTAAAGTTTCAAATATAAAATTATGCAAAGCATTCTTACAATGCACTGTCATTTTCAAGTTTTTAAGCATTAACACTATCCCATATTATCATAAATTACAATAAAGAAAGTAGAGGTCATCAGTTAATGTTCCTAAGTAAGAACAGTCCTTTTTATTCTGGGTGAGCATTTGCAAAAGAACAATAATCCATTTTCTTTGATTAAGGGATTTGTTAGTTGTGCAATGCTTAAATACTGTCCTTTTTGATGCAACAAAGTAATTGTTTTTATATTCACAGAATCACAGAACAGTTGAGTTTGGAAGAGATCTCTGGAGGTTATCTAGTCCAACTCCCTTGCTCAAGCAGTGTGAACTAAAGCAGGCTGTTCAAGATCATGTCCAGTCAAGTTTTTAATATCTCTAGAGATGGACACTCCATACCCTCTCTGGGCAAGTTTCAGCKTTCAACCAGACTTATAGTAAAAAAAAGTGTTTTCTTATTTTTAAATGGACTTACTTTCTTGTAATTACAATTTGCATGCATAGCCTCTTGTCCTTTCACTGGGCATCACTAAGAAGAATCTAGCTCTGTCTTCTTTACACCCTCCCATCAGATATTTATACASATTGACAAGATCCACTCCCCTGCCAATCTAGTTTGTTTAAATTTTCCCTAACCTGATCCTCCTCCACCAAGGGTAAGCCTTTCTTGCTCCAGACTTCACCATTGGCCTCAGGAACCTGGGATTCCTGAAAACCAGTCTTACCAACAAAGAGTGAGAAGAAGGTCAAAGTTCCTTAGCCTTCTCTGTGTCCTTTATCACCAGATCCCCTGCCCCATTTGGCAGTGGGCCCACATTTTCTCTTGTCTTCCTTGTACTGCTGAAGTACTTACAGAAACTTTTCTTGTTGCCCTTCAAGTCCTTGGACCGATTTAACTCCAGGTGGGCTTTGGCTTTCTTAACCCTATCCCTGCATGTTCAGACAGAGTTTCTATATTTCTCCCAGGTCACCCATCCCTTCTTCCACCTCTTGTACTTCTCCTTTTTATGTTTGAGCTTTTTCAGGAGCAACTTATCCATCCATGCAGGACTCCTGCTGTCTTTATCTGATTTCTTTCTCATCAGGATGGATGATTCCTGAGTTTGGAGAATGTGATCCCTGAAAATCAACCAGCTCTCCTGGACACCTCTTCTCTCCAGGGCTGTAACCCATGGGATTCCTCCAGGAAGGTCGCCAAACAGACAAAAGTCTGCTCTCCTGAAGTCTAAGAGGGAGGTCCTTTTTACATTTGTGCTTCCTCTCAGGAGGTTGCATGATGTTGTCTTCTCTTTTCTGGACTTCACTTTGACATTGGTGGTCAAGATGTAAGTGTTAATTTTATTAAGAAATAAGATATACAAGATTTTTTCTCTCAGCCCTTGATGAGCTAGATTTCTCTGGAATTTTGGCTCTAGCCTATTTCTAATAGTAATGGATGTATCACTTGGAACCTCTGAAGAGAATATCAGTCTTGTCTGAGTCACTACCTTAAATTCACTCCTCTACACCTCTTACAGTCTCTGGAAGGCACATGATACTACAATAATTAAGTATTATAACTACAGGTTGTTATATCTAAACGTTTAAAATCTACTTACGACAGTTAATATTCTTTTACTGGGGTTCACTGAAACTTATTAGGGCAATAAACCCATTAATGAAACACTGTGGTTGAGAATTTTAATGCAGTGAAGTAAAGAAATGAGTGTGCAATTACAGTTCTGCATATGAACCAGCGCATATGAATAGCCTATCTATCTGGTATGCATATTGACACAAATATTCAGCATTCTATCCAACAAGACAAAATTCATCACAGATATACAGTAATCCCTAATAAATGCTGAAATACAGAAGTTCACTCTTTGATTCCAGAACTATGTCAAATGCCAGGGAAAAAATTTTTATATTTCTGGTTATAGTACATGAATCAACGTATCTGGCATCAAATAATGTATTATTCTAAAAATTAGAGGGGGAGAAACGAAACACAAGCTGACCCATGTCAAAACAGTAGACATCTGGCTACAGCCTGTATTTGATACTAAGTACTTCTCTCACATTTTTCTTCCATCTCACTGACCTTGGCTACAACTTAATTGGTAAACAATTTTTTTCTGTACAAACACTAAATGAAATTCTTGCTGTAACATTGTTGTAAACATGATAGTTTAATGAAGGCTAAGTTTGTAGACTGCTCCTCACATAAACAATTGTCACCTCTTTTTACACATTTTGTTATGGATGTGTACCAAATAAATGTCATTTGGATCATGATAACTATAGTAATTTTTTTGCTTCTCTTCCCTTTGATACACATCACAGTTGAATAGGTCCTCTGTAAGCATTCATGGTAATAAATACTACTTAATGGGAAGATTTTGAGATATTCAAGAGCAGAAGCAGTCTATAAAGAAATACTCTGGCCATGTAGTGTAAATGCATGCACAGTCTTTGAGATAAAACACATAGTTCTATGTACAAAAAGCGTGACTGAGAAGAGGCTTCTCTGTAAGGAATCATTAGACCATTTTCCTTAAGAATTGTCTTTAATAAAACACATTCCTTTAAAAGCAAGAGATCTTTCTAAGAAAATATTGATTAATCAACCAAAACAAAAACTGAAAGAGGCATGTACTCTAAAAAACTGTAGGGAGAGTGTTACCTAAATTAGGACACTTGGTTTTAAGAGGAACTTTAATCAGGCTTCATTTTACTTATATTTCTCAAAATTTGTATTTCAAAAAGCTGACCTACATGAACATATTTTCAGGCAATCACACCAGAAAGCTATTGATGATAGATTGGCCTAGAAAGTGACTCAGGAAACTAAGGAAGAGCAGAACTCAAAACAGGAAGTTTCAAATAATGAAGCTGTTGTGGGCAGGAAAGAAATCTTACATGGCCTTTCATAATCATAATTTCTGTTTTGTCTGTGCTCATCAAGCTCATTGAGATGTACTGTGGAAGATGTTCTAAATAACCACCCTGACTGAATGGGCTAGGACGTGCAAATGAGCAGTATGGAACTGATTTTCTGGTCAGGGAATATCTGTTTTTAGAACTAAATCTATGTAGAATTGTTGAAAAAGAGAATGATATATTGTACCTGTAATGCTGGAGAAGATACTTGTAAGAGGATTCACACACACTCATACTCATCCTGTGTGAGGTAATGAGGGATCAGAGTACCAACAGTAAACAACAAAGTAAGAATGGATATCTTCTGAAGCGTTTTTCACCAACGTACAGACTACTTTATTTCTCAAATGAGTAATATAACCACTGTGTTTACAACACAGACACGCACCTCTCAATTCTTTGCCATATGTAAATCAAATTAAAATACAGCCAACACTTAAAACCTTCAGAAGCTGTACAGAAGTTAAATATGATTTATATAATGGAACAGTTCTTGTTTGGACTCAAGAATAAATTGAAAGCAATTCAGGGCACTGGTACAGAGCTACAGTCCTCTCTCTGTGTCCTATCATGAACATCATAGCTATGCGGTTCCTGTTACTATTGATTCCCCAGTTTAAGCACTCTAAATTTCTATCAGTGCTTTTTAAAGGCTGTAAATCTGGAATGCACTCTCCTGAAGACTTGCAAATCCTTACTCCAGGTAGCTTCTAGACACAAAGTGTCACTTTGGTTTTGTATTTCTGTATTCAGTAGATTATAAACAATACATATCTCATATATAGCATTATTCAGCATTAAATCTTAAAACTGCTTTACAAAGAAAGTCAATAGCATTTTTCCCATTATATAGATGTGGAAAACGAGGCAAGCCAATAAGCGAATTTGCTCTAGCCAGTGAATATGATCTCCTAAGTCACAGTTCAGTGCTCCGTCAAATAGAATCACTGCTTTTAGMAATTAATACAAAGGAGTTTATCATTTTCTTATTATGCAGGGTTCATTTAGCTATTCTCTGATAAATGTCTTATATATATTTACAGTATTTTTTTAACTCCTTTACACAAGGGTTCCCTGCTTCAATGATGAATCAACATATGGAGAACTTGCAAATGAATACCTAAATAAATACATTTCTGGAAAAGAGACATTTCTGTGTAACTCTTACATTATCTTTACTATGTGATAAAGATAATAAAAACAAACAACGTGTAGCCATAGTACAGTAATACATTTTATAGAAACAATGGAAAAAACCAAAATGGTAATACTTTTATACCAAAAGCACAAGTGTTTGATATAAAGGTGGACTTCATGCTGCCATTACAAGTGGAATACAGTTCTTTATAACATATCATTCAGAAGTATCAGTTGCTTTTAAAACCATTCCCTTCTAATATACTTTGCATCCTTACACAGACAAAGCTCTTTCAGAGCACAGAGTAAGAACTGCAATTTAGAAAAACCTGCAGAAAACTAACTCCTGAACAGGGACAGATAACCAAGCATATCTATATTTTTAGAAAGCCCAGATTAACAACAAGACTCGTGCTAAAGGGTGTGTGCAGATCTCAATCACAGCATGCCACTGTTGCAAAAGAGCTCTGCTTCCAACATCCAACTCTGGAGTATGGCAAAGAATTTAGAGTGGGGTTAATTTTATTTTATAGTTAACAACCAGGCCCAAATCGCTTCAGTATTATCCACCTACCCACAGGCAGAAAAAGCAATTTTTGCCTGCGAATACTACCTGTCTCTCAAGAGAAATTTGTAAATACTAAAGTGGCACCAATTATTTGCTTTCTTGTAAATCTAACAAAAAACAAGCTTCATGCTGTTTTCACTAGTGGTGCGATTTTTTTCACACAGTCAGATCCAGAACCTGCAGAGAAATTAATCAAGTTCTAGATACCTCAACCCCCCTGAATCTAATATGGTTACAGCACAGAAAGCCTATCCTAATATTTAAGAGTCAGCCAACCAGTTTCTTAGGCCCAAAGCAGCCTTGAGCAAAAGTCAGGACCTGTTAGTATTGTTTATACATTAAGACACTACACTTCAACCCATTTTTGGATCACTTGTCAAGAAAAGTATGAACTGTTAATGCTTACCACATCCAGCGGCTGTTTAAAATGAAATTTGTGTCCCCTTTCATGAATTCAAAGGTGCGCTGATGCAGGAGAAGGATCCAGGTTTGGAAGCCCTGTTATGCTGACCTTAGGGCACTGTGCTTCACAGAGGCTTCCTTCTTATGCTCCTCTCTTTTTCTTGTGAGTGTTCAATAAGGAAGATAAACCAAGAGGAGCAATGCTGGGACTGAAACCGAGTGCTGCAGTGCACAAGCTAGTCCTCTTACAAAAGTGTAACCTAACATATGTACGGCTTGTATGGAAATGAATATGCAGCGACAGTCACTAAGGAGCACTTTGGTTTTCTCCTGGTGCAGAGAGAGAAGATTTCAGTCTATCCCCCAAGAAATCTTCAGTAAACTGTGTAATGCATTAGGCAAAAAATGAAGATCACCCCATGTCATTCAGAGGTTAACAACTCTTTTAAAGATCCGAGTGTAGTGCACCCATAAGTAAACTACCTGATTCAAGAATCAATCACTTACTAAACTTAGTCTAAACAACATTCTTTCCCAGTCTGTATGTGGCCGTTATTTAGACAATCAATACAAAATAAGGTGATAAAGGCTGTTTTAGTGTCTTTTAGCAGACCGCTAAGAAAATGTTTATATGTAAACCAGAAGATGCCCAGAATACTGAAGGGAACCCTTTTGGGTCAGGAGCACTCAGTGTTACATTTTTCAGATGCACCAAATTTCATTTCTGCACCTGCAAAGAAAACAGCATCAACATCCAAGTTCAGTGTTTTCAGATCACTATCATCTTCACTAAAGGTGCAAACAAGGTGCATGCCACTGCCTTTTTATCAATGTTTTCTTTGCACAAACTAGCCTCCCAATTCTGTGTGTGTCTATTGTGCTTTAATAGAAGTGTTCATTTACACTATTCTACACTTAAATCCTGTGCTTAACAGATGCTAAGCACCCCTTAACTTCCCAGCTTTCTCTCAGGTTCTGGCCTTTACCCTGGATTTAGTGCAGCCCAGCTGAGCATGAGCTAGTCTTATGCATCTACCTGAGGCCTTGACTAACCTGGCAAATAGTGTCTTTTGTTCCTTTAGAGAAACATCATTAGAACCTTTAAGTATCTCATTTTTTAATTTAAACAATGATGTAATCTATTTTAGAACACTCTTTCTTTAGTTTGGCAAATACAAACGTGACAGGAAGGTGAATCCCATTTTAATTTGGTTTTTGCCATTTTTATTAAAATTTTAAATTTGATAGATTTTAAAATTTTAAATATGATAGATTGCTGATCGACACATGTTTTGGTAATGAATTAATAAGTATCATATACATTTTTCTTTATTATTTATTTATATTACTTACTTTATTAGTAGTAAAAAATAAATTACTTCCACGTTTGTCAGATGGAGTTTTAATAGGTGAATAGATACTTTTAATACTTTTCAACAATATTCATAAGAATTATTATAACACTAGCAATTGTTTTCTCTAATACTCTTGTATTTCAAGTCCTTCACTTTTTGTGAACCATTAAACTGTCAGGAAAAAAAAACTAACTATTTTTCTTTTATCTTTATTATTTCAATTAGATTAATATTTCCCAAGTTTATAATTAATTTGTTAAAAATGTCATTATAGTAAAAAGTCAATACTCCTTCTGTTCCTTGCTGGCAAACTTTCTCTACAATGTAGAAATTTATAACGGTGCCAGAAATCATCAATTTGCCTAAATATGGATATACACATGTCAAATATTTGTTTCTTGATACCTATTACCATCGTATCTAGATGAATCTTCTATTATTTATTATTTGAAACATAATATGAACAATTTAAGTAGATATTTAATACAAATGTCCAGCATCTCTGCTAATGTTGCCACAGTCCTTTGGGATCTAAATATTTCTTCTGCAATTGCACTCTAGCTTAGAATAAAAGGAAACTTATGATTTTGTATTTTGAAATCTAGCAGGCCAGATTATCATAATCATTTCAGTACAAAAGTATATATACTGAAAACATAAGATTTATCACATGAAGTACTCACAAGTGTTGTGATGGTTAGTAGCAAATTTCACATAAAGAACTATATATTAATTCTTGCAAGTTTAAAGTCATTTTCATCCTCTAGTCTGTGCATAATGTGTGAGAGAATTTTATAATTTTAATGCCAGAAATAATATACCTGTAAAAATGTCTTTATATAAGCAGCTTGATACTGGGAAGTTCTTAGCCATTTCAGATCTTTGCAAATAATGCTATAAACCTCAATTTCACAATGAAATAACATAGTAAGACTATGCATTTTATTGAATTATTCCTGTATGGGACTACTCTAAATTTCATCTCATACTAATAGTTACTTTTATTTGTTCTTTAGTAATAAGTCTAAACTTAATTTCTACTTAGCAAATACTTTTTCCTGTTGTTTCCAGAGTAGCTGGAGTCAACATGATGTCTTCCCAGCACCTGTATTTAACAGCAGATCTACAAATAAAAGCAAAAATATGCATAGATATTGGAATAATGAGGAATAATCTCTGTTGTGGTGTTCTCTACCACAATGAAGCATCACCCAATACCAACATGATGACTCCCCAAAATAGGATTCTTAGAGCATTCTAGAATACATTTTTCACTCAATTAATTTTATGATGAAATCACGTTTCCTAAGGCTGATGTTTTGAAATTGGAGAATGAAAAAACAGCTAGGTCATGTACCCCATTCCAACAATCAGTGCTGCATTGTTTTTACAATATTTTTTCTCTAATGTTTGTTTCTGATTTTTAAATGTTAAGTAGTGTAGCTTCTATTTATTCTCATTCTGGTTTTTTTTCTAACATAAACATCTGCTGATGGCCACAAGAGATTGTTATAGATGGACATTTTTTCTGACCTCGTACTATGACCTTTATGTTTTTATGCACCACTACTCTTGGAAAACTGTTCTAAAGTCTATTGATCTCATGATCAAATCTTCATCCTCAAATGTAATTGGATATTTTTAACTTCCTGATATTGCACAAAGGTAGTATTTTCTTTCACTCCGTTACTTTTTAATAGTTTCCAATACTGTCTCAAAATTCTTTCCCTTAGGTTTTTCTACCTTTTAAATATTTACAGGGCATCATCATGTACCTTTCCCAATGTTAGACATTATTTGATCAATTCTTACCCAGGGGAGCATTTAACCAAATGATGCGCTAACCCTGATGTCAGCGTAACTATTTATACCTTTCAGCATATGTTTTCTTTTGCTGCACCATGGCCTTAGATCTTTCACTCTATTATAGCAAATAATTATTTGCCATTTCCTTATTACTTTTGTAGTTTTTCTCTTGACTTCTTCAACACACCGGTGTTTTTCTGAATTGAATGTGAAGTACAAAAAATTTGTGTGCACATTTTAAGCTGCTCCAACACGAAACTCACATTTTATACCACTTTCACAAACTCCCAATGGAAACATCATTTTTAATACTTGAAACTTTCATCTCTCATATGAGGCATGTTTTTTATCTCATATGAAGCGTGTTTTTGCTGTTGTTGTTTTACATTTTTACAGAAATTAAAAAATACAGAGGTAATTAGAGGAAGAGCACAAGACCAAATAAGCAAGAACCATAAGGAATGAAGAGCTGTAAGGGACCACAGAGGTAATTGTGGGACAACAAGAGATAATAATAAACACTGACAAAGTATACACTGACATAGACTAAAACTACTCTTCACAGATAGTTACCCCATACACTCACATCACTGTGATTTCATCTTGACCGCTCATCCCTTGTTAGATTATGAGAATGACTTTAAAGCCTCTAATGAAAGAGGCTTCACGACCTAGACAGTCTGTTCCATTCACTAATTATCCCTGTAGTTAGAAAAACCCTTTACAATCTAATTTAAATCTTTTGCTGTGAGTAAAATCCTATGATATGAAGATACGAAGAACCATTGATTACTGTATCTTTAGACTGCTGTCCTCCGAAACTTCATCAAGTTACCTGTATCTCTCTTGAAGTAAACCCTAAAGTGAAAGACGTTATCCATTTTAACATCACCAGCCTGAGGTAAATTGTAATAATTATCTCATGTCTTAAACACAACACTCCTAGTTACACATTTCGGAAAAATATCTCCTGTTTTTGCCATTCAATTACAATAATTCAAATTCAGCTTTTATTTCTCTATCGCCCTCCTCCTTTCAGATGGTGCAACTCCCTAACCAGTGACTTTACATTTTGTACTCAAGACTTATTTCTCCTTCCTAAAAGTAACACTTTGGTCTTGCTGTTACTGAATCACTCCTGCAGTTTTGTCAAGATCACTCAGAATTCTGAGACCTTCCAACAGGCTTGCAAGCCCTTCCACTTTAACTGATTACAAAAAATTAACTGATTACAATTTCATGAAGACCAAAGTGAGGAAAGCACTGATTTTACTTGGTCTTTCACTTGCTTTTTTTTAATTCATTTTTTGAACCTTTAATGTAATACTCAAAGTGACCTTTTGGACCGTAGTAGTAAAAAATTAGACATAAATTTGTTATGGAAGAAAATGATGACTGTATTAATGGCCTGCAAAAACACTGGTTGTATAAATGTTTATGCAAATATATTTTTATCAAGAATAATCCGACTGGAGATGCTCCACTATTACCAGTATTCAAATTCCACAGAGCTAGAGAATGGACAACATGAACCCTTTGTCTGGACCCTTCCAATCTCTCCCCAGTTCCCTCCATTTTCACATTCTCCAAGCATGCACCTTGGGCAGCCTGCTCAGTGTCTTTTCTGAGCATAAATCCTTGACAATATGGAGATGACTCCAGTGCGTTAATTGGAAACTGCACGGGAGGCAGCTGAGTTGCTGGCAGCATAGCACTAAAAGTCATCTTTCTGAGCTACGATGTGCTAATTTTTATTAATTATTACAAGTATTAAATAATATTACTATTTTAGCCTGGTACCCACTGCATTTCTTACATACGAATTGCAGAGAGTGACCCTTGGCACAAAGAAGCGGCTTAATAAATCAGTTAGTTATACATTAACTATGAAGCAAATTTATTTATTGCTACCTGCACTTTTTTAAGACTCAAAGCATAGATAAAAGATTCTTATATATATCTTTACAATAAAAAATAACAGAGGCTATAGTCTTGAAGATGCAATGACAGTGGAAGGACATCTTGCTGAAGAAAACTAATATATAAAGCAGTTAAACTATGACAAAAAGGTGAAATATTATTAAATTTAATTCATTTATTCACTTATGAATACTGTATGTGCATCTACAAAGGTATGCTTCTTAATGCAATTTAATGGCTTTGAATGTAATTTTCACACTATTTACAGATCTAACCCTTCTCTGCAACATCAGTTTCTCAATAATCAGCACTTTTATGTTTGCTAACTCCCAATAATATTTGTAAAATAAAGGACATCATAGAGTAAACTTTGTTTAACTTCAGTCTAACCCACACCTTGTTCTGTATAGTGCCATCCTGAGAACCATCTTTGGTAAGCATTCTAAACAAAGGAAGTCTCAGTTATCTATCTTTCCTTCTATAAATATTATCAACCTAGCAACAATGTGATTAACTATGACTGTTACTAATAAAAGTAGTAGGTAGTTCCCTGCATATTTTCATTTTAGTTTCTAGACAGAAGAAGTGTTTTTAATATTGGCAGAGAATGGATTTTCTTCATAGTAGAAAGTATTGTAGCACTGAATAAAGTCTTTCTGATCAAACCATACCATAATAGCTTTTGTCTTGTGTCACTTTATGTTAGCCAGCATCAGAAGAGAAAATAAGCAGAGGCTTGCTATTGTGCCTCTATTTTAAAAGGGCCTTCCATCTGGTAGGAAGCAGAAGCCATCAGCACTGTAATTAAAATGCAATTACTGTCCCCCGCCGCAATCCCAGGACGACCATTCCATCTGTGTGATATACAGTGGAAAAAACACAATTTTTTGCACTTTTCTAGCTCCATTAAGTTTATTCTCTTTCTATTAATTAATCTAACAGCACTAAGGGGTCGTTCGTGTTTTGCAAGCCATTGTGTCACAAACTGCGCACTCACAAAGACTGAAACCACATGAATTTTTAAAACTCTCCGCTATCCCTGTGACATAAAACCTTAATTACTTCTGACTAAATCTGTAATTAAAATATATCACCGCAGCAGATTTACCTGCGTGTGGGTGTTGGAGTGCATGCTTCTGTGACTGTCACAAATGAATCACTCTGAGACGGTGTTATAAAAAGGGAGATTAGGATGTATGACAGAAAGGATGCAGAAAAGGGACTTGAAAATGAAAAACTGGCAGCAATCTAGGAAGAAGTTGTACACTGGTAAAATAAGAAAGAGTGATTCTCTTATTTTGTTGATTTTTTAAAATAAAAATATTCATAGTATGTATAGAGACATACCAGATGCTCCCATGTACAGTTTATTCTTATGTAGTCCTACATTTTAATGTGCTACCATGACGTTGTAAAAATAAAATGACAATAAGTAAAATATCACATACTATAAAATAAGATCCCATAATATTTTTCATGGCAATCCATCTTGTATTCACAGAGATAATCTCATAATCTACCCTTCCTTTCATTCACAACTGTGCAGTCCAAGGCCTTCCATCTGCAAACCTACAAAATCTTAAAACCTTTGTGAGAAGTACAGGCATTGTGTATATCAAGACAAAAATATTAGCTAAATATTACGGTGAAATCTTAGCCCTGTCAAAGCTTGTTGGAGTTGTGTCTTTGACTTCAGTGGAGTCAAAGAGTATTTTGTCTTTTCTTTTAATGCATGTTGCTAGGGGAAAACAAAGAAACAAGACCCTCTGCAAATGACCAGCTGCAAGAGGTGAGCGGACGAGCAGTGAACCTCAGCATGAGAATCTTTGCTGTAAAATGTCATGCAAAAATGATGTTAAAAGTCCTGGCAAATAAAAAATTCCCCCCCCCCCCCTTTTTTTTTTTTGAGTTTTGAGTATCTTGGAATCCACTAAGGCTCAGCATGTGTATAAGTGTTTTTACAAACTCAGCATGTGGGCTCAATATGTCTCCAACAGAAGAGAATTTTGGCATTTCATAGATTTCATAAAGGGTAAGGCCAGAAGTATTCGTAAAATGTTTAGGCTAGCTTCCTGCAGCTCATAGGTCATTAAACATGCCACTCACCCTCTTATTTAGTACAATGACATGGTTTTTGCCAGTGCATATATAAAGTCCTATTTCAAAGATACCACAAGACGTGGAGTCCCAATTTAAGAGTTTGCTCCAGTAGGTAATGATACCTAGCAGTAAGAAGTTGCGCCTCACTTCAACTTGTTTTATCTGGTTTAAGATTCCAGCATTAGTTTCTACCAAGCTTCTGTGCTTGAATTAAAAAAGCTTTTTAATACCCAGTATTTTCTTCCTGTAAATTTACTTGCACACTGTAATCATGTTACCTATCAATCTTCTTTTGATAAGATAAACAGATTGAGCTATTTAAATCTCCCACTATAAAGCATTTTCTCCAGCTCTTAAAATGTTTGTGTCGTCTTCCTGTACCTCCTGCAATTTTAAAAACGTGGAGAACAACAGTGTGTAAAATATTCTCCATCCTCAAGGTAAGACAAAAATGATGAGATTTGCTACTTTATGTGATTACTAAAATAGCTTGAGCTAGGAATTGGTACTTGACAAGGAGAAAATGAATCTGATCAGCAGACTCCCATGAGGAAGTGGCTCCAGCAGCTGGTGAGTTCCCACAGATACTATGGAGAGCTTCAGCTTGCATGCAGTTAAGTTACCAATGATAACCTAATTGGCAATATCTTGGGTTTCTGCAAGGAAAGGCTCCCAGGCCAGTCAGCTACACAGAACCTACAAGAATTTAGTGGGTTCAGGAGTCACTGTCTCACTGGAACCAGATGGTTTGGCTATAGCTTGTCTCTGTGTAGGAAAGCAGTTCTCACACACTTCCTATAAATGTTGTCATTCAAACTGGTATTTTTTAAATCCAAAAAAGTGATGATTTGGTGTTGCTTAAATAAAAAAAGAAGTGATATCACATGTTGCCTAGCCTCAAATGCTGAGTATTCCATAAATGAAGGTATATTACTGTATAGAAAGACAACAGAGAGAAATCTTAAGATTAACTACATGTGATTGAATGAATAAAGCATCAAATTCAACATTGGTCGTGTATGAGGTATGTTGGCACTTACATATAAAAAAGAGCTAAACTTACATTAAAAAATTAAAAAATTTTATAGGAATCACTGATAAATATAATTGCTTATAATTGGAGCAAAGATAAAGATTTTAGATATGCTGGCTTTCTGGCTACAATACAGTTTTATGATAAAATTATTAAAATATTTTTTATTTTAAATGATTCTGTACACTCATTTGAAGGAGGTATAAATATCTGAGTAGGATTCTTTGCTCTGCTCTAATGCTGGTCTTCTCATTATCTAGATCACTTCCTCGCCTGTGTAAGCATAACAGACACAAGAGTACATATCTAGTTCTAATGCATATTATGACAGTAGTTAGTGGCCCACTCCTAGATCCTTTTTACATTCAAATCCTACTGGTATAATATATTTAGAAATAAACTGCACACAAAAATGTCCAGTCTAAGAAATACAAACATGACATAGTAAGCCTACATAACTCATTTGATTGTGGCGGGAGTTGAATAAGACTAGATTCATTATGCCAGTTACTTTGTCAATACAGTTATAGGTACATGGAACATAATACTTGCATATCCCCAAATGCTGTCTAATGCTATTAAGTTCACCTCCTAAGGACACCCTATAGGACACTGGTTATTGTTTTGCCATAGAAAAGAGTCTGTGCTAAATAGGAACATCTTGATGGAATTAAACTGACTAACAAGAACCTGGAGGGTAAGCAGGGACTTGTCTCTGCACGCCCTCTCAAAAGCATCTCCTGTCTAAACATATTCTAAACTGGAATGGCAACCCATACTAACAATGAATGTTAAGAATTATATAGAAAGACAAAAGAAAATTGGTTCTTTTTTTTACAGCAAACTATGAGAATACATGTTTAAAACATGGTATCTGCTTCAACCACTTCTTGGTACCCAGAAGCTGCCTGCTGCCTGTGCAAAGGTAAGAAAAGACCTCTTGACTGCCAACACTATCTGTTTTGCTAACATAGCGCATAAAGCAATACTAAATTAGCTTTCATATCATACAGTCTATCACTGTTTGACCCTCTGGGCTGTTTTTATTTATAGAATGTAGTTTCGGGTTTACTTTAGTGTTTTCATATTAAATAAATATTCATGAAAGTGCACTCTTCCTGAAATCGGGTCATTTAGGCAGACTATCCCATTAAAAATAGATTTACTTTTTTTACAGGTGTCATCCATTAAGGTAGGGAATAGAAAAAATCAGCCAATTGTATCTGTCAAGAAGATGTTAGTCCTTCTGGAAAGTCGGTTTTCTGTCCTTTACATATAGCACTTAATAGCAAAATGACTAACTTCCTTTCTGTAGTATTCATACTTCGGGGAATTTTTACCGTTGCAAAATTTGTATCTGAGGGATTGAGGAGATATTTTAGTCCTTCCAAGTTGTTCAGACTCTGACACCAGGCATATAAATAAAAGTATGCTCTTATTGGCTAAGATGTGGCCAGACTCTTGCAAGATTGGCTCAGAGAAGGGGAGTTTAACTCCTCACTAGGATTAAACATGAACAAGTGACAGAAGACAAAGCAGAACACCAGTGTGGTCTCTCCTAGGGCGTACGATATAGGAAGCTCCACAGAGCAGTGGATCCACTAGGGTTCTGTTTAGTGTGGCTCTTGGTCATATAAACTCATGGTGTGTACACACAACAGTGTGGGTTCTTAAATTCAGCCTTCATCTTCTGTACACTCGAACCACAGCAGTTCAGTTGGAAAGAATGTGGAATAAGAGTTTTAGGAGCATGTATAAAGAGGAAATAACGTCTGTGACAGATGCCATAGGAAGAACTGGCAAGACTTGGATACAGTCCGAACAAAGGGCCAGGGTGAGAGGTGTGATCAAAAGCACAGGGTTGGAGGAATGGAGGCAGGCACTTCTATAGAGCAGTCCATCACCCCACTCCCTCTCAGAAACTGTTTTAAAATGGGATGAATAGCCTTTCAGAGGGACTTTTGGGGTTTTTTTGTGATGTACAGAGAGTGCTTAGACAGCTAATCTAGACTGGAAATCTAAACTTCAGACTGCGACATTTAAGTGAGATGAGTTTTAAGATTAACAAGGACACTTTATCAAAAGATCCAATCAACTTTGACAGGTGTATTTCCCCAGTCAGAACTGGTATTTCCAGTCCAGCCATCACCAACCATCAGTATGGATATTCCATCGATATCTAAGAACACAGCTAGTTATGAAACAAAACTGTGTGAAAATGAAATCTTTGTAGAAAGGAAGCATGAGAACATTTTCATCGTTCCAATGCCAGTGAGCCTGTAACGAATTGCAATTTCACCACGTGGCATTAAACTCAGGGCCAAATTTTCAGAATGTGAGTTTGTGCTAATATAAAAGTGGTAACACTTACATATTGCATCCATTACCAATAGATCAGATACATCAGCAAAAAAGTTCCACAGTTTTCTCTTGTTTTAGTGCCACCAAATAGTGTTGTATTAAATGACTAACCAAAAAACATAGAGGTTTTCCAAAACCTGATATTCAGGAGGGTGTTAAAAAGAAGAAATTATCCATTTTCCATGGGTATTTTCCTAGCAACTTAAAGAGTCTTGAAGAATACTCTTAATGTGTTCAGTAGGACATTAATACAGAAATCAATAGCTCCCATTCAAAAGATAAAAACAACTACAGAGAAAAGCAATTTTCAAATGCAGCAATTGTTGCAAACATAGGTTTTTTAAAAATAAGACAAACATTATCATACAACATTAAAAAGTGAAGCGATTCACAAATAACTAACCTTAAGTCAGCCTTGCAAAGTTCTAATTGCCCACTTGCCTGGGGTGAGAAATTCTTTTGACGGGCAAGTAAATTATCATTAGTCTTGTCCATTATCATCAATCATTATGGTAAAATGCTGATGAGTGAATTTATGCCTAGGAATTTTCATGTCAACTTTACAACGCAGGTTCAAATTAAGTTACAAGTCAGGGCACAAAAGAAGTCAAAATCAACTGTATAAATTTCTTCATCTGCATGCTGATGTGTGTCGTGGTTTAACCCCAGTCGGCACACAGCCACTCACTCACCCTCCCCCCCCCCCCCGGTGGGATGGGGGAGAGAATTGGAAGGGCAAAAGTAAGAAAACATGTGGGTTGAGATAAGAACAGTTTAATGATTGAAATAAAATAAAATAAAATAAAATAATATAATTGTTGTTGTTGTTGTTGTTGTTGTTGTTGTTGTTGTTGTTGTTGTTGTTGTTATTGTAATGAAAAGGAAAACAACAAAAAGAGAGAAAGAAACAAACCCCAGGAAAAACAAGTGATGCAACCACTCACCACCTGCCAACCAATGCCCAGCCAGTCCTCAAGCAGCGATTGTTGCCCCCTGACCAACTCCCCCCATTTTATGTACTGAGCATGACATCATATGGTATGGAATATCCCTTTGGCCAGTTTGGGTCAGTTGTCCTGGCTGTGCTCCCTCACAGCTTTTCGTGCACCTGGCAGAGCATGGGAAGCTGAAAAGTCCTTGACTTAGTATAAGCACTGCTTAGCAACAACTAAAACATCAGTGTGTTATCACATTATTCTCATGCTAAATCCAAAACACAGCACTATACCAGCTTCTAGGAGGAAAATTAACTCTATCCCAGCCAAAACCAGGACAATGTGTATAAGCCTTACAATTTTTAGGAAGCAAGACCTCTAAGTGTTTTTAGATATATTAAAAATGATTGTGTGTCACAAGGTCTGTAAGGGAACATTTAACCAAAAAGATCCATGCAAGATGACTGGACTTTGTTTCTATTCGTAGAAAACTACTCTCAAATACTTGAATAAAACTGCAAAGCATAATTCAGGTAAAAGAGCTGAACAGACTTCTGAAAGAAGAGTTCCAGCTCTGTGCAAATGAGGCTTATTTATTCCTTGGCTGATTGGCAACAAACAAAGACTGAGGAGCCTCCTACAGTAGGGCTGCTCTTGCAAAGAATTGCTAGATTTAAGAAAGCATACGCTGTTGCTGAATGCAAGTGTCAACAATAACAAATCACCATTACCAGGTACACAGTTATCTTATTAGAGCTGCTCTTAGCTAAAAAACAAAAACAAAAACAAAAACAAAAAACAAAAAAACATTTTTCTTCTGAATAACTTCAGTGTTTTCTCAAGAAGAGAATGAAATTTTTCTAATAGCCTGCATATGTTGATACACTGGTGGGATAGGTAGTGCTGTTCATTACTGAGTTCTAATTCTCTTTCTTCAACCAGCTTTGGAGTTGGCTACAACTCTAACAAAATTCAAACATTGTGTTTAAATGGGGTGACTTTTTTTGCCAATTGCCTGATGAGAATTAACGTGTCTTGAAAATTGTAGGCAAAATTGAGGGCAAAATATTTTAAACATTCCTGTGGAAGAGGATAGAGAGGAATACTGAAGTCCTTTAAAACATTCAGTGATGTCTCCTTTGATATTCCCTACTACAGCGAGGTGGTGAGGTCAGAGGTGGAGGAGGAGACACAAAGAATCCTTCATTCAGAGTTGCATCTTTTGCCATGCCCATTAAAAGCTACCCCAAACTGGGCAAGTCATAGATGTAAAAATAACAGTTCAAATAGGATCAACAAGAGAAAAGCTGAAATCATACTCTAGCCATGCACAAGACCTCCTCTGAAGGATGCTCTAGCACATTGTGGGTAATGTGCAATTGTCCAGGTCCAAGCACTGTTGCCTGGAAAAAGAGAATGATTTTTCTTGTGCTTTCCATGCTCCGTCTTCTGTGTACATGCAGCACAGAGGAGGAAGCTCCAAAGGCTGAACACACAGAAAACATGAACTGAACTTGACAACAGAAGCAGTAATTTAGGACAAGAATCAGAGAATTGCAATGGACTGGAAGCTGCAGCAGTACAACCGGGAGAGGAAATTAGTGGGTGATAACCTGAAAGACAGATATTAGATGAGAACCAAGGTGAGGAGATTAGGTGTGGCTGAGCAGTCAGACCTGAACTGGAAGTCTGTGAGCAAGAGATATATTGAAAGAAGATACAAAGGCCATAATCCATTATGAGAAGTGGAACCACCTGGGCAAACAAATGTTATTAGCAAGACAGAATGTTGCTATAAGTTGGGAGAAGGAACTGGATGGAAGACAGGAGATGTGAGGTTGGTGGAGATTGAATGGGAATGGCTAAAAATGGAAACTAAACCTTAGAGTAAGACAATGATCCAGATGAGGTGACAGAGAGAGACTATAAGTGGGTCTGTAAAGGGATTGGTACAAGGATGAAGATCAAGACAAATGACTAAGATGAACAAGGCCCCTGGAACTGGGAAGAGGACCCATATAAGTACGGGGAAGATGGGTAGGGTATTGTAATGTCCTACACACACAGTAGTGAGGCTATTGCTGAAGTGTTAAAAAAAAGAGAAAATTATACTGGCCAACCTGAAACTTTAATCCAGTTTAGGTAAAAATTAATTCCATTTTTAGTCTATCCAGTCCAGACCCCTAGACAGGGGCTAATACAAGCTGCTTCAAAGAAACATACATAAAACTCTGGAGAAGGAACCTAACACAATAAATATGTCTTCTCACTTGCTACTGATTAAATATTACTACATTCTCAAATTTGAGAGCTTATAGTCCTGCAAGCTTAATTTCTATTCTATTCATACAATGACACTTTTTTATTTTTGGCATTTGCCTAGGATAGGCTTTCTATTCATATATGTACTTTATCTCAGGAAGGCACATAGTCTGGGTTTGGTGAATGACTTCTCAGAATCCCCAGGCCTATCACTTCATCTTGACAATGCATGATATTATATGTAATTATGGATTTATTTCCTGAAAGAAAACTTTTTGTTTATTTTACTGGAAGAAAAACAATTTAAACAAGAGTTCATAATAGAGATAAGTTCTAGATATATGTTTCAATAGATTCACATTCTTGGCAGCTACACATAAGTGAAGCCATACTGCAATACATTTAGATGCAGCGGCCAACAGCAGGGGCCTAGCGCAATGGAACAACCAAAGCAGCTGGAGAATTTCATAAATTTATAGATTAAAGGCCTGAGGGGATCATTGTGATCATCTAATCTAACCTTTTGTATAATACAGGCATGTACTAATTCTTTTTTGAATTAAAGTATATATTTTAGGGCGAAAACATCCATCAGTTGCCAGTGATGGAGAACGAACCAGTCTATGGTAAATCATTCCAACACTAATTAACCTAACAGTTATAAATAATTTCTAGTCTGAATTCATCTCAGCTTCAATTTCCAGTCATTCTATTCATACTTTTATTTACTGAACTGAAAAGCTCATTATCAAAGCTTTGTTTTCTAATCTTTTACTCATTCTTGTGGCTCTTCTCTAGAGCATTTCCAATTTATCCAGACCCTTCTTGACTTTATATTCATATTCAGTTCATAAAGCAACCCTGTTTTTTTTCAGGGTCTTTCTTCCTATGCCAAAGTTTCCCCATCTAGATGGACATGAACACCTATCCTTTTCATTATTTATTACTTGCCCAGTTCTTTGTCACTGTGATCTTCATCTGTGTTTTATGTTTTCTTTCAAATCATGATAATAATGTTAAACACTAGGGATCTAAGAGCTCAAAAATTACCTACCACTGGAGAAAGCTGTTCTTTGCTGAAGTCATTCAGACATTAAGATATATATATAAAGAAAAAAACTGATGGCAGTTCTATATTCAAAGCTTTGAGTACTACTTCCAGTGATTAACTCACATCTCAGTAAGAAGTTCCTCAGAGAAAAATATCTTCAGATTCAGACACCAATTCCAAAGAAGATGAGGATATTTCCTTCTTAAAAAAATAAAAAACCACCAGAGCAGTAACACTTGATTTCAAACCTACCAATCTTTATTTGATGATCACCTGTGTGACTGCTATGGTGCAATATGTAATAATAATTGCAGCTTTACAGAGATTATATTAATATTATATTTTCAAACATCCCAAAAGATTTACCAGTCTGATATAAAGTCTAAACACTTTAAATTAGTTTCATGATTTTATTTTCTTTTAGCATGAAATTTGGTGAGCTTAAGATATAATTCTGACCCTGGACTCTCCAGACAGATTTTTGATAAATACATATTGGTTGTTGATGATTATTTCTTATTCCCTGCCAACTTGATGATTCAGATGATACCTTTTTTCACATTGTTTCCACTCTTCCCTAGACTTAAATGAATCAAAACAGGAGATAAACTCATAGGAATTGTGGCATTTTCATTCCTCTGGATCAAATCTAGTTATTTTGGCTGACGCAATACAGAGTTCTTATATCTTTGCCCCTTATTTTCTTCTGTCTCCATAAAAGCAGATACTATGTTAATAAGACAAGAAGGATATAGAAAATGTAATTTACATGGACCATAGGAAATGAGAGACTACTCATCTGGCACACAGTCTGGCCCTCCATTTTCAAAGTGCACGAGGCACAGCTGAAATAAGTGCAGATACTTTTGAGAATGTTCTCTGTCAAGGATAGGAGACTGAGACTAAGGGATGATTTGCATTAGCAGCAAAAGAATTTTTAGATTAATTGCAAAGAGTTAGAAATGGTGGCAGTTACATTCTGTAGCAAACTACGCTGAAACAATATGAGTTGTCATGTAAAGGCCCAAGACCTCAAATCAGTAGACTGATTACAAACTGCTACTCCTGGAACACGTGTATAATTTTGAACTAAACCCAAGATTCCTATGGTACTTAAGCACCTACGTAGTAATGAAGATTTAGCCTTAAGTGTAGGACTCATTTGAAAAACATAAAAATAAAAACTAGAGACCTAGTAGTCTCTAGTAGTTTGGGTTTAAATTACTTTAGTGATTTACTTAGAGAACATAACATTGAAAAGCTCTGAAGAAAGAAGATAGTTGGCATTATGACCACGAGTCATTTTATGCTAAAAAATATTCTAAGAAATAAAGCCTGCTGTTACCTATAGTAAACAACCATTTATCACTTTGAAGACTATATGATCTGATCTTTTCAGAAAAGTGGGTAGAGTTTTAACTTAAATACAGGGTAGACTTACACTCAGACAAAAATTATTTGGATAGGTCACTTCCTGATCAGATTTCTAATGTTCATTCTGTTCTAACATGACTAACCTATAATAACTGCTAAAGAGCTGATAGTTATTTTTCCTATAAAGCCACAGAATACTCAATTTTGACTACCAATTTTAAAACCTGCAGACAAATACTACAATGACTGAAAGCACTGTAGAAAAATGTTATTGCTGATAGGTGTTAATTTTGAAAAGAACTTTCTTTGCAAAAAGCTGGCCATTATTTGATGCTTTTTGTAGGTGTTGAAAGTAACTAGGTCATTTTCTTACATTCCCTGTAGATCCTTCCTGTCCTAAAAAGTCTTCATAAACAAAAGCTATCATTTTGGCTATGCATACTGAGATCTGGAAATATACTCATTACAAGCGTTATATTTTGACGAGGCAAAAGTGGAATGAAGCTCAGTTGTGATTCACCATCTACAAAAATTTTCTCCCTAGTGCAAACTAATCTAAATGCTACATATATATATCATTAGTATATATATTAGCTATTAGTATATATATTAGTATATATACTATATATTAGTATACATATTAGTATATATACATACTAATTCAGAGTTGCAGGAATCTTTTATAATGTATAACTGTAATACCATTATTTAAACATTTCTCAGAATCTATCAATCAGGCTAGATACTGTGGTTGTACTAAGCCTATCTTCTTTCTAATTAACTCTCTTGGGATTTCATCATTTGTACACAATTCAGCCACACAAAATCTATTAATAACAAGAGTAAATCTTCTTCAAAATAACCTTACCTTGAACTTAGGATTTAACCTTAAAATTTCTTTTCTTATCAAACTACCTTAAAAATTAAATATTTTGTTCTGCATAACATTAAAACTTGAAAATGTGTGGTTTTTCTATGGAACCATATTCTGAGAAAAATGTAAATAATGAAAAAATTAGATAATTACAGAAATATGTGGCATAATATGTATATTAATATTCCCCCCCCCCCCCCCCCGCTCTAAAAGATTCTTATTGGAAAATATTATGTAATTACACTTAAGTTAGCAATTGCCACCAAACTGATATGAAATTCAGGCAGCTCAGCAACAATCTACCAAACAGGACACTACACAGGTAACCAAAGAGTTAGTATACTTCAACTTTCACACTCTTCAGAAATAGTGCCAAAAGCTGCAGTGAAAAAAGACATGTAAATTAATTTGTTCAATCTACAGTCAATTGCACTGAACTCAAAAACTTCTAGAAGATGTTACAAAAATGACACTTTTGACAATTTCACCTTGCCAAAGAAGAAATTTGCGTGCAGCGGTGAGTTAAGAACAAGTGGATCTACTGGATTAATATGAAATTATGTAGTTGGTCTGAAACATTAGGAAGTTCTACAGGTTTTGCAACCTTTCTTGTTTTAGGGGAAGTGTGCTACGAATATTATGGAGGTAATCTTGATGGTACTCCTTGTCATGGGTATACGTCTCTGAAGAAGTAATTTGGGTCTGTATAAATACGCCTGAACTTCAGAAATAAACTGGAGGCACTATGCTATCTAAATAATTTTTGACCCTTTGGGGAATCAGCAATACACTTTTGTAAAAACATATGCTTATTTATTTAAGCTAGTTTATAAAAAAAGTGGTTTAGGTTCAGATTCCCAAAAACATATAAAAAGTACTTGGCAGACTTTGGTGATTAACTCCACATTTTAATCCAAAATTCAATTCAGAGGAAATAAATACAAGCTATTGAAACTTGCTAAACACTGCTTTTTGACTGAAAAGTTCTCTAGGCACCTGAAGGTTCTCAATGTACAAATTCCCAGGACTGCTTTGCCCGAGCATTTGGATAACCAGCTCTATTCCAAGTAACCTGGGATCAGAAACTAGGTGGAAGAGTACCTAAAACCTCCAAATGGCCTTCCTTACAGCATGCAGATAGAGGATCAGGCCTTTGTTACAGGGGCCTTGATTTTGAACTGTAATTAAACATTAAGGAGGTAATGTCAACAATTCTCCGCATAATATCTGCTAAATATTCAACAAGGAAGGAGGTGCCTGAGTTCACCTTCTGTTCAAGCCTGAACAGATGCAAATCCACCTTTTTCCTACTACAGAGAACAGCAAGAGCACCTTTCTTCAGTGCTGGTGAAGTAGGAACACTGTCCTGGTGGTTAGGTTCTAAGGCTGTTTACTTGTAAATTCTAGTAGCTCCTCCCAAAATTATTAATTTTTGTTCAGTGATGTAGGCCTATCCTTTGTCATGTAGAAGTTTGGCTATAGTTCTGCAGATATTATGGGTCACCTGTAACCTATTTCCTACTGAGTTCTCATTCTTAGACATGCAACTTTCCCCAGCCACTGTTAGGATATCCCTGACTCCACAGGCTCCTTGAAGGTTGATATGGTAAGCCTAGAGATTTAGGCACTGAGGTCTGAAATTGGATCTGGATCGTCATCCTGCTATTCTTATTTTTATAAGATTAATGTTTGAGTATTATTTGGTCTTTAATCTGAAAACAAAAGTTTTTAAACTATATGCTTGCACTGCATCATAATACTCACACTATATGATCTTTCCTGAAGTTCTCAGGTGCTGGGAGCAAAGAAAGCCAAATAGTTTTCATTTATTTCTACATTTCTTTTCTTTGTGGGGGTTTGCGGGTTTTGTTTGCTTGGTTGTTCTGGTTTTAGGTATCACACTTACAAGAAGTGAACGACACCCCAAGTCTCAGAAGCCACAGGTCCTGTCCTCACAGCATAACTCAGTGCTATATAAACATACTATAATGCTAATATGCTATATTTCTTCTAGTAACCAAGCTAATTAAGTTGGAGTTAGATCACTGGCTTATGCAGACAAACCTCAGAAGGGAAAAGTTGTGCAGAATAGAATAATTAAGTGATTAGCTTACAACACAGTATATTTTGCTTTTAAGCTACAGTGACAACGAGGTGATCAGGCCCAGTCAGCACAGGTTTATGAAAGGCAGGTCCTGCTTGACTAACCGGATCTCCTTCTATGACAAGGTGATCCACTTCGTGGATGAGGGAAAGGCTGTGGAGGTTGTCTACCTAGACTTTAGTAAAGCCTTTGACACCGTTTCCCACAGCATTCTTCTGGGGAGACTGGCTGCCCATGGCTTGGACGGGCATCCTCTTTGCTGGGTAAAAAACCGGCTGGAGGGCCGGGCCCAAAAACTGGTGGTGAATGGAGTTAAATCCAGTTGGCAGCCGGTCACGAGCGGTGTCCCTCAGGGCTCAGTATTGGGGCCAGTACTGTTTAATATCTTTATCAATGATCTGGACAAGGGGATCGAGTGCGCCCTCAGTAAGTTTGCAGATGACACCAAGTTGGGCGGGAGTGTTGATCTGCTTGAGGGTAGGAAGGCTCTGCAGAGGGACCTGGACAGGCTGGATCGATGGGCCGAGGCCAACTGTATGAGGTTCAACAAGGCTCAGTGCTGGGTCCTGCACTTGGGTCACAAMAACCCCATTCAACGCTACAGGCTTGGGAAAGAGTGGCTGGAAAGCTGCCTGGCAGAAAAAGACCTGGGAGTGTTGGTCAACAGCTGGCTGAATATGAGCCAGCAGTGTGCCCAAGTGGCCAAGAAGGCCAACGGCATCCTGGCCTGTATCAGAAATAGTGTGGCCAGCAGGAGTAGGGAAGTGATCGTCCCCCTGTACTCGGCACTGGTGAGGCYGCACCTCGARTRCTGTGTTCAGTTTTGGGCCCCTCACTACAAGAAAGACATTGAGGTGCTGGAGCATGTCCAAAGAAGGGCAACGAAGATGGTGAAGGGTCTGGAGAACAAGTCCTGTGAGGGGCGGCTGAGGGAACTGGGGTTGTTTAGTCTGGAGAAAAGGAGGCTCAGGGGAGACCTTATCACGCTCTACAACTACCTGAAAGGAGGTTGTAGCGAGGTGGGTGTCGGCCTCTTCTCCCAAGTAACAAGCAACAGGACAAGAGGAAATGGCCTCAAGTTGCACCAGGGGAGGTTTAGATTGGATATTAGAAAAAATTTCTTCACCGAAAGGGTTGTCAAGCATTAGAACAGGCTGCCCAGGGAAGTGGTAGATTCACCATCCCTGGAGGTATTTAAAAGACGTGTAGMTGTGGCACTTAGGGACATGGTTTAATGGTGGACTTGGCAGTGCTAGGTTAACGGTTGGACTCGATGATCTTAAAGGTCTTTTCCAACCTAAACGATTCTATGATTCTATGATTTTTTAATAAAGATTTTCCTTCCTTTTGTATGGTTGGCATCGTGATAGCTGAATGCATTTTTTTTTTAAATTTTATAAATACTTTATAGCAAAATTACTTTTGGAGTGATACTAAAGGTCATATTCAGGCAAGAAGATATTGGCTAAAGTTGTTATTCTAGGTTATTTTTTGATGAATAAAGGGCTTTCTTAGTTAAGACTTTACATCAAACAGTTCTACTTGAGATCATAAATATAGCAGACCYAGACCTACTAATTACATTTTACAGTGACAGGAAATGAAAAACTCAACAATAACTAATTGTGCTAATATTTAAATACATACTAGCTTTCAATCATTACTTAAGCTTGTTTTATATCAGAGTTTTGCAATTAACAAAATTTCACTGTTTATTTTCACTTTTAACAAGTAACAGTTAAAATAAATTGTTAGAATTTAAAAATCAAATTCTATCATTCTTCTAATGAATCACACCTCATCTGTAGCACTCTTTATTCTAGAGCTAATTATGTGGTGCACACAAACATTCCTAAGATAAATGTTTATTACGGAAATGATAACATGACTGCACTATAATGGCAATATCATGATGCAATTACAATGAATCACTATAATCTGGGAAGTGTTTTGAGACACAYAGATATGCAGTACACTTCAGATACACCATGTTATGTTGTTTCATTTATCTAGGCAAAGCAGAAATCTGCATTCTTCACATTATTTTACTACTGTTGTGTATTGCTGGTATTACCCTAATGTCTGGGAGTTTCAGATCTTGATCAGCATCTCTTTTTTTTTGCTGCCCAAAAACAGGAGGAAGAAATGGTGTTGGTCAAAGGACCTTTTAGCATTAAGTACAAGACACAAGACAACAGATAGAGGCAGACATATGGGAAAGCACAAGGAAACCATAAGACAATGTTGGTCAGCCTGAATGACTGTATGGTGTTCATACTCCAGCAGTCTAGCCCTTGTCACATTGTTTCATAATCTGTGTAGAGGGGAAAAAAAGAGTTTTACAGGAGAGGAAAAGAGAATAATGGATTAATTTCATGACTGCAACCACTACGCAGTCAATTAATTAATAACCCCTATTCACACATTGCAGTATGAAGTTTGAGGTAGTTATCTGTGGAATCAAAACTTCACTTTCTTTTTAAAGATATTGTTATGTTTGAACCTCTAAGATTCTTTAAGAGAACTTGGATGTTCCCTAGTAGAAACCTTTTTTTTTTCATTCCTAGAGTTTTCTTTATTTTAAAATAAATGTCTTTGAAACTGTAAATATGATTTTTCCTTTCCCATTTAAGTCAGCACTATATCTTTCCCATTCTTGTCTCTGTATATAATTAATACAGGTAGAATACTGAATTTACTATTTCTTTTATGCATTTACAAAAGAAATAATAGTAACTATAATAAGCCATTTGTGTCTTCATCTGCCTGCTTTTTGTATTCAAATTGTCCCTTCACTCTCTTCTGTGGCACTTTTTCATTCCGCCATTTACATCTGGAAACCCTTCCTTGGCTACGTCCTCTTCTCTCACTAATTGGATACTTTCCAGAGACTCAAAAAAGCCTAAAACATATTCCCAAAATAGCTCTCAAAAGCTAAATAAAGATCAAGAAATTAACTAAAGTATGGTTAAAAAAAACCACTCAGATTTTCCTGCATTTTATTACCATCCAATCTGTATTCTGGATATTTTGAACTTAAATTCTCTAAGAAAGGAACCTTCATCTCCATGTTATCTGCAAAGCACCTAGCACACCTGTGGTGTTAAATGAATAGTTATAATAGATACATGGGTGAATAGCATTAAATGGCAGTGGGCACAAAGATATTCACTGGATCACCTGTTTTGACCAGCCTGATTAATGTGGTAATTGTGCATTTCCTCAGTGACAAAAGCCATATTGTGAGTGGCCACTTGTCCCATCCTGGTAATTTCACTGACATGCAACAACTTCCAGTGTTAAAATCCTTGTCCCACATTAAAAAGAAAAAACAAACCATGTTTACTTTGTTGTTGCAAGTGAAGAAGGAATTATTAGGCAAAAAGAAAGAAGAAATTTGTACTAATTTTTAATTCTATCTTCTATCATTTTTGAAGGGAACCAAATTTAGTATCCTCGCTTTCCAAAACCTTCGGCCTCCTAACTAGCTTAATTGGTCTCTGTTCATTTCTTACTCAGATCATTTATAAACTGCCTCCATGGTCCCTGCTGCCTTTCAGCATATGGTCCCTCCATTCATGATAGTCACAATTTCTATTAGTGAGTAAAGGAGAAAAAAATGTTAATGTCATATTCAGATTGCACCAGAAAAAGCCTGAAACAAAATTTGGGATTCAAGAGTGAAGGTATCAATAGCGACAATAACTCTGAAACATCACCCATCCTGTATGATTTATAGTATATTCTTAGTACAAAAACTACTAAAATACTTAGTACAGATATTAGGCTATATTTAACATGAAATTCAGGTTTAAATACAATATAATACACATCTGTTGCACATGTTGTTGGAACCTCAAAGATTGTCTTTCTTGTTGTACTTTTACATGTGATAAAAAAAATAATGCCACGTAGTTTCTTAGATTTAAATCAAGCCAAGATCAATTAATAAAAAAAGAACATCTCAGTATTGAACTGATTAACTCACAAAATATAGAAGAAAAGAAAAAGAGAGTTCAAATCCAGAGAGTTAGTGTCCCATCCCAAAAGATTAAAATCACAACTAAAAGACTAAAAATATGAGTGACCGTTATCTTTAGCCCTAGCTTTTATAAACTATGTTACCAGAAGGATGCATTTTATTAACTAATCAAATGTGATTTGAATTTGAATTTTAACTAAGTAGAAAAATGTTGCCACAGTTAGAGAAATGAAGGCTCAGATCATAGATTCTAATTCCTTTCAGTGGCTAGCAACCACAGATATTTAATGCAAAATAACCCACAAATTAAGTACTCAGCACATCATATGGGTCTCAAAACACTTCTTAATACCCAGTAGAAATCTTAAGGCCTACAGTCTAAAATTCCAAAGACCACATGCTGTAACAAGCCACAAGCAAAAAGAAAGAAGAACTCCTCAAAGGTGGTCTTTTAGGTCTCTAATAGCAAGGGGTGAAAATGCCAAAATTATATTAGCAAGTGCACCACATTTCTAACCATACAAAAGTTAGAAGTTAAAAACAAAAAAAACCTTGCCAATAAAGCCCGAGGAGAAACTACTTCCTGCCCCTAAATCTGGTGACCGCTTTAACCTGGAGTATGTGTGCAAGGCAGAACAATCAAGTACTTTCAATGTATTACAGAAACAAAGACATCAGCCTAGCTGAGAGTGTCACAAGAGAGGGAAAAAAACAATGTAGAAGACAAAATATGCATTAAAAAGGGAAAAGAATTCTGTCTAGCCTCTTCAGGTAACTACTCCAGATTATAAAATTAAGATTATTAATTTTGCTTGTCACTACATGTTTTTATTAAAAACTACACTCTATTAGTAATAACTTTATGACACAGCATATGCCAATGGACCATCGCTGTATTTCACTTATTTAATTCACCTTAAAACACTGACCAGAATAAACTGTCAAAATTCCCATTTGACTGCTGGAACAGGATTTTACCCTCTTCAGATATAGTTTCTCTGTTAAGACTAAGCAGGCTACACTACCTAAGACCAGGTATGGCCTATTGCTATTCCAAATATTTTTTAAATTCTTCCAATATTCATGACTAGTTCCAACATTTAAAAAACAAATACATATACTATCAGACTTAGGAATGCTGATGGTTTAATGTTATTTTGTCCATTCTACTGACATTTTTTAAATTACTATCAAAAATAAAAATATTTTTAACTTCTCTTTTTGTTCTTAGATTTTTATTTCCCTTTTTTGATAGTTAATCTATTTAGCTTCACTCTGCTAGCCAACTTGGATGAAAGGTTAACACATTGCTAATTGAGATATACTGGATATTACTTTGAACAGCAGAGGCAGCTTTTATGGATGGTTATATGAATTCAATAAAGCTGAATTAGCATGAAATAAGGCTAATTTAGTGCCTGCATATTTACCAATTGATTTCAAATTTTCTTCTTTAATGTTTATTTCTTTCATTCAGGAAAATTACTGTTTGTTATACAGTTCACTAAGTAACTTGTTTCAGTCCAGTAAAAGCACTAGAAGTGTGTCAACTTCAGAACTATTACAAAGTCCTTCAATTCTCACCATATCTCACCTTCATTCTCACCATGTCACCATTCATACAGATTCAGAATTAAAAACCCCCTACAGCTGAATTTTGTCTTGAAATCCCTTTAATGAATATGTTTTAGGTCTAATTCTTCTAATCTAATTCTTCTAAGGCTTCTAATCAGCCTATTTCTAATCTGTTGACATTATTTATAAAATAACTGCTTCAAGTACAAAAAGAAACCAACTCTCTAATCATCTATATTTAGGATATATACACAAGTACATTATGATTAAGTTATTTGGCCTGTTTTAAGAATGACAAAATCCAGCTATCCATTTTTAAGAGGATGCAGAAGAAAACAGGCACTTAGAAGGTATGTGCATGGTAAGAATCTATTATTAAATAGTTCCCAAGAAAAGATAAACTTTCCTATATATGGATACAGTTCTTATTTCTCAGTATTTTTATACAGGATAAATTTGTTTCATACAATAAAAATCATAATAGAAACATAAATTTTAATATAATAGGCCATATTTCAACAAATTCAATTTGCATTACCTCAGTGCAGGTGGTTATTTATTACAGTGTATATACACATAATCTTGATGTTTTGAAGGTGACTCAGACTGGCTGAGTAAGTAAGCCAGGGACAGCCAGTGAAAGCATTTACTCAGCATCTAGAGTACATATTACAAGCTCAGCTCTGCATGAAGGGCAATTTGGACCACGAAGAAGCAGCAAACTGAATCAAGGACAAGTGTAGTTTAATACTTCCAATCTCAGGAACTGAGAACAAAATCCCATTTTTAAAGGAAAAAATCTAAATATAAAAACCTGGTTCACAAAAATAGTTCAAGTACAGCCCTGAGAATTTAGCATCATCCATAATGAAAGTATGTCTGTTATTGTATGGCTAAAAACGTAACAGCTTGTGTTTTTCAGAAAATGATTTCAAGGCTAGTGGGTTTGGTTTAGAATTTTTCTCTTTTTTTGCTTTTCTTTTAAATAGAAAGCAATTAGATTTTATGCGACTGCAACTTAAAAACCTATATAACCTGGTAGCAGCGGGGAAAAAGCAAAGGAGAGAGAGAACTAAAAAGATCTAAAAGCAAAGAGAAAGACGGGGAGGAAAAGGTGGGGTTTGAATCTAGAAGGATTAATTGAAGTAAAATGAGTCCTGAAAACAGAGAGAAAGAAAAAGAAATAGGCATAAGAAACCAAAGGCAAAGGCATAGATTTTACTCTGAGTTGGACAAACACATTTCTTATTGACTTTAATATAAGTAGAACACATCATTTTGGCAAAGAGGCCCCCAAAAAGACATTTTATAAAACCCTAGGTAATAGCAACATATTTACCCAAGAAACTGTATTCCCCAAATTTGATTCATTTTTAGTGACAGTTTAAAAATAATGTATCAAGTTTACTCACAATTATAGGTTGTACATTTTCCTTATTTAACACTGAAAGAAAACTGAGTTACATTAGCTCTTAAATAAGATTTGTCCATTAATAATTTTGTCCCAGTCTCCTTGGTCTGCCTGATATTGCTGATGTACTCTGCTACTACACTGACAGTCTCATTTGTAATGCCTTGGCAGTAAGACCCATTTAAATCTATAGATATACATGCATGTACTCAAACTTCATCTTTCTGCCAACAGGCTTAATTTAGATGCCCACAGTCCTAAAGATTTTATAGACTATTTTGTTCCTTTTAAGTTATATGCAACAAATACAAATATTTTTTCAGCTGACCTTCATTAAGTTGTTATATTTCACCAAAAAAACCCCAGAATTTAGGTATATTACATCATTACAGTTATTATCTCAAATCTAATTAGAGAGAAGCAGCACTAACAGTTCTAAATTGGAGGTGTTTATTTGTGCAAAAGAAATAACAGTTAAGAAATAGTAACATAAGTTAACAAATATTAATAGCAATATCTATGATACATGTACTATTTTACATACATGTATACTGTACTTACAGAATACAGTATTGTACTACTGTCTTCTTTTTATAATCAGTAAACGGAGGTAAAGATATGGGTAGCCCTGGATACAGGGTAAAGAAGGAATCTGAGCACAGAATTTCCCTATTCCCAACTTTTGGGCTCACATGCCTAGCACCATTTTTTCAAGATATTTATATGCTTTGATTATCTCAAATCTTATCATACATCATGATTTTCAAATTTAGAAAATAACAAATGAAGTTTTTGATTAAATAAGACAGAGTTCAACCAGAATGATGCATATTCTGGCCTTTATCCAGTAAAGCATACTCATCATTTTCAACACAAGCAGACTTATATTGATGTTGGGCACACTTAGTTAAGTGTAAGATTAAAATCATTGCTGAGCAGGCCCCAATTTGCACAGTTTAGCAGTACTGCTTCCAAACATATCCTAATTCTGGAACTTATTAGTTATCCCAAAAGCAAGTAGTCTTACTCAGCTACTTGCGTAAACCAGGTTTCCACATGTGAATTAAGGTTTATAAACTAATCCCTATTATTATCATTTGTCAACAGGAGTATGTGAAACTATGCTAATTTGAATGCAAGTATGGTTGCACTATCCTGTTTGTACATACTTCATTGTGAATATTTTACATTGTTCTATATGCAAGCCAATTTTAATGCAAACTATTTAATTTCCCCTAGGTAATGAAAAGGTAAAGGAGGTAATCAAGATGTAAATCAAGATTCTGCTGTTTTCCTGCTAGTACAAATGTATCATGAATTAAAGTTTGATCTACCAAGAAAATAGGCATTGTTCTACGGTAAATGACCTCAGATGTCATTTACTTCATCCCACTACCATACAGAAGAATCAGGTCTACCTTTGGCACACTGGACAGGTTCTTGTCTAATCTATGTTGCAGATATCTAACGATGGACACTATAATTTACCTAGGCAGGCCATTCTAGTGATTCACTGCCTTTACAGCTAAACACCTAATACCTATTCTGAATTCTCCTTCAGCACTTCCAATGTGCTGCAACAGTTCAAGTCCGTTATTTACTGTCCCAATCACAAGTGACAACGCACACCTGAAAATTGTTACATTTTATCTCAGTATACTTTCCTAACAACCTTATGTTCTTCCATTTTTCCTTGCAGATCACCTGCTACATTTCTGATCATTCTCTTTGCTTTTCTTTCAGCTGCCTCCAGTCAGTCCGCAGTTTCCTTCAAGTGAAGTATGCAAAATGGGATACAGTTTGGCCTTACTTGTGCTGTGAAGAGCTGAAAAATTACTCCACATGTGTTGTAGGCTATGCTTCTGCTTATACATCCCAGGATGCTGCTGCTTCTCTCCAAGTGTAAGATCATTTTGACTTCTATTTTTGTCTCTCAATAATCTTTCCCAGAATGGTGTCATCACATAGAAATTTAATTCTGTCATCTAAGTCTAATGAGGAACAGAATGCCACAGAGTCCCACCCAATACTTTTTTCACAGTTTTGACTGTGAACCATTAACAACCACTCTCTGGATAGCTTTCAAAGCAATATTGTATCATCCATAATATAATCTCATCTATACCTTACTTCCACATTTTCTTAATGATAATATTAGTAACAGGGACAAAAGCCCTGCTAAATCAAGATTATATGGCATCTACTATTTCTTTTCCAACCATAAAACTTATAAAATATTCTTTTTTAAAACTGTACAGACTTTGCTGTTGAATTTATACCTCAGTTTCTATTAGATTTCACACAACTGTTTCACTTCAGAATTGTTTTATATAAAGAGTAAAGTTAAACCATCTACATCTTAACTATAAGAAAAACTTAAAAAGCATTCTAACACTAACTCTCTTTTGTTAAACAAAAAGAATCACATTGCTTTTACAGTTTACTGTGGGGAATCTTTCCTCTTCAGAGACAAACAGAAGACGTCTGGTAAGAACATAGATGGGGAAAAAATACCATCCCTAATGCTTCAGCATTCACTAATATGTGTCAAGTTTAAATGAATCATAAAACAAAAAAAAGCTTCTTCCCTTACRGGGAATCAATTTTGAAAAAGAACAGTCAAATGAGCATTTTGCAGAATTTGACGCAGTGCTTGGAATCTACAAGTAACAGAGTACTTTCCTTGAACATCAATTACAACAATGCACAAGTTACTTTGTCCAGAAAAGAAATAACGTTTATTAGCCATGTTCTGTTGCCTTATACAGTATCTTAACGACCTAATGGTATTACTTCAGCAACTTGTTGTTGGAGTAGAGATGGGCCCAAATTGAATTCAAATACCCTTGAGCCTCACTTAGCTGGGAAATAGGCTAGGACACAGTTGTTAGATCGGGTCAAAGAGGAAAAAGGTAGAAGAGAGCTCAGAAGTGCTTGAGGGAAGAAAAGTGAAAATGAAATGGATTAAACTGTAAACAGAAAAGAGCAAACAAAAAGGATTATTTAAAAGGAAAATGCTAAAGAACAAAAGACTTTTAGAAAGGCACAAGATGTACGAGTAAGCAACTATAAACTATACAACTATGTTGCATTCCAGCCTCCTTATTTCTTTTCTTACATGTATTTAGTGCTTGTGTAAGTAAATCAATGTTTTATGTATTTGATTAACTCTACAGACTATGCAGAGTCTTATTACCCTCTATATTGACTTCAGTGGGACTACTCATAGTATGTAATGTATACACATAAATCTTTGCAGAAGCACACCTTTCCAAAGTATGTGCTGAAAACAAATCCCGCAGGCATGTTAGCTCTGCCTGGCAAGTCTTATGGACATCCTCCATATTCGAAGCTAATAGTTTGTCATTTCCAAGGAATCTTAGAAATAGTTAATTGGGAGAAATATTTTTTCCTTCTCCTTTCCTTTAACAAATTAACCMTGACAAGTATATACAATCTTAATTCTTCTGACCATATTGTCAGTAAAATACTATTTAAAGAAATTTWAAAAAGTCTTTTTTGATGTTTCAATCAAATTGAGAAAAATATCTGTTAGGGTCACTAATTTTGATCTTTTTTTTTTTTCCGTCAGGCTTAATGATGGGTCTGCTTGTCCTCTGAGTTTCTGCTCAGTAACTTCTGCATTACTCTGGCTGATGAAGTTAGAATAGCCAGGTTGGGGAAAAAAAGAGGTTATAATAATTCAAGTTATAAACAAGCCAGCATCCTCAGAAGCAACCCACTGTGTTGGCCCATTTTACTGAACTGTACATACTATCCAGTCATGACCCTGAAGTTTAAAAAGCTTTTCTTGTAATGATTATAAAAAAAACKGAATAATTTCATGTGTCATACAAGACCAAGTAAGGCGTAACCATTTATGTTCTTCAGTTTTCTCTTCTATGTTCATAGTGTGAGAGGTAACTTCCCTGAGCCTTGATCCTCAGCTCTCCTTTGTCATGTTGGAATGCCCCCTTTGAAGCCACCTGCCTCAAAAAGATAGCCAAATCAGTTATAATATTCAGCTAAAAGATTTTTTCTTTCTGGATGTGTTGAGGTTTTTAAATGTTTCTAGCACGCTTTATTTTGGTATATGCAGAAGGATGGAAGCTTCAACAATTTAAAATTTTCTATCATCTAAGGCTGATTAAGCCCAATCACCTAGACATTTCAAGAGGAGGTTAATTCACATAGCCATAAGACTTCCTGGCAGGCAGAGGAAAGACATAGATATGCAGTATAAATATTGTTCACCCTCTTCTTTGGTGTTTGTTTAAAGTTATCTTTGGAACCAGATGTCCATGGAAATAGGACAAGAGAATGGAAACAGATTAAAATCAGGGGTGGGGGAAGGGGAGAAACCCTCCTGAACTCTTGAATTATGGAATTTCCTGCCCTGGGAATGCTAGATAGCCTGGCATTGGCTTTATGTCTATGACTGAATATTATTTGGTTTCTTCTAACAGATATTGGCCTAAAGAGAAAAGAACATGCGAGCTGCTATTTCTGCTAACTAATGGAAAAGTTTTCAGCTTCGGTGTTGGACACATTTAGTGGAGTGAAAAAAGAAGACTCTACTTCCCTATGTATGCCTGTTTATAATTGAAGCAGTAATTATACCAACTGCGTGCAATACATAGACTAGTTATTCTAAGCTGCCTTTCTACAGTTAACATTTTTGTGACTGGTATGTATAAATAAACAGAAATAGCTCTTGCTCTGCCAGTAATTTTTASATCAAGTATCTCAATCCACAATTATTTAATGTGCACTTCCTCATTATTTTAAGTATACCAGTCTTGGAGACCAGTCTCTGGTGGTGGCAAAGACCTGGCATTTGGGAGGTATTCTTTTTCATGGGAGGTTTTTCACAAATTTTGCTACCAATTGAGAACATTCTGTGACAATCACCACAGAGTGTACCGGGATTTTAAAAGAAATTGTTGCTAAGGAAGTTAAAGACATGAAATAAAACCTTTTCGAAGAGTAAATTTTCTGCGCTTTCATTATTTGTTCTACACACTGATTATTGGTAAAGATGCAGTTCTCAGCTCCTATATATTTACAAGCACACATATACTTGTGAGTTAAACTACATAATACAAAAAGAGAACCCTGGTTTTGTTGAGAATTGCATTCATTAGAACATCTTTTCCTTTTTTTCTATCTTTTTTAGAACCAAAGCTTCTGTAATTTTACATTTTATATGTATAAGGTTTACATAAGATGAGGGAGCAGAAGCAGAGGGACTCTCAAATAGAAAGCCTTTTTCCTGTGAAATTAATGTGAATGGTAGTATTGTAGAAGAATACTCAGACAAGAAAGACAGGCAACCAGAAGAGTTTTATAAACATATGGTTGGAAGAGGGTTTCATCTTCCATTGTCCTGGACAAAGCTATCTTCTGGTTAAAATGCTGTAGGATATAACTCTAGACTGTGAAACACAGGAACCTAATTAAGCCTCACAAAATTGTCAGTTGTTTCATAAAAAGTCTGTTTGACTGACATGTAGAGACTAACATTACAACTGTAGTAGTTCACCACTACTAATGTATGTGTTTAGCAGATGAAATACAACCTACGTTATCTAACAACAGTAGGATATCATAAGATGAGAAACAAAAAACAAAATGCAATCTAGTCAATATATTTAGTCAATACTTTTATCTTTGAAAAGAGTCCCAGAAGCTTTAATATGTTCACCAGTGATCAGAATCTTGACTTCATCTGCACCTTCGGAGAATAATATCTCCATCAGCAGTCCTTCTGCCATTACTAATTAAAGAATAATCTACTGATTTACCAACGTGAGCTGGAATATAAAAGAATTCACACAAAACTGCTTTGGAATTAATAGCCCTGCAATTCTAAAATCCCAATTCACTAAGCCATGATAACTTTAGTGCCATTTGGTGGAAAACACAATATAGATATCTGTAAACACATTTAATATGCAAATGGTAATATAATTATGTTTTAACATCTTTCTTTAAATTTTAGGTCATGTAATATAAATACAATCCAAAACTTTGAGACCATAAGATTTTTTTATAATGTTATAAGGGCACTGTATGCTCTCTGCCCGAAGATTAAAGACACAGTAAAGATGCCCAACTACCTGAAAGCAAACATGCATTTCTATTTTCAGAAGTCAGAAGTGTAGCTATGCAGCCACAATTCTTACATAGAGACTGGAATTTTTCTGGAATTGTGACAGCACAATGTGCGTAGCAAGTTTTCAATCATCTTCCTTTACTAATCAAACAAGGAATAAAGGAATTAAAAAGAGATTGAAGCAATTTTATTTTTATTAAAACAGAATGGATGTTGCGGATGAAGTTTTGTAGAAAATGCCAGACAGTTATAAACAGCTATTTTCTCTAACAGAAAAAGACATAATGATACCCAATGGTTAGAAGCTGAAACTAGACAAATACACACAAGAAATAAGGAACATTCTGTTAATGAAGATAATTAGCAACTAAAACAACTTATTCAGCAACTGGAACAATTTCTTCAGAATTTATGGATGTTAGCTAAGGAAAGCATTGGTCATTTCTTGTAAAATAGGCTTTGCACTTATCTGTAATTGTAATGATCTTTATCTGTACTGGTTCCTCTCTGAATTCCTTTTTAACACCGATAACGTGAACTGGAGACAATAGGTCTTACTGGTGCCTTTTATAATGACATTAATGTTACCTTCACTTAATATATTTAAGATCATTTTTATAAACACGTCATATTGATGCCTCACAATCACAGCTGATCAGCTAATATACTCAACCATTTCTCATGCTTTGTGTTTTGCAATTAATGGTTTCCATTTTATGACAGTTTCATGTTATTAACCAGTACATCTTACAGGTCACACTGTCATACCTTACTTCAATTGTACTGCTTAAGTTCCCTATGGTCCTCTATCTTTATCTAGTCTGACCCTCGTCCTTAATGGCCATGCTTCCCATCTTCATATTATTGTTGAAATTTCATTGGTGCAATCCAATTATAGCAAAACTACTAATGAAAATACCAAGACAGACCAGAAGCAGATGAAAGCTGTGTTCCACTGAAGAAACCGCTGAACTGTTGCTGTGACATTCTTCCTAACCCAAATAAAAGGAAACCTAAAATACCCCAAAAGAAGCAAGAGAAAATAGGAGTGCCACCGTATTTCTATTCACAGATAAAGAAAGAAAGACCTGGGACATGAATTACACATATTGCTTGAATGGTTGCCTGTGGTTGAAATTGTTTACTGAACAACAGAGTTCTGTATTATTGTAGACTGACAAGGCATTTTTCCATAGTGTCCCTTCATRCAAAAGGGTACCCACATCTGTGTTTATATGAAGCAGAGGAATGGACAGACAGAGAACCATCAGACTGAAAAGTCTCCACAGGAATGAGGTGAGAAAATAAAGCAAGTAGTCTACCGAGATGTAGACAGTAAAGACTGGGATTCCAAAATTCTCTCTTTAGAGCTTGACTAAGGTTATCTGGTGCACTAGATATAACATTAACTAAGAATCTCTCATCCTTGAGCCATGCGCATACGTTATGGTTTGCAGGATCAGGAACACTGTGTAAAATTCTTGCAATTTCAGAATATCACTGCAATATGTGAGTTGAATTTAAAAATGTAACACTGTTTGGCAGTGGCAAATATGATGACTTGTTGCTTAAAAGCAACAAAATACAACAAGAAAATGAGAAACAGATATAAGAAAATATTTTTTGTAACATAATATATTTAAATATTTAAATAAATTTAAATAACATAATATATTAAATTTTATATAAAATATAAATATTGTTCGGAACAATAAAAGAAGTAAACCAATAATATGTGTTCCTTTACTAAAAGCATAATGTGATATTATATTTTAATTGAGTAAATTGAAATGCAGTATGCAATTTGGTATTATTTAATCTTTTAGCTAAATTTCTTTTACATTTTTTTAATTAATAAATATTTMTTAAATGATTACTTATGTAACATAGGACTGAAATGCAAGCTCCACAAATCAGTTCATTTCATATTAAAAATTGTTTTATTTCTCATTACAAGAATCCTACAGGATTCTACAATGTCATCCTATAGTCTGCCCACTCTTTCTAAACTTTCTAAAAGAAAAATTGGAAAAGTTCATGCATTAATGCATTATTACTTAAAATTCTGTAAAAATGAAGTCAGCTTGCACTCCACAAAACTTAGTACATTAATGTATTTGCAGGTGTAAAGTACAGGTCTATTTTTTGCAGACAGTAGTCTGCAAAGACAATCCTACAAAGGCATACATACTTCCTAACTTTTTATTATTTACCTGGAGTAGACTTATTCATTTTAAAATTCATCAAGGTACAAACCTCTACAGAATCAAAGACAGGATAGTATCACTGTCTGGGAATACATTTTTACAGATATGAACAACCCCTCAAATTTAGAGAAAAATTCACTCTGTAATGTCATATATACCTTGGTAATTTGCATCATGAAACACAATGAGAGCTCTCTAAGTAAATATTTTTTACATTGCAGGAAATGTTTATTAGAATGGAAGAAGAGTTTCAAAAGGAATGCAATCTTGAAAAGTAATATACTGCTCTCTTTTGAGCCATCAATAGCTTAAGTTCAGCAAAAACATCACTTGGTGTTTGTTTCTAAAGTCTCCGGTTTTCAGTTTTTAAATATATGGCCAACACTTTCTTTATGGTTTAATTTTCTTTTAAGGGCTTCTTATTTTTATACTCTGATGTTCTATCCAAACTGAAATAATGTTATTACCTTATATTCACAGTTCTAAAATCTTTCAGTACCTTTGAAGTATTATTGTCCTCATTAATATACAGCACCTTCCAATTTAGTACAATGTAAGAACGTAATTCAAGGTCTATTCCTCCCCCACATCATTTACAAAATTGTCAAATAAAATTAGACTTATCACCAAACCTGGCAGTTCTTTAATGAGCAGTTTCATCTTGGTTGTAATTATTTTTTGTTTGTGTATGTTCAGTAATTTTTCATTCTATGTCCTGCAAATTATTTTACCTTTTTACATTTTACCCATTGGAAATCATAAATGTTTTCTGTTTTCACTTTGGAATTTCTATGTACTACATTACATATATTGTTTTATACCTATATAAAAATTTGAAGAAATAATTAATATTATGAAAGCACCTACTAAAGTGCTTTTTTGTTTTTTTCTTAGCTGTTTTGTTACTGATGCTGCTTTTGTCTGCTAATTATTACAACAGGAACTAAATGGTAGTTACACTTGTTCACTAAGAAGCATATAAATCACTGTTGCCTACTGGTCCATATTTCCTGATACATGCACTGTCTCCTTAAACTTTGTTCTATTATTTTATAAGGCTTTCCAGGATGCTTACCAAGGTTATTCTCTTACCCTTACTTTATCACTCTGTTTACAGGGTTTGCAGTTTCATATTTTCTGGTACTTTCCTGACATTTGGGGGGTTTTTTAGAAAAAAATGCTGCCATTTTCACAAATATATTTATTAATTGCCATTAAAACTGTCATATCCAACTAGCATACACTTCTGGATTTAACTATGTCTTTCCACAGATTCTGCAAACAGTTTTACCAAAAACACTACGTCATTTTTCCACTTTCAGCTGATCTAAACCAGAAAGAATAAAGTAAGCCATTTTAAAAGGATGGAATTCATTTCCTTATTTCCCCAATAATAAGGTTAATTTGCTTTTTTCTAATAGTATAGTTATAAGGTCCCTCAGTACATGAGAGTAAAAATCCTTCAGCATTAGAAAAAAAAAAATTACAATTATTCTCAATTATACTCGGTCCCTAACATTAAGATTCTGAATGCTCTTTTCAAAGTTGAGTACAAGACAAAGAAAAAAAGCATTGCTGCTTATCTACTAATTTTTCTGACATTCTTCCCTGGTTAAGAGAAAAACCTTACTGTCAGGGCCCAAAATGCACCCCCCTGTTCCTGTGAAAGGTTTTAGCTGCCCGCAGGCAAGGCCAGACCTGATGTGGTACTGCTGTGCAATCTTACTTCAGCCTGTCGGGGAAAGAGTTGTAAGATGCAGGGACCTGGTCCCCTCTGCTCGGGAGCTTCATGTAAGCTCAGGCTCCCAACTTTGTCCTTTGCCTGAGCTACATGGCATCTACATCTGTGCCTGGCCATGTACCTCACTGACCTGGACCCTGACCCATGGTCTGGACTTTCTGGCTTGTCATTGGCTCATCACCATGGACTTGTATGGTAATTCGGACACTTGGCTGAAGCTGGCTACCATCCCCAGGCCTGCCCTGCTCCCCTCATCAACGAGATCTCTGCTCCTGCCTCCCTTGTCATTCTCAGTTCCCAGCTCCCCAGCCCATAGGGAGCATCCCACTCTCGTTGCTCCCTAACAACTACTATTAAAATGCTACTGCTTGTGTTAGTGCTTTCTTAGCTTTCTTTTATAACGAAAATCAGATTCTTATCTGTAAGTTCAGCCATAACATTAAATTTCATTGGTCCAAATTTTGATTAAGTCCTTTGTGCCGAAAATCCACCTATTCAGAAATTATAAGAATCTGCTTCCTGAAGAAACGATAGCCTGAAATAAAATCTATTTATATTCCTGTATTTGTGTATTCCTGAAAAATTCCTTTCTTCTAAATGGAAAGTCTGTAACCCTTACAGGGCATCTTGCACTCTGTTCATACGGCAAAACTAGATATGCCATTCACAAGCAAAGATGCTGTGGGCTAAAATTATGAAAATCCTGTGAATTTGAGGAAATTCCTGCCATTGCTGTTGCAGAAGAAATTTATTTCACATTTAAATCATTAAATAAATATTACATTAAAGGAATTCTTTAAAATTAAGAAGAATGTAGATTTCAAATCATCTCAGTACAATTCATTATTGCAGAACATGTGTTTTTCACCACTGCAGTTACAGCTAAAATAATTAATATTTTCCTTTGCAGAGCAGAATTGTGGAATTTCTGACCTCTACCACTAGCTTAAAAAAACAAAAACAAAAACAAAACCAAAAACAAAAACAAAAACAAAAAACAACAACAACAAAAAAAACAAACAAAAAAAACCAAAAAAACAAACAAACAAAAAAACCAAAAAAGCTGTAAAGAAAAAACACCTGGCAAAATAATCATCAATATATCACTGAACACTATCATTAACAAACTGAAACTGAGTTTCAGTCTTGCAGGAAAAAGGATGGATGATACCAGAAATACATAACATTTCAGCGTGGCATAAGATACTAAATGTTATTATCAAGTGTAGAGCTGCTGCTGCACAAACTGGAGTTTTCTCTCTTGTTTTGATTCTATTTTGTTATAGGTATGTTTGGCTCTGATAAGAGGTGGTAATTTCCATTGGCTCTGAAGGGACTGAAAAAAAAATCACTTAATATGTCTTTTGCATCTTTGGTTATTACTATTTTGAGAAACCTTAAACGTCATGTAAATAATAGCTACTTTTATACCAAAACTTAAATTTTTCTTTATTAATAGAGCACTGGTGAAACTTAGCTAACCATTTCGGACAGTCAAGTTTTTTTCCTTTAGCACATTTTCGATACACCCTTTCCCAAGCACACCATATAGACACATTAAGCATTATATTGTATCCTTGGGCAGCAGTACATATATTCACAAGGTATCTATCTTTTAAAACTATCTTTTAAAATTATCTTTAGGACTAAAAATCTTGAGGTCATACAGCCTTCACGATTGCAGGATAGGCAGAAATACCAGTTTTCAGACTGTGGTATTTTACTCTTTTGTGCTTCGTGTCTCATGTCATTAAAAAATAACTTTTCATTGTCTAATACAGCAGCTAAACAAGCACTGCACTATCTATTTATATTTTCTATTTATGCATCTGCTATGATATTCACCTTTGACTATCAATATTCTACTTATTAATCCATGACAAGCTGTTAACCACTAAATGGAAAATGCTGGCAGTCGTTATAACATTATCATGCTCAACCTTTTATGAGTTACTCAGGTCACCTTTCTGCACGAACAAAATGGTATTAGTGAATTGCATTGCACTACAGTGTCAAAAGAAAGAGACTTTCAGGAATTTTAGTAGAAGATTAAGAATAATTGTTAATGCTTAAAATGCATCTGTGTTGTCTCAAAGGATTCATACAGAGAATGTCAACTGAAACTTAATATTATGAGAAAGAAACACATTCCAGAGATTTCCCATATTTGATAAAATTCCTGCTGAGTAATAACCTGAAACCTGAAATAACACTGCTGTGGCAACCAACCTTACAGCTCTGTTTCTTCCAATGCTTTACTGCTCAGGGGCTATCCAAGGAAAATAAGAGGTCACAATTTATGCACACTACTTTCTTATTTGTATCTTATGCTTTTGAGATTATAGTTCATATTAATGGAAGTAAAGAATTAATGTATTGATCAAACTAAAGTACATGTTTGGCACAGACAATTCTTTGTACAGTCCTGACACTGTATTTCAACCTTGAAGTAGAATTCTAGTGCTCTAAGCTAGTTTAAGAAACTGAAAATTTGCACCTGCTATTTTATGTGAGCCAGTAAATGCATACACACAAACTTGAACCAGCAGCCTTGTGTGACTATATGCGTACTCCCAAAATAACATCACTCGCTTACAGATATAGTCTTTTTTGGTATAACATTTCTTGTTTTCAGTATTCTGGTAACTCCTTTAATTTCTACAACATTTAGAAGTAATAGTCATTATAAATTTATTCACTACTTTCATTAAAAAACTAAATGTTAAAATAATTTAAAACTAAGAGTATGTGTATCAAGCAAGGAATGAGGATGATAGTCAGAGTACAACCATAAAAATAAAAACTAATTCAAACACCTGAAATCAGAGAATTCAGAGATTTGATGGTGAGATTGGCACCAACCCTAGAATGAGGATATACGGTGCAAACAGGGGTTCTCACTGGAAAGAATTAACTGTGGAGCAAGAGTTTGTCCTCAAAGTTGAGCAAGACAAGAGAAAAGTTTTCTGCATACCAGGAACAAAGGTGGCAGGACACAGAATCGAGGGCAAAGAGAAGAACCCTGCTGGAAGTGGGGAAAATTCCACTGATTATTCTTCATGTCAGGGCAGATAACACTGCCTCTTCCTTGCAAGGATGTATTACGGAAAATCTACCAGACAAGAAAAAAAAGTTGAAGAAGCAGACACAAAAGTGATCTACAATGGAATTATTTTAGTCACCACGAGAAGGGTGACAAAACATCAAAGATGATTCAAAGACTGGTATTTTGAGGAAGGTTTGGGGATTTTCAGTTACTGTGAGATATTCATAGACAGGGTATTCAAAGTGGGAATGACACCAGTTGAGCTCTAAAAGTGCTAACTTTCTGAGATCAAATAGCTGATAAAAAGAGCTATAATTTAAAACTAAGGCAGACCTTGTTTTAATGCATAGGAAGATCACTTAAACATGGATATAAGAAGTGCTAAATGAACATCAGAAGTATAAATAACAATACTGATGGAAGCAGAAGTAGGAAATCTATACAGTTAAAGACATGTATTTTGTAAACGAGGTATTGCAGAAGAGTGGTCATAAAAAATACCTTAAGGAAAGTAATAATGAGTTACTTCCATTCAGAGTAAACAGAAAGATATGTGAAAACAGATTTGCAAACAACATCATTTATTTCAAAACGGCATATGTTGAGAAATTATGGAAAATAATTACTGAGGTCAGCTTTACTGAATAGCTTATCAGTTCAAATATTCAAAAGACTTCCAGTATCTTTAACTTAAAAATGAAACAATATCAGAAACTTGCATCTGCAGCAAGGAGAAAAAATTGCAAAAGACTCAGACCAAATAAAAAAAAAAAMCTGTCTCATTTCTTGTCATGCATGCTCAAGAAAGAAGGATTCAAACAGAAACAAGAAATGATGAATGCAAGTGCCATAAGCAGGAAAGGCGGCATATATTGTTAGAGGAGATTCAAATGCCTGACTTTATTGTAGGGAAAAAAAGAAGTCTGGAAATGGATATGACTGTTCTCCATAAATACATAGGAGAAAGAAACAGTAGGGAGGCAGAATTGCCAGTTAATCTTAAGAATAATATTGACAAAAGAACAAATGGGTATTAAGTGGTTATAAATACATTTAGTTAAGAAATTAGAGGGCCTCTAACTTTCAGAGGACTAATATCTGGAAGAGGCTTGCTAAAGGAATACTTCATTTTAAAGGTTAGCTGGCTAAATTTAGGAATTTGTGATAACAAAGAATTCAACTGTCTACAATAGAAACTCTTTTCCTGTCCAGCATTATATTACTTCTGTATATTTGATGCAGGGGGCAGGATGGTGGAGGGATGTTCAACCACCGACCACTAAGTAAGTTCTCATTATGTCCTACTTTCCCTACTTTCTCAAATTTTAACCTTTTAACATTGAAATCTTCAGTTGCACATCTTTTTGTTCATCACTCTATTTAATTTGATTCAGCTTAGAATGAATTGATACAACATTCTTCTCCACAGTTAGCACTTTTTTATTTGATGTATATCAAAACAGTCTATAATCACATAAATTTTCTTCTGTTTCAGTAGCAAGACAATGTTCCTGTATAGAAATGCCAAATTATTCTCCTATCTGATCTTGCTGTTGGGTAGTAGAATCCCTCATGGAGACAAAGCAACTGCTTACAGTTAAATAAGTCTATCCAAATCATGAATATAATGCTGAGTTTCTCTAGGGACAAGAAAAACAATCCTGCAAAAAGCAAAATTGTAACAAGCAATGTACTGGTTGAACTGCATTTCATTTTCCATGCAGTTAGCAGTCAAAATAGAAGAAGAATATTGTGTTGGTTATGTAAATTTAAGGACAAAAGCCATGCTATTTTGACTCTGTATTATGGATTATTTTAAACAAAATGGTAGCCATCATCAGTGTCTGTTGTTTTTACAGAAGTATATTGTACAATACAGATAGAATACACCTTTGCATATCATGTTGTTTACAGCTGTTACACTATACCATAAATGTATGTAGGAATAGCACCCTGGCATCTAGAGTCAAAATGATCTCTTGTTTTCTGTGTTGAGAATTTCTTTTTACAGTTACCAAAAAACTGTCAGGAATGTGTTTTCTACCCTGATGTTCTGCAAATTGAATATTAGAAGTGATGCTCAGCCTTTCAGAAAGAAATCATTATCTAGTCATTAACTTTTCTTTTACCCTTCCTCTCTTCTTAAAAACCAAAGTGAAAATGAAACTGTTTAAGACACTATATTGCATACAACTAACTAAATGCTTATGCCCACACAAATTAGTAAATAGGAAGGTGAAACATAATTATGTTCATTTACAGTTTTATTTCTGACATCAAGCACTGAGTCTGCTCATTCACTCTTTTATGGGCAAACACCAATTTTTAATTAATTCACTCAATTAGGGAGTATAGGATGCGGAACCCAAGTCAAACTGTTGAACACATTCATAGCAATTATATTTTAAAACAACAAAAAGATAGTGAATATGTATCATATTTAAGTAAAATAGGAATCTCATTAACTTGGAAAAATATTCCTCATCTCTAGAGAGAGGCAGAAACAACAGTTACTTAAAAAAGGAAAAACTGAAYATTGCAAGTAGCACAGTACATGTAATACAAATAGGGATAGTGTCAATTAGGTGGGATTATTAATACACTAGCAACAGTGTCTGTAGAGAAAGATATTGTTGAACAATTCTGTTTGTTTGTTTCAGTGTAAAAGTCAGATTTGATTACTTTTCAAATATATTTTTTTGGCTCTCCACTAGTGTTTCTGTAAGTGCACGCATGTGTGTGCATGCTCCTCGATATTATATTTTGAAGAATTTTGTCTTTTCTTATGTTAAGTACAACCTATCCAGAATGTCAAGCATTAATCTTCAGAAAGTTGCGCATAAGCTGAGCATGCAAAAATGGGCAAACACACTGCTCAAACTGCAGGACTTGCTATGTTTACAAAAGAAAGCTTTTATACACATTCATCTAAATCTGAGTGGGCAGCCCTGGGAACCTGACCAACATGTTTCTAAGCTTTTAAATGCATTTGTAGTATAGGCAATGATGATACATTTATTTAATAGGTTCATGTATTTAAATAATTGACAATTTCAGCAATAAACATACTTATTTGTCACTTGCATTAAACACTACAAATATATCTAAAACATTTTTCCAGGGACTCTACTGAGTGGTCAAATTCATGCAATCATTGTCTGATGGGAAAACTTATCTCTTACCCAGAACCTTATTATAAATATTTAATGCTGTTTAATCTCAGTGAAAATTTGCATAAAATTCAGCTTCAAATACAGTTTGAGACTCTTCATCATTTGACATACATCCATGACCCTTTTAATCAGAATAAGATGTTTGCAGAGAGTGGACAATATATGTGTCCATAAGTCTTGAGCATGTACAAAGCAAATCTTAAGATAAAGGGTGTAAAAATATTTGAGAATAGTTTCTTAAGAAAAAAATGAAGTCATCAAGGTGGAAGCCTTCCTATATTTCTGCATTTTCTCTGTGACTCCACTTCTTTTTCTACAGCAAAGCATAATTTTACATGAATCTCCTTCTGCTTGGTTTACATGTTCAGAACATGCATAAAAATACAATAAAAGGGAGAAATGCAGTTCATTTACAGTTCAGTGCTGAGGGATCTATCATCCATACTGCCCAAGCTGTAAGCACTAAGAATTTCTGAGTGAGGCCATTAGCGTATATGGTGCACACTGGTTTCTTTTCTTTCTAATGCCAGTGATACAAGCCAGAGTGGCTTCATAGGTGAGAGTACTATTGTAAAAAAGACACTGGCTTTAACTGGATGTCTCACCAACACCTCATTGCCTAAAATAGTTAACATGAAGCTATATTTGAAAGTGAAGGCCAATAACAATATTTTTTCTTAATGACACAAATTTTCTTGTTTACAAAAACATGGTGCAGTGGGCTGATTCTCATCACACCAGCAAAGAATCAGGGTAGCTACAACACAGAAGTCAGTTTGTGTGGACAATACAAGATAGTATAGAATAAAGAACTAAAGGTATTGATTTTCACCTTCTATAAACTTTGAAATTTTGCTCATGTAAATATAAAATAGAATGTATACAAAGATGTTTAAAAAATATGAAATGACTATGTGCTTATTGTATAAGTCTCTAATACATAATTCCTTAATTCTTTAATAGCCAAAACAGAATAAAGWAAGTAGTTGGCTTCCTAACTTTTTGCAAATAGGATGACAGCAGGGAGGGAAATATCCATAAGAATCATAAACAATAATCCAAAATTCCCTTCAATTAAAAAAGACATTGTTGGAAAACTTTTGATAACTACATTTTCAACAACAAATATTAAATTCAAAACACTTTTGTGGCAATATTTTTAAGGATTATACAAATCTCCTTCAAAAGGAACAGCATATTTCTTTAAAAATAGGAGATACAGCTGCAACCATCTTCTAACCTAATACATTTTTACCTTTTTAGAAGGAAGATTTTTTTTTTAAAAAAAATTAGGATTCTTATTTTTTATCATGAAAAAAATGTACACAAATGAGGGTGACCACAGCATGTGCTTTTTGATTATTCTCTTTACTCCAAATATTATTGATTTTTTTTTCCAAGTGAACTGCTCAATATTGGTTATAAAATAAAAAAAAAAAAATCAACCTAATACAACAACAAATCTTGAACAAATGTCTAGTTTTTACCCAGTATATTTAGAATGATGCAATAAACATGCAGGATATTTCAAGTGCTCCTGATCAGGTAAGTTCCTAATACAAGAACATGATATGTAATGCTCAGGTTGTCTTGGTAGAATTATATGATTTCAATAAAGATGGGCCTTGTTTATACTGAAGACTACAGTGGCTTACATAAAAGCAAGACTATAAAACAATTTAAAAAAATACAAAACCTTATGTGGAAATTCTTAATTGAATTTATGCCTGATATAAATCAGGTCTATGTTAAATTATATAAATAAAACTCAGATTTTTAAATCAGATTGTGAACACAAGGTTGTATACTGGTTTAACTGAACTACCTTTTTAAACCAGCTAAAGTTAAACAAGTACAAAGTTATGTTTGGGCTGTACCTTAGTATTCTTGCAGCCAAGCACACTGAAAGCAAAAGTCATGTAAGCTTGCCTTTCTATATTATCATTGCATTTCAGTCTTGATCAATGAGACCCCGGCTCTAACGGTCTTAATWTTCATTTTTAAAAGGCAAAATGTTGTATGTTATATGAGGTCTGACCAAATAGGCACTCAGAAGAGAATGCCAGATATCTTTTCATTGTTGAACTAACATTATCAACAGCTGCATGTTTATACCCAAATAAAATGTTAAATTAATGTAGTTTATTTACACATGTTGATACAAGTATGTGTGTATACCAATGCACACACTGTAGCTTTGGATAATCAAAATACCCCTCTTAAGAGAACTTTGAATAAAAGCTTTATTTAGGAGAGCAGTATAATTTATCCTCTAAACAACTTCACATAGTTAGAGAGAATAAAGTGAAAAACAAAGAAAGAGAAATGATAAAATGCTTTTTGCTGTGATACTTCACTAGAAATGAAGATTATAAAGGCCAAGAAATTTCCAGTCAGGACAAAAGGTTTTTTAAATCTTTTAAATCTTTTGTTGTGCTTGTGATTACTGGTTGAAATGATTGATTTTCCTCTATGACAGTATCTTAAATTGTGTGTCACATAGCCAAAATTTAAAGCTTGATAGGTCCACAGTACAATTTTAAAATCATTCAAAGAAGCTCAAAATTTAATTAAGAAAAACATTAGACCAATTAAGACTAAATGGTAGTATAAAATATTAAGGTAAAACATGTATTAGTGTGACATTTGCATTTTTATGAAGTATGAATCACAAAGAAATAAAAACTGCTGCTAAATTTCAGTTAAGTCCCTTTTAAAAATCTTGTTTCCATGGCAATGCTGCGTGTAAGTTTTCAGAGGATGTAAGATATGGATTTTTTATTTAAAAAAAAAAAAAAAAAAAAAAAAGAACAAAACCGTTTAAATGAGAAATAGCAACATCATGGCCTCTTTTCAATTTTCTAATATGCCTGAGAGGCACAGAAAATAAGTCACCAAGACATCAATGCCAGGATGAATGCAAGAGGACAGACCTCTACTTATTCTACTGTTTTGCAGTATGCTTCTAAATAAGCACATTCACCAGTATAATTCTGATGCAAACACACTAATTGTTAAACAGACAACAGTATTTTTGCCATCTGAAGGCCTAGTAGTGCCCATTCAATCAGGAAAGCTTAATAAGCAACAATACTCATTATCGAGATGAGCTGAAATTCCACTACAAAGGCTACCTACGACAAAAGTAACCAAGTGATTCTTCTTTTACATTCCAGATCTAAGAAAAGTTGTTCAAGTCTCTAATGAGTAATCAGGGATTGAGGTTTCTAGGCTACAAAAATCCTGTTGTGGCAAAAAAAGGCAGAAACTTAACACCCAAATCAATACTGTATTACTCTCTCCACAGGCAAGAGCTGCTGGGTCAGGAAAATCATGAAAAATTCATAGTGAAGGTGGTCAAGTCATCCATAAGATAGAGAAAATAATGCTATATCTAAAGATCCCTTGAGCAATTGAAGACATTTTATAGATTTCACCATGGATAAGTGCTGGTTTGTTTCATCTATGTACCTTAATACTGTTCCTCTCTTATTTCTAACAGTAAATGAGGATGTTTTGGTCTATATTTACCGTCTTTCTTATTTACTTTATTAATTTCTCAGTCTTCATGCTCCACTGTTGCAATAGCCACCCATGGGAGAATTCTGAGTCATTCCTTCTAGTAGAAAAAGCAGGTAACGCATCTTGGAGGAGTCCTCCATATAAATTCCTCAGCAGGGGTAAGCATAATTCTGGCTAACAGAAAAAGTTAAAAAATGTCCTGCTCCTTTCTGTGACATCAGTTCTCCAAAGGGGCACAAGCAACAGGCTTTTATAAAGTCTAAACTCTCAAGCATAAAAAAGAAAGATACAATTTTATTTCATATAAGGGTAATAGAAGGAAAGCAAGTGTTTAAACAACCACATGTGGAAAAGCCAAAGAAACAAAGATTTGTGCATGATTAATACCTCAGTTTACACATCTTCATTCTTCCTGCAGCATCAAATTCATATCTAACAAAGCAATGGTAAAAAAAGTAAAATGGCGAAGAAGGTCCCCCTGCGCAGTATATATTAAAGTAAACAGTAAAAAGGAACTCTAACAATAGCAAGAAATGATAGAAATCTAACTGCCAGGTAAAACGACATATCGCTTTCCAAAGCTTCATAAACACTTCTGAAAATTCTACAAAGGTACATTCCTCCACGATGCACAGAAATCCAAAGCTTTCCATAGGATGAGCTGCGCACAGTTATTCCACACCTGTACAAGATTTGAACATTCTATGATTCAAGACACCAGACACTTTGTGGAAAATGGATAGAGTCATGATTAAACCTGTTAGGCCAAAATAAGATAAACAATGTTAGAAAAGACCCTGCAACTCTCTGCCATTGAGGAAAAAGAGTCAAATTAAGGATGAAAACCACTAGTCCGTTTTGTCAATTGTCTGGATGATGCAGTACTATCTCCTGTTCAGTATTAACAATCCCTATCTAGTGAGCTATTTAAGAAATGTTAAAGTTTTTTATTGTATTAAAAAAATACTATTCACCTGTGAATGTAATTGTCCAAGTATATTGCCTCTCCAGATACACATTAGACGCAATCATCCCCAAGTTCTTGGAATAATCTAGAAAACCATGAATACAGGGGCAAGAGACATTCTCTCTTAGACTTGAATGTGCTGGACATTCACCTAGAACATTTATAAATATCACTGACCTTATTACATAATGCCAATCAAAGACTCAGAAAGCAACACCTTCAATCAGGTGTTATTTCAGCTTTTTTTTTTTTTTTTTAATTTATGACCATTAGGGAAGGATATTGGGAGCTAAAAGGCAGAAAAAATTAATTTGGACATGAGTGGGAAACTTAGGAAAAACATGTTACCGAGCTAAAGCTGTATGAGCTGAATATGAGATATAATGAGTTAGAAATGCCTACAACTAGTTCCATCTCTGTACTACCATAGTACCCAAACATATTCATTAGACACAATATGCCAGGGTTCTAAGTGATTTAAAAATCTGGTTCCTTTTTCTAAAGTGGGATGGTCTCTCAGCACTAACTTCATATTCCAAGTGCTGAATAACTTCTGAAAATGAAAACATTTTCTAGATTTTTTATATTCTTGCTCTGGTAATGAAAGTGGCTATGCAAAGTCGTCACTTTCTTAATCTTAGACCAGTCCCTTTTGTATAGTTAATGACATTCTTACTCTTGAGAAAAATCAGAATCTACCATTTCTTGCTTTCTCTACAGAGAGGACACTGTAGGCGTCCACCTTTAGGAATCACCAATAGAATTCCCTTCTAAGTTTCACGTTCCCATTAGTGAAGCATGAGTCCAAGCTTGACTTCTGTGTCTCCAAGTTAGACCGCACTGGCTATTAGAATAAGCAAAAGTAAATCATTAGAGATGGCACACTCAGTGTATTGTACTTTACCATCTTAACAGAATGCCAGGTTCTCCTGTTTCTGATTTTTATGATAGATGTAGCATATTTTCTTTAGATGTACTCTGTAAAAACTGTCTAGTATTTGCTAATCACATTTGTCTTCCTTGCTTGTGTGGCAATTGAGCCTTGGTTCTTGACATTGTCATCTACACTATTCTAATGATTAGCGTGAATGTCACAGGATAGATCAGTTGTCCCCTCAGTCCATGTCAGGATTCAAATGTTTTTGTTTTTCATCTAAAATAACTTTAAAATATGAAGGCAGTAAAAGGCTTGTCTAAGACACCCAGTGTAAAAACAAAACATATGAAGTAGGAAGATTTTCCGTATACAGTGAATAATAAATATAATCTTTTTCATTAGAAAAGCATTCTAAGTATTTGGCACATATCCAAAACACGATTTGTAGAACTAAGCCATGAACATCAGTTATAAGGGAGCCATCAGTATGTGCCTTTATTCTTCAATATTTCTGTCACTTGTGCCTCACGTTACTTGTGTTAAGGCATGTATCATATTTACAGTTTCTGAGAGAAAAAGTAATTACTGACAGATGCTCTTCTCCTGGGAGGATCACAGAAGAAAAGTGCTGCATTTATGGGTGGTGACTCCCCTGTGTCTTCTCAGAATGGACATAGGAACATGACCACAGAGAGCTGGGATCTAAACAGGAACAGAAAGAATCTGTYTCCCCTACTTTCTTTACTGGAGACAATAAAAAGGAAAACAGTGTCAAAGATACTTACTTTGAAATGCCTCATAATGCTCAGATATTTGCAGCATATACTACAATTATGCCACTGTCATATAYTGTTCCATTATCACTGCAGGAAGCTCTGAAGTTTTATGCAATCTTATTTGAAAGTACATGAGAGAATGTATAGAGACTGGTGCAAGGGAATATAAGGGCCAATTTTCCAAGGTGCTAATAGTACTGAAATCTCACTAAAGTCAATGGGAACTCGGGTTATTTTGCACTTCCCAGAAAATGTTTGAAAATAGTGAGTCCATAACAGGGACCTTGTGAAATCACTTGTGGCACCTGTATTCCCCTAGCAGAGTATATATCAGTGCAGAAAGCAGAGAAGGTTATTATGAAGTAGAGGGGTGAAAACAGCTGCAAGGAAAAACTAAATTATTATTGGCATCATGTAGTATGATCAGGCAGTATGTATTTGGGATATATGTCAATATCATAGACGATAATGCACGTTAATATGTATCACCAATATATTGCTGGATGAAAAATAGCAGTCAACCACATTTACCAATGATTGTATGTGAACAGTAGATTAGAATATTTAAGTTTCTTTTTGGACATTACATTGAACATTCAATGTATTAAGGTTTTCCCAAAAATACTTCCTAAATTTAACACGTTATGATTCACTAAGTTCACAAAACAGCACAGTTTTCTAAAGATTGACACAAAGTGTCATGAATGACAACATTTCTGGGTTTTCCAGTATTTCACTATATACGGATTAATCTTTTCACCTAAGTGAATATAGAAAAATGTTACCTTGGACAGATGAGAGTACTAGAAAATCTGTATCTTTGCAAAGCTCTGATACTTCAGTGAGAGCCATGCACAGGGCTGAAGCATCCATTTTTCACAGTGTTCTCCACTGCTATCAGCTGAATTCTGTACTGATACCAGAGTAAGTTAGCTTGTGGCAAGGGAACTTCATTGTGCCTGTTTTGACTACCTCATCTGGAAGTTTCTATTTACATTGCTTAGGTAACAAGTTCTCTGGCTTAACATATTTGCAAGAGTACCACAAAAGACTGCCATTTGCCTTATTTTAATTTATGGGCACTAACACGGTTATTTGTGTGGTAGACAGATTTTTTCTTTTTGTTCCTACACACATTTCTCTCCACAGAAGTTCTCTGAAATACTTTGTTCTGAGACATTCTTATAACAGCATGCAGATACAAAAATGTAACAGTTTCATTAGAAAAGAATGAATGACTGGGAAAAGGAATACACAAATTTAAATAAACAAAATCAGTGTGTCTTACAGAAAGATAAGGATAGTCCCTACGAGAATGTTAAAAACTTTGGATTTGTTCTTGTTAATTATACACTTCATCTTCAAAAACAGGCAAAAATGCAGAATATTTTTCATTCATTTTCCACACAAACAGTACATCTTTTAATAAAATAATCTTTGGGTTTAGTAGAATACATTTTACAACCTGATAAGCATTACATTACATTGGAAGTTAAAATGGCTGTATCCTTTACTATGCTCCTATCATTTAATATAATATGTGTAACAGCCTGCATATTCTCACAATATTCTAACTTTACATTACTACAAAACACAATTTTATAAATTGTAAAGGTCTGTACAAACAGGAATGTATTTTAATACAGAAAACTTGACACTATCACTGCACTTTTCTTCAAAAATATTCATTCCTTTCTTTGACATTTTTTTGGCTTACACAACAGGGTGCCAAACATTTGTGACAGCTTACAATAGAAAAACAATATTGCTTTTAGTTAACAATGTTAGCTATGAATATATATTGACAGCATTTTCACTGCAGATTTGCTGCCAACATAATACAAAGCAAATAGCATTCAATATGTTGGAACACTCAGGGGAATTAAAGAGTTTCAAAAACAAATTTATGGCATTAGGTGCTGAATGCTAAATCTAATGAAAATGCAAATTCAGAAGTATCTCCCGCACATACTTCATGTAAAGGAATACAGTTTGGCAAAGTGATAAAATTAAGATTGTTTAAGTCAGGAGAAAATTATGTTAAAATGCCTCTGCTTGTTTGGCTTTTTATAAAGCCAGTTTTACCACAAAGATTAATATTTTTCCCAAAGTCTTTCTGCTTTGTTTCCTTGAAGTACATCAGAAAGAGTTCATAAAAAAATCCGAATTCCAAGTGCTCCCAAATGTTTTCAGAAAATACAAATACATAGGTGTRTAATTTTAATATTTGTAACTTTACTACTAACCACAAGCATCACTGTTCCCTTGAAAGAACAGAAGCTGAGTTTTGCTTCCAAGTCTGTATGTTTATTATTATCTACAAAACAAGCAAAGCAGTGGATAGAAATTATGATTTAAATCTTATTAAAATAATGTACAGGAATGTTGTAGTGTCATCTCCTATATATTAAAACATATTTGTTAAACCAAACATTTATTGACAGTACTTTATAAGTGACATGACATTAATAGTTTTTAAACCATTTACAAAGCAAATTTATGTAGGTTAACAATACCACACTGCCAAGAAAGCAAAAATTGTTCAGATTTTGTAGCTGTTGAATATAATTTATTATGAATTCTTTGATTAACTTGATATTTATTATCACTCATCTATATCAAGTAGTTCAAGGTATCACACTGATATCTAACAGTGCTTGCAAGACATAAAAATATGCAAGTTTTAAAATAACTTCTTTAATTTCTACTCACATGATCAGTACCAGTTAAAAATACAACTGACCTACAAAGATCAGCATTCCTTTCCAGTATATTATAGCTGTTTTCTTTCTTATTTTCTCATATGGGATATTGCTTTTACCTGGTTGTGTCACATATTTTTAGTTCTTATTTTCACAAAAGAATGACTGTATTTTATTTATTGCATTTCTTATATAAAACTCCATGACTTACTTGCAAACTAAACAGACTGACTACACAAGTGACCATRACTAGCAGAACTGAGAGGTGAAAGATAGTATTAATCAAAATGTTTGCAACTGCTTGGGTTTTCTTTGTTTTAATTCAAATGGATTTAACTAAAACTTCTGATAACTATTTGGGAAAAAAACTGGCTCTGTCAGATACTCATGTTTTGCAAAGTTCTTTCCAATTTATCTAAGAACATTCTCTTATTCTCTAATCTCCCAGTAAATGCTCAAAACCCAGAAGTGACTAAGATTTAACAATCTTGATATTTTCTTAGATAGCTATAAAATTATATAGTTTGTGAAAACAAACTCTTCATAGGTTACCCTCCAGTCTGACTGAACTGTTGAAATATATTTTGTACCTTCTAAATAACAAAGAAGGAAAAAAAAGGGAAAAGTATCTTAGTTGTAGAACAGTATTTGTATTTGACCACTGAAGTCTAAAATTAGTATAATCCATAATTATCAAACCCACTRTAATATTCAACAATTCATGAATTTCAGGTTTATTAGAAAGCTGAATGGAACATATTTTAGGATTAAACTTGGCCATCACACACAGTTTACCATGAGACTCATACTACTTGCATTATAGAATAGTCTAAGGTGCAAAATTATACAGTACTTCCCACTATGGTGAGAGAGCCACAACTCTACGTTTAGATCTGCAAAGAAAAATCAGGCAATGCGAAGCTTCACTTTTTGCTAAGCTATGAATTTGAAAACATACTTTCTAGCACATCAAGCACAATATGGACCTGTATACTATAAGCATCAAACGAGTTAGTTTTTTAAAAGCTGAAAGACTCTTATACTGGTGAAGATGGAGTAAACACAGTTAATTTGTTAACATCTACTCTGTCTCTTTTCACTGACTGTCAAGGAAATCATATTTTACATTTTTTTCAGTATGTCCTTGGAAAGGATTTCCTAGTAATCTACGCTAAATCTCACTGAAGGGTGACAACAGAAATCAATATGTGTCTCTGAAGAATGATCTAGCCAAACATTTACATTCAGAATATTCATTTGTATTTATGCATGAGAAATTTCTGGCAAAAAGAAATTCTCTTCCTGCATACATACAATCTCTTTTTATAGGCTGATTTTTATAATGAGCAGGCTTTAAAACAATAAAATAAATATATATTACTCAAATTAGTTTTGTAAAATAACAATTTACCTAGGTAGGTAGCTGTATTAACCTCTGCTTCAAATAAATTTGTTTGGTCCTTCTGCAGCCATAGGGAAGAGACAACCCACAGGGAACAGTTATTCTAGTTTCATCCTGGCTATTCCAAACCCATGGAATTGCCATTCCACATGCCTGCCAGGAAGGATATTCTGTTTAATCTGGCTATTGAGGCGATTCTAAATCTAACACTGGAGGTACTCAGCAATCATGTCAAATTTCCAGGGGCAAGCATGTCCTGCCATGAATCCCACAATACTCTGTAGTCCTCTGATGTTGGGATTAGTTTTGCCCACAGAGTTCACAGAAGATCAGGATATGAACATACAACAAGATGCAACACAAGCAGCATTCTACTTCYCTGCATCACCCCTGAGTATGATATGGTCTTGCATTAAAGTATGCAAAGGCATACAAAAACCCGCTAGGAGACTCCGCACGCCGGTGTAATATATTACTTATAAAATTTTTAATAAAAGTTTTCTGTGAAGCTTCATGTGAGTTTTCAGAGGGTAATACGAGGACAATGAACACAACCCCCTTCAAAAAAATTATGCTACACAACTAGAAAATTAAATAAGCGTTCTGTACAGAATCATCATTTCAAGACAAGAAAAATAGTCAGATTTGCCATTCCAATAAAAGTCTGTTACAATGTGCAAGGTTAAGTATCTGAATTCATGGACCTCATTGTTCAGTTGGAGGCTATATAAATGAAATGGGCAAAAATGTTGATAAAAATATTCTTCTCAAAGTTRAAAATTATAATAAGGAAGTGGTTGTCTAATTTGTTGTCACTTATCTTGGAGAATTATTAGGGAAAAAGGAGACTGATAAACAGAAGCAACAACCCTGCTCAGTGACTGGCTTAGAGAAGACAAATGTTTTGRGGCAGATTATTTATATTGTTACACCAAGCTACTAAAAGCTTCAGAAAGATTATCCTTTCAATGACAACGTAAACCCTATTCAAAAACATACACCAGATTTAGCAGAAACACATGCAGTTGTTTTAAATCTATACTGAATATGTTYCACTGTATATACATCCTTTAGTAAAAATAGTAATAAAAAACTCATTTCTACTTGAAAAACCTTCTGAGCTTTAGCTCCTACATAACATAATGCATATTTAGACTAGCATGTTATTCAGTAAAAGATGTCCAAACAAGATTATTTGATGTTGGAATAGTCATCTCAGAACAAGCAGAGCAATGTAAGGTAAAATAATTGTCAAGTCAATCTCYAGCTTACACTTTATTGCAGAAATAAATTGAACTCTGCTCTAGCTTTTTGACACGTAATTCTGATACTAATGGGTTCAAATCCATTTCTCTTTGCTCTCCTTCCTAACAGGAAGCTTTGTGTAATACTGTGTCAGAAATCTACCAGTTACTGGCTAATGTTTCCCTTAAATAAAAAGTCTCTGCCTGTAATAGTATTAACAGCTGCCATCAGTTTACAGTAATGAGCTACAGTTCATCATGGTAGTGCTACTATGAAAATTAGAAGCTTCCATGGAGCATCTCAATTCACAAAAAAATTATCAGAGCCATCATGAGCAGTGGTGTAACAGCAGATATTGCCTATCTAAGTTTTACAGGCCAGATCCTAAACTGGTGTAACTGTACTCAATCATTATAATTGTACACAGTTTATTATACTGTGTTATGTATAAAAAATACAGCAGTTCTGTTTTGAGAGTCAATATATAAACCCAGTGTTATTTTTCTAATTTCTCAAAGCAAAAAATTGCACACTCATTTTACAGAGTATTTCACAGCCTCTTCAATAGAAAGATTAAAATATTTTTTGCTGGAGGAAACATAATGATTTAACTATATATACTGTAATAACTTGGGTCACCTATACAGTGCAGAAGAACCTTCCAGTTTCAATTAACAGTAAAAAAAAAAAAAAAAAAAAAAAAAAAAAAAAAAAAAAAAAAAAAAAAAAAAAAAAAGGATAACTAGCTACAAACCATGGCTTTTTCATTTTCTTTGCTCCCTTAAAAAATTGCAAATGCATATCTTAATGCTTGATACCTCCAGAATTCTATAAACTAAGCATATACTTATAAGCACTACAGCAATAGAAAAAAATATTTAATTGAGATTAGGATGGGATTTTCTGAGGCATTTAACATTGTAGGAACTTTGCTCCCTCTGAAGTCAATGGGACATATGCTCTTTCATTCTACCATAAAACAGACAAATGCTATTTTCAGATCCTATTGGCAAAAATAAAAAAAAAACTTTTTGTACAGAACTAAAATTGATGGGCCATTGTACATCTGTTTTTTCCTAGAAAATATCCTTATCTGCCTTTCAAAATTACCGGTAAATATAGGGCATATCCAGGTTTTCTAAAGCTTCTCTAGGCAGAGATGGGAGGAGCGTAGAAGGGAAACTAAACAGACTAAAATTCACTAACTTGGATAAACTGTGTGAGTAAGGGGAAATACGAAGTTTATAAAATCACAGATCAAGTGAGCAGATAAAAATTATTCACTATTTCTTATAACACAAAAATTATATTAAATATTAACCAGCATATTTAAAAAAGAGAACAGTACTTTTTATACAAACTGCATGATTAAGCTGCAGAACTCAGTGCTCCAAGATCACAATAAGTATGATCAGATTAGACAAGGATGATACAATACATAGAGTCCACCTATGCCTGTTAAAAACAACAATCTGGAGGCAACTACTACAATGAACCTGGTGACTTCTGACAGCCTGTACCTAATTTAGAATGGTGGGAACTCACAATTCTGTGGTACCGCAACATTCAGTGTGTGAGCAATAATTGTCAGGCTGGCCTGCAGGGCACCAGGGTTTTCCTGTAACTTGTGCAGCACACATAAGTCAGTTCTGCCTATACCATTGACACAGGAACTGAAAGTAAGGATTATTCTATACTTTCCTAGTTATTACTAATATTTTTTTAAGCATCAGCTACTGGCCATTGTCCAGATTAGGATACCAGACTGGACAGCTCCTTAATCTGACCTGCTGTGCCACCTCTTTACTTTTACAGTAAAGCCAAAACCAAGACAATGCCGTAAGTGAGAAGATGGACTCAATTAGAGTGGCTGTTGATGGGAGAATGGGAAGAGCAGATGAGAATCTGAGATGCAGGGCAGTCACAGCAAGAATGACAGTGGATTGCTTTTTCACCATCTTTTCATTATCAGACTAGTCCCCTTGACGGTCACAGGGCAGTTCCGGTTCCATGTTCTGGAGCAACTGGCTATCTCCTGGAATAAACAGTATTGACACTATAGGCTTCGAGGAAGATACGTTTCCATCTTTTAGTGAGGCAGGTTAGTTCAGTCAAGAGTTACTCATGATTCTCTTGGACAACCCAAGAACAATACGGTTTGGACTCGCAAGCCCTGAGTTACATTTGGGTGTCCAAGAAACTTGCTGAACAATGTGCTGAATGCTGGGATTAAAAATGAGTTGCTAGTTGGTAAACACAAGAATGAATCCACACTGCCTAAGAGGGTTTCTCGAATGTGCAATCTTTTCAACAAAGCACAATAATCCTACATCTTTGTGGCACTTGATGTCTGATTCTGATGGAGGTTATAGGTGCTCAAGATCAGTGAAAGATTTCCCACTCTTCACAGCTCCTTTGCTCCATTTAATGGCTTCCACAGAAGAAAAGTGGAAGGCTCTTATTGCCTATAATATGGCACAACACTAACTTTCAGAAATTTGTTTATCCTTTCAATATTAATTTGCCTATTTTCTATTTCTCATTTTCACCATCAAAATTCAAGTTTTCTCTGCTTTTTCTTTCACTTATTGTAAGGTATCAGATATGTAAAGACACTCTGTGCACAATGACCCAATATTGGGTTCATATTGGGTTCATATGTTAAAATCACAGGCAGCATACAACAATAATGAAGGAAACGTGTTACAAGATCTAGCTCTCTAGTTCCACTGCCAACAGTTAATAGCAGAATAGGGGATTACTGGAGCCATACGCTTAATACACTCAACCACAATCAGCAGACAGAATACTGGCTTCTTCACTGCTCTTTCCCAACTAATTCCAAACTAATTACCTTTTACGGAATATCACTACTATTTCATTCTTAGACTTCCTTCGTGGCAAGAAAAACCACAACTTTCTACAAATTTTCAGCACTAGCATCTCTTTTTCTGCCCTGTCATTTAAAGAGCAAATGGCTTCCCTCACCCAGTAATATGAATTCACCTATGTATATTTCAGCTTGTTTTTATCTTCAGGTTCCAACAATTTCTGCACAGTATCTCCACCTGCCATGGCTCAAATATAGAATATTCTGCATAAGAAAGATTAAAAAAATCTAAAAGCAGGAAAGTTTAAAACATTTCATCTTCATCTCTCCAATGTAAATATTTTTTCTTTTACTTTAGTTCCATGCTTCCGCATTCTGATGTAAAGACTTTTCAGTAATAAAAGCAGAATGAAACCAAATTTGCATGGAAGACAATTAACACTGGAACTAAAAAAGGGGGGATTTAATCATAAATAAAAAAGTTTTTAGATTAAAAGAAAAGTAAGCGTGTCACATCACTGACATCATGATCATCATAGTGCTGATTTTGTTTATGGCATTTATAAYGTATTTTTGACATTTTGAGTGACAGATGCATAATAGGAAATTAAACACACCTGGCCATCAGTTTCCTGTAAGCAAAAGCTAGTGTTCAATCTGAAACATACAGTATGTATGCAATAATTACCGAACACTGACATCTAAAATGTTCTTAGAGACGCCTGGAACAAAAAAGTTTATGAATTTAACACTGTCTTGCCAAGAGAGAGTATTTCATCAGGACAGCAGTTGTTTTGCTAACACTGAGTATTGTCTATGTTTACTAACCTATCTGTATTCATTACTTTTTAAAGCATGATACATGTCATGACAGCTTTGGATAATTTCATGGAGATGCACACTATATTGCACTTACCAAAGCTTCACATGCACCCTCAATCTATTCCAAGCACAACTGAATTATTGATCCAAAATAAAATTATATGTACTTGAAAGGATTCCAACTTGGAAGAATCATCATTTATAAATCTAATTTTATACATGACCAATATAGGCACAAGTTTCCAAAATGGCAAAATTATTTTTCTTCAAAACTGCAGTATGTTCAATTGATTTTTCTTTTTTTAAATGTTGAGACAAACACGCAATCTATTTTAAATGTCATCACTTTGTTTCTTATTTAATTAACATTTCATATGGCTTCCTCAGTAAATAAATAATTACTTCAATCACTATACATATCAGCTAACCCTATGCACTTTTGACTTACAATAAAATTGTATCACTTTCCAACATAGAGATCAGTGAAACTACTTGTAAAAAGTTCAAAGGCTCCTTTGAAATAATCCATTATGGTTTTTAATACACATTTCAGATAATTCAAGCCCTTCCCTTATAAAAAGTAATGGATCCATATTACCACATGCTATGGTACCATAAGATCTTACAAAATTTGCATCATGAATCTGGCTCCACCATTCTTTCTTCCATTTTTTTTTCAAGTTGAATGGCATGTGCTATATAAAAAAMCAGTCTACTTACCCTGTAGTAACTGCAGTTACTTAAAAGATATTATCCAAATGCACTCAACTCAGCCTCTCATGTTTTCAAGGCAGACAGATATATATGTATGCACGTATGTATATATAAAATACACATACAAATATAGCTTTAAGGAACTTGGCCAGTGCAGTATATGCAGTGCAACATTGTAGTATACAGTGATGCCATCAAACTAAACAAAAAATAACAGAAAGTCCAGATTTTTGCTTCTTCTAGATTCTGAAATATATATCCCAATATATATCCCAAAGGATGCAAATACATAACTCTTATTTTGCCTCAACTGTTGTCATATTTGCTAGTAAACACTAGAGAATTTTCAGTGAAAGCATTCTCTAATTCAGATTAAATTTATTTACCTGCATAAGAAACTGATTTTTCATGATGAAAATGTTTCAAGAGAGCTTCACTTCCTTTTTAATCTTGCTTAGAAAAAGAATTATAACTTCAACACTTCTGCGGTATATGCCTTTCTCCAAGGCAAAATAAAACAGTGAATGATAATGACTGATAAACCCAGCAGCCTTAGATGAATGTCAAAATTTAAATCTTGACCAAGTTTACCCACAAGAACTGAAACCCACTATTTGGTAGCTAAGAACAAAGGAAAAACATCACTCACATGAAATAAATAAAACTTTGATACTGATCTAACTAAATCAATACTAAAATTACAGTAAGCAGTGAATTAAAAGTTATAACAGTGATGCTACTTACAGTTTCATTTTAAAGTCAAAATGGCAATGTGAGCTGGAAATAGGGGATGACAAAAACCATTCAACCCTTTATGGCTTTAGGGGAATGGCCCAAGTGCTTTCAAGACACAGATGCAAATTCAGATGTCACTATTGACTGAAGGACCCCAATTTCAAACACATGAGCTAGCAAAGAACACATACAAACACGGACTTGAAGAAAGAGGAGCTGAGAGCCTTCATAACTGAGAGTTAACAAACAAATTAAAATTAATTTCATTTTACTCAGCCAAATAGACAGACAGCAGCATGAAGACAGAGCCTGATAACTCAAACTAAGTCAGCTTGATACTTAGGTTAGACTTTGACATCTGTGGAATAGGACCAGATTTCCTGGAAAACTGTCATTTAATATCACCACTCCAGATGCCATACATAAAGTCATAGCAGAGGTAAAACTGAAGAGTATCCACAGTGTTTCTCAGAGATACCAGATACTCAAAATATCACTGAGGAACAGGAACTTAAACAAATCCTGACAAATAAATGTCTATTTGGGAACTGCTAAATAGATTTATAATTTTTTATTTAGAAAGCCTAGGGAGGAAAGAAAAAACAAAATTCAGACTCAGAGTGATATTGTTCTAATACAGGCATTGGTACAGAAAATTATCCACAAAACCTCTATCTTTCTGGACTTACCTTTATTTCTTGGTATTTTCATACCATCTATGCTAAACAAAATGCATTCTTCTCAGATTGCTTAGAAGTACTAATTCAYGAGCCTATTGTAAAACAAAAAGGAATCAATCACAGAGTTTTGCCTACATCAGTAGTCACGTGATACTTGTTTTACAGCTGTTCCTGTCTTTTGACAGGATAAAGTCAGTTAGAAAGAAGCTTCAAGAACTCAAATGGTCAAATCTCAAAGCTTTCTAGTCCTAAGACACATTTTCTTTTTAGTATTGGAGATTCTTATTCCTGCCAAAAAATAAGCTTTAAACTACCCACCCATAAAACTTTGCATGAAATTTAAATATAAATATTTAATTTTCTTTGGTAGTAGATCAACCCAGCAGCAGAGATAAATTTAAAACTCACCCATTCTGGTACGCTGTTACATTTATATTACCCTATGTTTATTTGCATGAAGTTTTTCTTTTATGTCTACATCCATGTTTTACATTACTGGCAGTAACAGTAACAGATATAGATTTCTGCCACAAAGTTTTCATACAAAACTGAATTTCATTTTAAGTGTTTACTATTTAATAAGCACATAAAAAGAGAGGAAAAGTATTAGGCAAGTGTGTACATTTTCTATAAATAGCAAATTTAAAACACTGTACCTTTTTGTACAATAAACACTATAGTATGCTAGATACTAAGCTTCTTTTAAAAGCTAACAAAAATCCTTCTTTAAAACCAGATTTATAAGAGCAATATAAATTTAAAGCTTATTTTTTCAGCAACACAGACCTGGTCTTACACTTTAAAGATTCTGATTTGGAACCAAACAATATCACACCACTCTTAATCTGAGTCCCAGTAAGATTCTGCTGTGTTACACTGCAATTGTTGTACGGAGTACAAAAACCAGTCCAACATAAGTATTCTTAGTAATCAAGTTCTTATACACATTACATTCAGATATGTCAGTGAAACCGTCTAAGATGAGGGCTTTGTTCAGATTGCTTAYTAGTTATATATGCCTATTTGTTATAAACTTCCAAATTTCAAATTTCTAAATTTTAATTCATTAAATGTGATTGGATAGGCAGTGCATAGGTATCAGTAACCTTTACCTTCAACCTCTTAAAATTAGATGATTTTCAAGAAAAGTATCAGAAGTGAGGAAACAAAATAAATTTATATGACAAAACAAAACAGGTACATGAAAAAGATTAGGTTTTGTCTACCTGTGTAAAGGGTGAATAAAATACCAAAATACAGGAAGAGGTAGAGGTATCTTTCTAGTACACTGAAAATTAACATAAGAGCACATAAAGATGGGTAACAGCTGGGGGGGTCCCTAAACAGGCAAAATTCAAATAATCTAGCGATTCTCCTCGTAAATTATTATAAAGAGCTATTTAGAGAGATTACAGGAGCTGACCAGAAGAGGATTAATAAATTATTAATGCAAACTATTCAACAATGAATGACTTATGCCTAATTTAGTAAGAAGGTATATGTAATGAAACACACTACAGAAAATACATATTTCAGATTGGTTAGGAAATGTTGCAAGTCAAAAAATGCATTACAGAAGTCTTTGAAATTTCAGAATTGTACTCCTTCATAAAAACATATGCACTTTCATACATGCATTTTCCAAAGCTAGGTAAGTGCAATGTAGCCTTTAATGCACAGTAAAGAATATATCTGTCTTCTAAAAGGAGAAACTGGAAAGACTGTAAGATGTTATAATGCATCTTGATACCAGTAACTTAAATCACCAAATGACAGTAGAGTGAAGAATGTCTGCTTAAGAAGAAGAAAGTAAAAAGGTAGCCTGTTTCCAACTTTAGACTGCTTTTGATGTCATCCGTACTCCATCTTACTTTGGAGGTAGCTTCTGCAGGAATTAACTGCACAAGATGAGTTCTTATCCAGAGAAAGAGGTTGAGTACCTCAAATCATGCCTCTCTCTCTTTTCTCCCCCCCTGCTTCTCCAAAATGTATCAATCGGTATAACAAAAGACATTATCTCTCCCTATACACATAACATTCATATGTTTAAACAATCACAGCTGTARCATCACAAAGAAGCAGTTGTCTGCTAAGTATCATCGGGTTGTTTTAGGACAGTAATAAGAGGCCTGAACAAACTGTAAAATCCAATCCCAATAATAAATAGTTCCTGAAAATCTAATCAATTAAAGACAACAGAGATTTTACAGCCTTTTTTATTTTACAAAACAGTGTAGGACAAAAAAGAGAAAACTCTATAATGAGAGCTCCATGCGTTCATAATAATGTCCAGCTATGATGTTATCTGTCTTACCTTGGCATCCTGTTTAAATTTCTGAAGAAGAATAGGCTACCCTTTTTCCTGATCCATACATATACATAACAAAAAACCCCCAAAACTCTTGAGTCAAAATTATAGCCTCAGTCCAACTGCAACTGAAGTAACAGAGAGAATGCCTTTGAAGTAAATATCATTTGGTTCTTTGATTTTAACCTCAATCTGGATTGATTCATTAACTGTAAGTAATGATCAAATCCTAGCTGCCAAATATCCATTCTTCTCCTCTATCCTTCTTGGTATATTTTGTCAGTACCTTTGTGATGAAGAACTCCAAATGTGTTTATCAACACATACACAACAAAATTTGGCACTATTAGGAAACCCCTTCTGTTGGAAATTCTTTTTTTAATCTCAGTGAAAATACCATTTCTGAACATGATTCATCAGACAGCAGAGTTGTTCAGGGTACATACACATACAGAATATATCACGCAGCCTAGATGTGCATTATTTATTGGTATAATGTGGTTCCTGTTTGTTAGAGTAACTAAAATCCTCACAGATGTTTTTAATCCTTTCATCACTTTGTTGTATTCAACTCTTACCTCTTCTCAAATTCCTCAAAAGTAAATTTTCCAGGACAGAGATAATCTTTCTCTAGTGTGGCTACAGTATCTGGAACAGTGAGCGTCAACTACTTGAGTAGAATTTCTGGCTATGGCCCCCAAGAGAAATAATCATTCTTTTCACCTGTAAAATCCTCCAATATTGGTATACTAGCATATGTTTATAATTTATCACACGTACACACATTTCTTTTTTTCCCCCAAATCTCAAATGAATCTCTGTTGCTACTAATACCTTTAAAGACATTCTAGCTCAGAAGTAATCATGCACCTGAAGCACTGCCTATTTTAAATACTTGAAATGTAATTCGCAGATGACACTTGTTCATCCAATTTCCAGTTCCACAGGGAAGGAATTTAGCAAAATTGTAGATGGTGTTGTAAGGGCCATGGTTGAAGTTGATAGGAAACAAACCCTGCCCAATAAAGAGCATTATCCAGAAATAGCAGCCTGTGACACGTATGTAATTAGAGAAATTGGAGGCTTTGCCCATGAGACCATGTGTTCCACAGTAAATCCTATTTCCTTCATTCTCCCTTTCATGGTTATTTTAAGTGTAATCATTGCATGACTATAGTCCTTATGTATAACATACCAGTTTCTTTTTGGTTTTTCCAATATTGGTGTTAATTGAATTCACTGAACAAATGCCAGAAAAATCCACAGCTCAGATCTTATCAGACCAACTGACTTGCAAGTCAGAAACCATACAAGTAGACCAAAAGACCAAATTTTACATCTCAGAGGTATCTTATATGATGGTTCTTCTTCCCCATAAATATAAGCCATTAGCTATTTCTTTTGACTCTTTMCTTGCTCAAAAAGTATAAAATAAAACTGACAACATAAAATGCCTGATGTAGAAGTCCAGGTCATAAGGAGGAAGAAGTTAATTTACCAACTTCCAAGTAAAAAAAGAAAAGTCTACTCGTTCTACTATAACATAGGGAAGTGAACATCAAAGAAACCAAGTTTATCATAAAATTCTAAAAATAATTCTGAAAAGATTAGGGTTCTCACTGCTGTACTACAGAACTTTTAGCTCTATTACCTGCCCTTGTTACTGAAGCACAACAGTAACCTAAGACACACGCAACAGGAGGAAGGAAGCAATCATTCTGAAAAAGACGTATGTATGATAGCGAACAACATATTAGGCATGAGTTTCCATAGAGATAGAGCAACAAAAGGCTGCTGCAATTTTCAGCTGTCTATACTGAGACAGTAACAGAGCAAAGGGACTAGAGTCCCTTCTCTGTAACTTGGGATGTTAGCATACTCAAAATTGTCCATTAAATTTTAGTTCCACACTATAAAGGAAATATTGAAGGAACTGGAAAAGGAATAATAATAATAAAAACAAGAAGTTCTGCAAGAAGCAAAACTACTAAGTGCTATGGATTTGGATTTCATGTTTGGATTCTCTGGTATCTTAAAAATGCAAATTCCAATGAGTACTTTCTCCTATGCATCTCCTCTGTGGATTCTCTGATGTTTAATAAGAAATGATCTCATACTATAGCCTTTCTGCCAGTGGGAACACAGATGGGTCTCTTGCCCATCTGGCAGCCTGCTTTCCTGAAACTTACAGGAATTCCTGTCCAGTGGTGTTGAAACTGGCCAAGGGTTAAGAAGCTATTGAGGGAGAAAGGAGAGGAGAAAGATCAGCAGCCACACAAAATCCTAGGCTAGCAAGTAGACAGTGTGATAATATAAGCTTTGTTTCCCTGCGAAACTAGGCTAATTATCAAAGGGCTGGAAAGATTCACTTACGATGAAAGTCCAAAGGCCCCAAAGCGGAAAAATACTTAAACACTTAAAGGTAAAGTCCTCTATTGGATATAGGGCTGAAAGAACCAAACATGATAGCTAGGTTGAGACACAAATGATGAGGAATGTTATAATTTACAGAAATATAAATGTTAGCCAAGGATGACGAGGATTTATTTGTACCAAGAGGCGCTATTACTAAGCAGAGTTGCAACTGGGAATAGTGGGATTAAATAAAGGAAAGCTTTATGCTAAAAGGCAAGCAACACTGTCAGTGCAATGAGTCTATAGAACAGTTTTGAGACATAGGAAGTGGAAGCTCCATGGCTTAAGAAAATTAAAACTGGAATGTAAAAAAACTGTTCTCTACAGAACAATAATGCATGGATGGTGAGATTGGCAGGAATGTCTAATAGGTCTTTCTTTTCATTTATCACTAGATTAATAAYACAAACTACTGCACTGCACATACTGTAAAAACTGCACTAGTATCCAGTAGTAGAACTGAAACCTAAATAAGAAATACATACAATACAATTGTGTTCCTAGTATTTGTATGGCTGTTGTTTTTACACTGTGTCTTTTTTGTTCACTTTTTTATCCATTTGCCYGCTGTTGGGTGTCAATGATTGGTCTGATGCAACAGGAGAAAAACAGAATGGATGATTTCTAATTCAGGTAATGAAAGGAGGTTTCTTGTTTTCTCATGATACTATTGAAATAAATTTCTTTGTGAGTAAAGGCTTTAATGTGAAATGTCGAGCAAAACTGGAGATATTCTTATAATGAGAAGAAAATATTCAGCATATTTTCAAATCTAAGTAAATAAAGTTGTTTAAGAATTTGAAGTTGAAGGAAGAGGAACAATGAGAAGGAAATGTAATATAGACAATATATAAAACTAATGAAAGTAGCTACTCCTTTTGAGTCCTCATCTAAATAGCTGAAACCAGACCTAGGATATATAAATGCATAGATCTGCCTTCCTCCCACATCACGTATATGATACATCAAAAATAAATATAATATTATACAGGTAATTATTTATATAGTTATTAAAATAATCTACTCTTACACATAAAGTGATCAAAGTTACTTGTGTATTAGTGAAACATTTTTAAGCCATACTAAATGGTATGGGTTTCCTTGTTATTATTTTCTAGTAAAACATAAAAGAAAATAATCAAAATGCACAAACCAGATTACACAGTATGTTTGAWGTAGCAATTTCTAACATTCATTTAATATAGCTGAGCTGCAATGACTAATACTGCCCATGTCCACTAGTACAAAGACCTAAAAAAGGTTCCAGAGTAGATTACGTTCATGCAGGTCTCATTTTAACGGAAATTGGAGAGATGAAAAAAAGATTATAGGAACACACATTATAAAAACAGACCTCACAAGTCAAACTTAATAGTGAAACCATTCTCTTTCATGTAGACAACCATGAAAACAAATATCCTGTAAGCACTAGATATATATTGTATCTTTCTACCAGATCTCTTTGCCTCCTTGAGACAGATTCCCATTCATCTCATGACTATATAATTTGATCATAGTTGAGTAAGGCACAGCAGGGGAAAGGGTCTGTCTGATAAAGTACCAGGCTCCAGGAAGATAGATAAACAATTTCATGATTTCTAGTTGTAACAGGAATGGTACAGTGGTGGATATTAAGATATTAGTCTCGTAGGAATACAAATATCAAGCTTCTGCAGTTTTTTCTTACTAAATATGTTTTCTTTCCATTAACTGAAAATGACAGTCTGATTATGATAAACTAAGACAGAACGCCAGTATAAAATGCAAGGTATGTGTGAAAAGTGGAATTAAATCTTTTTTGATTTGTCAATGTGAAAGTTAGTACATAACTTTTTTTTTAGCTTAGTTTAAGACAAGTGAAAAAATAGAGCAAGGAAGTTTCTTTCTCATCRGGTATTTTTACTACAAAGAAACATTATTTAAAAGTAGATGAAACAGTTGCCTATCAAGTTGTTTCACGTTTAAACCTCCTTTTTCACAAGGGACACACTGGCAGGCAACTCCTCCTCTACTACAAGTCACTAGAGTAATGCCTGTTTGCAACGCTACCTCATTGTTCTACGTGTATTAAATGAAGGCTTGAGTGATAATATTTGAACAGCTATGATGGACTTCTTTTTTCATATATTAATGCATATATTTGGTTCGTATATATTAACACAAATATATAGCAGCCATTACTAATACAACTCATGTTAGGTGGCAAATGTTACGCTGTCTTTGTAATTACTTCCTGTCTTGGATAGCTGAAAAACATGGTGATATCCAGTCATGCTGATACCTGCTTTTACTTATAAAAATTCAAAGAACAAAAATATATTTTACAGCAAATTTTTAGTTACAAACTCTGGATGTCATCTTTTTTGTTTAAGAAAATATATTCTGGAGTAAGCAATTTTTAAAGCTATCATACTATCTAATTTAGTATCACTTACCTGTGATTCTTTTACATTTTCAACGGTGAAGTTGAACCAAACTCGAAAGCGTGGGTTACAGGTATCTGGTCTAATGAACAGGTCATATTCAAACTCTGTGATGTGGTCCACCCGTCCAAGGTTACCTACCGAGAACATATGAAAAAGAATGCATTTTAATGAATGGCTGATAAACTCTCCAGGAACTACATTGAGAAAAGTTTTTAAAACTTCTACCTCTGTTGGTTAAAATATATAAGTATATAAGCCTTACAACAGTTCAGAATTATTTTTAAAAGACTTAATCATAATCACAAAATAAAACACGTACCAGTAAGCCACATGCATATGAACACCCCAAAAAGAAGACAACATGGACTTTTATTATTCAATCAAATTGACTTCTTGTCTTCTCTTATCTGAGTATTCCAGTTAAGTGTCCTAACATCCCTTTAATTGTTTCCTTTTTTTTCTTCACTTTTCTGATAATGTCTCTGCACCGCTTTTAGCCCCCACCTGTATGGATTTCTTTCTTTCCATTTGCTACTCATGTTCAAGCACCTCTGAGATTAAAGAGTCCCCAGATTTTCACCTGGCCCCTCTGGCTGGTGCTCTGAGCGTCCCTCTCTCCCCACAGATGGGCCAGCCTTCATCTCCTTTGTGATTCAAAAGCTATCTTCATACTTTTCCTTTACCATTTGCAGCCACTATCACCTCCTTCCAAATACACAAACGAGGCTGTAAGATTTCGCCTCAGCTTTTTCGTGGTGAATTTCATGGAATAATATTTTTAAATATAGTCAGAGCTACATTGTTCCCTATGGCATCATTCAGCAAGCAACCACACTGGCTGTAGAAATGAAGTTCCGCACTGGGAAAACTTGCTAAGTGCTTTTAAATTACTAAATTGGCATTTTTCCTTTGAAGTGTGCCAAGATTTTTAAAGACAGGGTTTAGACTGTCCATTTCATTTATACACTACAAAAATAAGACTTCACATTTTCCTGATCCAATCCAAAACCCATCTCACCAGGTCTTGTAAGACAGGGCCATGTTTAAGCTCACATGCTAAATTATACTTTTTTTAAAAAATAGCACTGTAAGATGACCTGGTTTTATGGTTTCACATATATTTTTGGGTTTAGATATATATTTTTGGGTTGGATATATACTGTTGGGTTCAAATAGTTATTTATAATGCTATTTGAGCTAAACAATTTCCTYCTCAGTCAATATGACTGTTCACTGGTAACACACTACTCAGTATGAGCACAAGTAGCAAAATTTGGCTGATCTGCTGTTCTGGGGTGGAAAAGAAGCAGGAAAAAACATTTTCAACTCTTTCATCAATATATTTGCAGGATTTCTTCCTTATCCTAAATTGTTTCTGGCTTTACTAATTGAACATTTTTAATCTTCCCTATTTTTAATGTTATCCTCTACTTTCCTACCCACGTTCTTTTCAGAAGAAAATTCTCTTCACTGATTCCCTCTGCAGAAAACCGCTTCATGCTAACAATCTGTTCCTAAACACTTGCCTGAAGGATACATTTGGCATATGAAATATTTGAAAAAAAAAACAGCAATATTGTACAGCTAGAATACCTTTGCCAAATATAAATAATGTCATCTGCTGTATCGGGTGTCCGTGCCCAGGTGCCGGCAGCGGGGGCTGCAGGGCTGAGCTCTCTGAGGAGAGGCTGGGCTGTCCTGTGCCGGTCGTGGCTGGTTCCAGCCAGTTCCAGTCAGCTCCACAACTGCCCCACYGCAGGGCACAGCTGAGCCCCTCAGCGAAGGTGGTGGCACCTCCTTGAAAGTGCATTTAAGGAAGGGCAAAAACACAACATAGGCAGAGGAGTGAGGGAGTCTGAGGAGAACCAGGGTTCGAGGAGGAGAAGGAGGAGGAGGAGGAAAAGGAAGAGGAGGAGGAGGAGGAGGAGGAGGAGGAGGAGGAGGCGGGAAGGGGGTGCTCTGGGCGCCAGGGCAGAGACTCCCCTGTGTCCTGTGGGGAGAGGCTGGAGCAGGTGGGTATTTCCAGAAGGACCAGTGGCCCGTGGAGGACCCACGCTGGAGCAGGGTCTCCTGACAGGAACTGCGGCCCGTGGGAAGGGCCCAGGCTGGAGCAGGGGGACAGTGTGCGAAGGGAGGAGCAGCAGAGGGGAACTGCTATGGACCGACCACAGCCCCCCCACCCCCTGCGCTGCTCGTTGTGAGGGGAGTGAAGTTGATCCTGGCGAACAGGGAAGGGTGGGGGGAAGGTGGTGTTCTAATTTTTCTTTGTTTCTTACTATCCAAACCTATTTTAACTGGCAATAAATTAGTTTTCCCCTAGTTGAGTCTGTTTTGCCTGTGACGGCAATTGGTGAGCGATCTCCCTGTCTTTATCTTGACCCATGAGCTTTCTCATCTTATTTTCTCCCCCCGTCCTGTTGAGGAGGGCGAGTGAGAGAGCGGTTGGGTGGGTGTCTAGCAGCCGGCCAAGGTCAACCCACCACATCTGCCTGACTTTAGGTTAAGTCACTTACTCATCTAAGTGCACTTTCTGCCACAGGGGTCAAATCTATCACTGCTATTCACAACAACAGAACTTGAATCTTAACGTAAACTATTATTTCCTACAGATTATTATCGAAGTAAATAAGAGTGGTAAAATCAAGCTATTGCATTGTAATACCTTTAATTAAAGGACTTTGGTTTACTGTATTTTTCATTAAATGTCATGAACACATGACATTTTTGGGAAAATAATATTCCTCATGTATTTCAGAATTTAGGTGGTCCAAACTGTTCAGCTGCATAGGTTGGATTCCAGTTGCCTCACAGGTCACAGTTTAAGCTCTCTCTGGACAAAGCTTAATGTGTGGATGCCCAGAGTCACTTCAACCTGAGTTGCGCAGGTGATGCTGGTGGATGCTCTAAGATTAAGGCAGCAGGCTGGATGAACACATACTGTGGACTAGGTCCAGCTTGTAAACTACTAGGCAGACATGCCTCCCAATGATCCCAGCAATTCCAGATATGGATTAAGTTATCTGCAGCACAGACCAGAGGTGCAAATTTTGATTGAATTACTTCCAAAGAAGGACACAGAAGCAATTAAATTTATATTTTAAGTTCAAAGATCATTAAAAAGTTGTACTGCAAGGCATAGGAAACTAAAAGATTATTAAGGGAATAACTAAAAACAGAGCAAAATGAGACCTTGATTTCTGACCTGTTGCACATTTCAGCTTCTTTTTCAACACCAAACTGATCTGATCTGTATGGGGGACAGATGGCCCACTCAGAACTACTTTACAGAGTCCATAGGATCCCTAAACTAGCACTGGAAAATTGTACCGATGTCAGTGAAATCACTGATGGTGAAGAGCTGGTATGCTGGAACCACTCCAAGCCAGTCTGCTCTGGAAAACCTATACACCCATCTCAAATCCAGCAGAACCTTTAACAATGTAATCATTGTGTGCATGATTCCCTGGGACTCCCAACACTGTTTTCTCTGTTTATCTGTAATACTTGATTTGAATATTCACCTCCCTCTTAATGCAGTATTTTTTCCTTTTGTGAATTGTGTCTCACTTTATCATTTTTTGCCTACAGAACTGCCTCTTACTAGGCTCCTTCGTAGTACACGTCAGCTGCCATAGTCACCTGCAGCCATTTGCAGTTTAGTATCATTTGTACATTTCATTAGCGCACTATTTCTTCTCTGTCTTCCAGATGCTAAATAGGCTGGACCAAACACTAATGCCTTTGGTAACCAATTCAACAAGTTCCTCGTGCTCAATAGACTATTGTTTGTAATATCACAGCCTTTGCTCACAATCTGTCAGCCTAATTTCAACCCACATAGCAATGTCATTAAACAAGATGGCAGTTTTGGTACAAAGAAGCCTAGAACTGTAAGAACAAAACACTTCCTCGCTTTAAGAGATGCTTTGTAGAAAACTGATAATGCCACTGAAAAACATTGATTATGCTACTCCATTTAGCCATTATACCATTTTAATATTTTAACATTGAAAATAAACATTTTTTTCTTAAGTGCAAACAACTTCTAAACTGCTTTCATTTTTTAATAGCTCTATAAGGTTCCTTAAAATTTCTCTTTTCTTTTTTTGTTAAATGTATAGCAAGAGAGAAAACTGTTTAATGAATGGTTAGACAGTAAGTTCCTGCTATGTCACAGGAACCTCTGTGCAATTACGCAATACATATGCTCTGCTTTACAGTACCTGAGGTGGACAGTTTCTGTGCTGAAATGATGACAAATTTAAGGGAAAGCTAGATAGATAGCACCAATTCTGTGTAATGTACCTACCGAAAGTTTTCAGTCTCGATACAACTACTGTAAGACCCTTCCTGCGCACAGTTTTTTTCTGTGTACATTGCTAGTCTGGTAATTTGTGGTATCAGTAAGAGAGTCTGTTCACAACCATATTGGTTAATTACGTTCTCTTAAAATCAAAGAAAAAAGCCTCACACTACTAAAACATCAGCTTTGMTTTACTTTACTTGGGGTTCATGCCCGCATGAAATCATCACCACTCCATTCAATAAATACAGAAGTTGTATCTATGAGATTATACAACATTTTTTAAAGCATCATCACTCCATAATTTGTGATTAGCATTATATTTGGGGGTTAACATTATAAAACATAAGATATTAATAATGTTATTTAAGGTACATGTAAAATTAATGAACTGATTGAGTAATGTGAGCAAGGGAAAAAAGCCCAACAACATTATAAGCAGTAAGATCTGAACTTACTGGCATTCTAAGACATTTCTTGTTTAAATTTTTTTTTTACAGTTTGGGTGTATGTCTGGTTGTCAAATAGCTTTCTGACTCTGTCTTAAAAGTAAAATAAGCAATTTATTAGAATAGCCAGCACTTTACAAAACATTATGGATTTTTTCTCCTATGCACTCTGAAATTAGTTGTGGGGGGGTTTTTCTAGTCTTATTTTACTTTACAGAAATACCGGTACAGATCTCTTTAAACTGATGGGAAGATGTGAACAAATCAAATTCCCAAATGTCTATAAACTGACTTTCACTTAGCCTTGGGGTTTGTTTTTAAGACATGCTCAATTTTCAGTCACAGTTCTGTTCAATAATCTTAGCATACTGAGAAAAGAAGAGACATACTTTTCTTTAATCATTCAAGCTGAAATTCTTAATTATATTTGCTTAAATTGCTTTACAGAGTAATGTATAGTGCAATACTCTCAAAATGTGAATAGTGGAAGGGGTCAATAGCATGTTTCAAGTTTCTTTAAAAGTCAGAAAAAAGCCCAATGTTACTATTTTATTAATCATGCAACATACACTTAGTCCTCATAAAATATTAATGTATATTGCTTCCTACATCAATAAAAAGTGTACTTTACACGAAGAAAGAAAACCTGCTTAAGAAAATGCTAGCTAAACTTACTAAGCATTCTAACAATTATCATAAAAATGCTAGAAAAGAAAATATAGATATGTTAAGCAATCCTAAAATCTTCTTAAACCACACATTGTGCTTTCCTACAGAGAATTTTAAGATGAAAAATAGACCTTGAGGGTCTTAGACAAGCCTGAGGCAATATAAAGAAAAAGGTCAAACACTCTGCTAAAAAGGACCGTTATCTTCAGAACAACAACTTATCAGCCAGCTTGCAGCCCTGCTTATTTACAGTTATTGGTCCCAGAGGAAGTGCACTTCAGCGCAGGGCGCGATTACTTTGTAATGAGTTTGCCAGAAATGGTAAAGGAAACTAATTTGTAACAATGTGCTGTTCCCTGCACATGAACTTTCTCAGACACTTTTTTTGTCCAGCAATGAATAACTAACTTCAGCCTCCCTAATAAGCAGTGAAAACAGAAGTGCACTAAAAACGACTGAGTCTCAAGCATGAATGTGCTGAAATATCAGTGATTATCCCTCTCAGCTGTCCATTACAGTACTCATGATGACCACCAATTCCCCCGTGGTGGATATATAGAATGCAGGTTTCAGGGGGTAGATTTGCACATGAAAATTAACACCATTTGGAAGAAAATAGCCTGCACCTGTCACAGATTAGCAACAAAAGGTCAAATGCCTCCTTTTACACCTACAGCACTTGCATATTGTATGCCTTGCTTATAGGAGCCTAATTCTAGTTTCTTAATTCAGAAAAGTGAGCACCATGGTGAACTGAGGAGAAAAAAGAATTAAATCTTGGCTAAAAGCTATCAATAAATCTATTGATCAAGATACATATGAATGGAAGTAGCTGAGGCAATCTCTGTCTCTAAAAGAGGTAGTTTTTCAAAAGAGAATTACACAAAGTGCTCTTCTGTTTTTGTCAATATGCTGCCAGGTTTTGAAATACTATTTTTCATCCACACAATAAAAATCTTGACAAGTAAGCAATAGAAAATCACTAATACACTTGCAGCTGCATTTCAATCTATACAAATTCTTTAAACAAAAACAACCAAGGAACAGATTGGAATATACATCATTTTCACCAGTTGAACCTGGGATCAAGTCTAAGATAGCCAAACAGTATTAATCTATATTTTCATGCAACTCTATATTTCACAAAATAAGGTGAAATGTAGAATATGGAATACCCCTCAATGGAATTCATCCTTAAAGATCACAAAACACATTGAGATGATAATGCAAAGAAATTTATTGATACATTCTAAATGGAGCAGGAACTACAGGGACCGAGATCTGTAAAAACTTCTCTTTGGTGAAAGATTAGATATCTTCTGAAAGGAGTGCATCTAAGAATATCAGCTGTAAATTCCCACTGGCCTTATGGCCTTTGTCTGTGAAAAGAATTTATAAAAAATAGTTTGGTGAGAAGTCCTAAACAACTTCTAAATAGCATTTGATTTTTAAATAGGAAAAAATCTAATGAAATAGTGATGATCTCCGAAAACCTGTGACTGTTTTTGCATCATCTCCTGGACTCCTGCAGAAAGCATATGTCAAATCAAGATTCCTGAAACTGCAAAGCACGATTTGAATAAAAAGACAATACCATAAAAAACACATATACAACACCTTGTAAATTAAAGTATCCTTCAAATTATTAAAATTGCACATATTAAGCTCTGCAATACAAAGTAATATTTACACTGCTACAGTTAAATCAACATTTTGGAAAAAAAAACCTCAATACTCTTCAACAATATAGTATTCTTTTAAGAACCTGATGTTTCACTTAAAACAATAGCAATGCTCATGACTCGGCTTTCAGTCAAAATCCAAATCACCTTTGAAAAATGTTCAGGACTATCAAATAGGCAAAGCATTTCAAAAATACATGGCTTGAGAAGCTGGATGCTTCAGACTTGTATTTGTAGTCTCTTTTCTATCCTCCGTCCTCAATTAAGCAAGTTGAAATTGCTGTGTTTCCATTATGTTTTAAGTTTTTATCAATAGTGACATCCAAAGGACAGTAAATCAGTAGCTTTTGCGAAAAAGATTGTACGGGAACAATGACTATCTTAGCTCTTAGCAGCAATTGGTAAAAGGCCAGCTCCCATCACTGGAAAGGGTAAACTGAGAAGTACATATTAATGCATAACTTACAGAGGCGGAGCGATTCTGATTGAGTTTTTATTGTAATTAGACAATGTGATTGTCAACGAAAATTCTAGCTTTTACACTTTTCTTGTTTATCTATGAATATAACATTAAAATAAATTGTATTGATCTTTTGTGTATATAAGAGTTATGGGTTTCCATTTGTTTGTTTGTTTCACTACCAAATGATTCAGCAACAATACAGAGAAGAGCAGTGAATCCAAAACTTATAAATGTCCTTATCCTTTCCAACTATCCTACTTCTTTTGGTGTAACAGTATTGATTTTAATGGTGTTGCTCCTAATTCATAACAATGAGAGCACAAGCTGATTTTCCACACCTTTTCAGGATCACAGTCTGAGTTCCAGTCTTTCCAATATTTTTCCTCACAAGTGATGTAAGTAAGGTGCACCAGACCCATTTCCTAAGGGCATTCTGCCCATAGTATCTGGGATCACAGTTACTGTTTCTCGCCAGTCCCAAACAAGTGTAATGAATAAATCTATAATTCCTTTGTATTGAGTTAAATTGCAGAAATATTAATGAACAGTGTGGCCTAGACTAAAACACCCACAGGAGTTTTATAAATTAAAACTTTTATCTGAATTAGAGTAGGAGGCAGAATTTATCACCCACAGCAGCTAATCTGAACCATTAGATTAAAAGAAAGTTGTGGGACTAGCCTCCGAATGAAGCGAAAAAGGTACAAGGCAATTTTTAAGGAAGCCAAAGAATTGTCTTCCACACAGAAAATTAAGGGAATTGGAAACCTTCAAGAAAGAAGGACTGATTGAAAAAGGAAAGAGGCATAAACCATCTTAAATTTATTAGTTGAATATAAAAGACAAGAAAGTTTGGGGGGACAATGCTGTGATTTATTTTCTTTTACTAAAAACAGTAACAAAAAGATTCTCACATTTTATTAGTCTGGACAGTGCCACCAATGGATAGCGTTAGGATGAGTTCTTCCTTTCAGAAAAAAATACTTTTCTTGGTCACTGGTGTTTGAGTGATGTCTGGGCGAGGGGGAAGGGGGAATACAGGGATTAAAATTTATTGAGCAGTATTTTTGAGGCTCCTCCTGCAAGGAGGATATTATTACAGATTTCACAATATAAATAATTTTAAAGTTCTAGCATGTGTTAATCCCAAAGGCCACCTACTTAACATCACTTGCAACTTTCCTTTAAAGATAATCCAGAAGAGTAAACAATACCATTTAGAAAGACAACATAAGCAACTAGGAGACCTGGAATATTTTCTGTCTTTTTATGTTCATTAAGAGGAGCAGTCTTAATGGTGATCCCAGTTTAGAGCACAATGATAAACAGCAACAAGTAATCCTAAAGATTTAGTGATTATCATTGCTCAAAAACCACCATGAGCAAAATAGCACAATATACAAGAAACAGATATCCCAATATACTACAAATATCATTGTGTAAACAGCAGGCTTACACATGTATAAAGAAATGATATAATAAAATCTTGCTGAAGGAATTCAACAGTTTTGATCAAATGAGATTGATATTTAATCACTTGCAGCCAAAAAGCCTTATTTCAAAACTGCCCTTATCAATAAATACTGATGCTTTCAGTTAAAGGACCTAAAAACCTGGAGCTGCCAGAATAAAATGTCAATGTTCACTGTGTAGGGAAATTGTAAAGGATGGAGAAAATGGAGTCAGTCTCTTGACTCCTTCTCCCACATCTGTGAGATTCTTATGAATTACAAAAATATCAGTAGAGCCCAAGACTGCAGGACAAATTCTCCAAACAAAGTCACAAAATCATGTAAATACAGAAACTGGCAGCAGTAAAGTAGCAATGCATCAACTTAGTAGGGAGTGTCAAGAATGCTTAAAAATCAGAAGCCCGCACCCTAAGATGGCCATTGCACACCCACTACGCCAAAACCACCAAATCCCCAGAAAAACAGTAGACTACTGATTTCTCYGCTCCCTCTTTATCAATTCCCCAAAGGCCTCCAATGACAGATGGGCAGTTATTCATCCATGGCAATGAACCTTTGTTAAAGGAAAATCAGAATACAAAGAGGTTTTGCATTAGTGTCACGAAACTCAGCTTTCTTTAACAAAGTACATGCTATCAAAATGGGTATCTCACAACTATGTATGTTTCACATCTTTCAGAGAGAAGCTCTTAAAGGAAAAGCATTTGGGGAAATTTCTGTGTGGAAGTCACTTAGCATATAATGGGTGCTATCCTAAATAAATAATTAATAAGTTAATAAATAAATTATTACAATGTCTGCAGCCTTAACCACGGAAGCAACCACCAAGGCAGATCAGGGAATATGAACTACTGTACCACAGTGGGATGTACCATCATTGGTGTGTAGCAGGGAGAAACGTACCTCTAAATACCTACTTTGTTAGGGCCTGATGCTCAATGTACAGCACTGAAATCTGTTGCTACCTATAATGTAAAACTCATATTCTCATATTTACCTGCTGCCTAGACATCACAGGTGTGCAAGCAACACATTACAAATGGTTAAAAATGTTAAAAGCTGCATATTCTTTATTCTTAAGTACACCACAGTAGCCCTACTTATGTAATGCTTCCTACTCAATATAGTCATCATTTTGCAAAGACCCTAAGAATTCTTGTAATGCAAAAGGCAAAACWGTTCTTTCATCCTACAAGTGAGGATATTCCAGTTGATTTATTACTGTACGGTAATGCTGTAATTCTGCATTTGGCCTAGTTTGGTGCCTGATACACAGAATCACCATTTTTCCAGGCGAATCCTTCCATAGTATAACTACAAACTGCCACTTGAGGAAAATTAATTGATGGAAACCTCAATCAGTCTGGAGACCTATAGTTAAATTATATTCTCAAGGACCTCTCCAAAGTCACCAGAGCTGTAAATAAATTTGCTCTTTTTTATTAAAAAGAAAAAGAAGAGTATTAATGGAAAGGTTCCAGGTATTGTCTTATAAAAGAATCTTGCGTTATGAGATGGATCCTGAATAATAACCTTCTTTAACTAATAAATTACTGATTTATAGCTAAAACTTTCCTTCTGTATTTTATACAAAAATTTCCTTGAACAATGGTACTGTAAGGATACACTTTCAGTACAAATACTGGATCTAAATAATATCTGTCCTATATACAGCTTTTGCAGAAGAAACAGTTTTATTTTAGTTTATTATGAAATTGAATTTGGTTCTCTATGCCATTATCAATCTAGTCACAATAACAGTTTGGGGGCTAGAAATGTTATTCTCATTCAGTACATTAATCCCATTATTTCATTGCCTAGAAGTGAAATCTTGTAATATAATCTCCATGATAAAATTTACAGATAGAGTTTCATGCAGCCTAGGTACATTTTTAGCCATTTCATCAGATTAGACTGATACACAACTTCACTGTTCACCTACTCCTCTGCTGTAGTTCCTAGTCTGACATGCTTTTGTAGAACAAGGTGATTTCCGTACTTTTTATTATACAGCATTTTGATCCTTCTGTAGGTAATGGAACTTTTTCCTGTATTTTCATTTATATWATTTTCTGACTCCTGTGCCTTGCTATTTTCCTTTCCTCCAGTCACCAGCCTGTTCTGGAAGCCCTCCTTGACTTCCAGTCTTACCAATAATTATAAAATGCCAATACTGTTTATATCCTAACTTTACTCCAATGTACTATATATAATTATGTAGTACCAAGGAACTACATTACGTTGGTTTGTTTTTATAATACTGATAGAATTTATAGCAGGCCTTCTTAACTGTACCCACATGGATGCAACAGAAAACTGCTTACCCTCATTTATCTTTGTTTAGTTAAAGCTTAAATTAGACCTTAAAAAACTATCTAGTTGATGTTATTTTTTCAATCAGAAGTGATAATTTAAATATTGACATTTTAGATGGCACCAACATGTTTTTGTCTTCTGCTATGGTTAGAGTATTTTATTATATCTGAATGTCTGTCTTAATTTTGTTGGTTTTTTTTTTTTCATTTTGCCAAATCCAGAAGCATTTCCTTTTATTTCAAAGTATTTCTATGTTTGTAGTAAATTAAACATTAATCTTTCTCTGCAAATGTCAAGTGATATTTAAATGTTTTTCTGGCAGATAAATGATTATTAATATTAATGCAATAAAATCACAGCTCTTTGTCCTTTCTTTGATATTTAAGAAAAAATTAAGAATGTCAAAACAGTTCTGCAAAAAGAGAATTCATTGGTCTACCATCCACTCTTCATTCGCCTGAGAGGTAAAAAATTACTGATCTTGTGAGACAATGTGTTTATACAATCAGAAAGGGTTGCAAATGAATTACTCTATCAGTGGTAGAGTGTGTATCACTTCAATGTGAAAATGCCTTGTTAAAGTTCATTTTAATTTAAAGCCCCCTTTTTGTCATTCAAAGAGCTTTAGCACAATGAAAGAGTCTTTGTCACTTTCATAATTAGCCCCTCTTGCACTAAATGAGAATAAAATCTGATCAGAAGTCCATACAGGCAAGGTCATAAATCAAACAGAAAAGCTCCACGAACAGTMCTGTAAGATGTCCAAAGGCACACACAGCTTGGAATTAAAGCACTGTAGTCAGGATCCACTCCCAGAAACACAGCACAAAAAAGCCTCAATAATATCTGTTTGACAGGCTAAATTTATCTCCATATTCTGTAGCCCTATAAACACATTTTGCTGTTTAGATACAAAAGCAATTTCAGCACCAAGGACAATTCAGGAAAGCAAACAGCTGTTAAAGTACTACTATTACCGTTTGCCAACCAAAGTCAAATTAATTTAACTTAATGCTCTCACTTCAAACTGTGGCAAAAAAAAAAAAAAAAAAAGAAAAAAAAAGAAAAAAAAAGCCATATATGATAATTGTCATAAAGCAGGAACAAAAATTGTATTAATGGATAAAACTCCTTAGGAAACCAAGCTTAATTTTATATACGTAAGTGAGTATGCAGCCCAGCTCAAACGTAAACTGGATTTTATTCAACTTATTTTCATTTTCAGATGAAAGTAAAAGGATGTTTTGAAAGATGTAATAAAATTCTCAACCTTGGACAGTTATGGCGAGAGTGACAGCACATCACTCTCTCTACTCAGGGATCATCAGAATACCAACAGGAATCCAAGCCATCAACATATTATTTTACTCCCCATGTTAACATGAAGTGAGGATTTCATCAGCAAATGATGCCTAAAACATGGGGACAGTGGAGGGCAAGGAGAGGGCAAGGAGAGGGCAAGGTAGGAAGTCAAGGGGAAGACTGTTGCAAAGAGGCAGTTGGCAATGAAAATATGTATTCTAGAACAGATGTATTTTTTACAATTCAATGTATTATGTTAATGTTAAATGCTAATTTTAAATATTAATCAGCTGAGAGTTATTTGTAAAATAGCTACATCCATACAAACAGGAATTTTCATGAAAACACACATTTATATCCATAAAGTATACATGTATGTGTAGACATTTGGATATATTTCTACCTTCAAATACATTGCTATGTACATTAAAAATGTGCATCTTTCCTTTCTGAGCTTTTGTTTTCTAACAATATTTTCTCTGCAGAACCAAGCTGTTAAAGTCATGTCTCTAGCCATGTAAACACCAAACTGCTTTCAAAGTAATGGCTTGGTTGGAGGGCGTGGGTGGTTACATGTCTGTCATATGTTCCCAAAATTTCAGGTTACATTAATTATATAACAATCATAAGTAATTCGATTCCACATATTTAGGAGACATATGAAAATTGGTCTGCTAAGCAACAGACTGAAGAGCATTAGTGTGGCAAAAGGAGAGTAATGCATTTTCTCCATTCTCATAYAGGCTCACACTTAAGAAGTTTACTGTTAGTGAACTAGAGTTGGTTAAAATGTAGTGAGGACACAAGTGAGTGTCCTCTTGGATACAGCCACCTGTGCTTGAGTCACAAAAGAAATGTAATTTGCCTTGTCTATCAGACATACAGGTCTCTAAAAAGTGCAAATTGCAAACTAATGTACAAGCAAACCAAGCCTGGGAACTGTGACGAGGGCATGCAGGTGATTAAAGAAAGAAAATGGATTTAAGATGGATGGGATGAGAATCTGAGTCAGACATATTACTGAAATTGAACTGCCTAGATCTTTTTCTTATAAGTGAGTACTCCAAAAAGCCAATAAAGCTTTTAAACAAAAAGCAGGGGGTTTTACTACATAATAAACTAGATTAATTGGCTTTTAAATAAAAAAAMCTCAAAATTACTAAGTAAGAAGGAATAAAAATCAAAACAGATCTCCCCTGCCCACTGTGCCCTTGCAAGCAGATCCTGTTCCCCCAATTGCCTTTAGTTTCCTACTCAGTGAACTTGCTAGAATTGCAACAAATTCTAGATAGCCTCCACTGAACCCCCAGGAAAATACTGTCACCTCTATGGCCAGCCCTGTATCTGTTCCTTCTACTTCTCAACAGTTTCGCAGTCTCCAGGTGCTCCAGCTTCCCTGCTTGCTGCRCCCTCACCCTCACTCTCCTGCCCACGCCACTTTGTGCTCTGAAAGCATCTCACTTCTGAGCAGGCTCAGCAGCTCTCAAAGGAGGTTGAAATCTCCCCTCCCTCTAGATGGTTCCACTTTGCTCTGTCATTCCCCTTTTGACAGAGCACAAATGAAACAAATAACATCTCTTTCAATGGGTTTAAACAGAAAACTTCAACTTCATCAAATCAACGTTGTAAAAGACACCTCCAAACTTCCTCTCTAATTCTCCCTAACATCTCCTGATTCTCACATACTATGTATCCACGTAGTGGAGGACAATTCAAGTGCTACAGTCAATCAAATAACTCATAATACCAGGTAGATCCTTCTCAGCATGCCCTTAGTATTCAGCTCCTTCACACCTCCTCATGAAAGGGAGAGAGGATACCAAAGGAGAGCCTTTGTAACCAAGGATTTCAGATCTTCCCTTTTCCCCCATGCCAACAAAATCTCATACCTTCTCTTTTACTTTTGCTGTTACTTTTCACCTTTATCTTCAACACACAAAACCCAGAGGAAACTATGACTTTAAAAGTCCTATGAAATATGACTATTATTTTAACTCCCATTTCTTCTTAACCAAATTCTTAACCAAATGCTGCCACTACGGTGGAAAAAAACCCAGCACCTCTGGCAACTGAGTCTTAATACAACCAATGCCTTTCTGACTGTCAAAACTGGGAATTACTACAACTGAAGCATCCTGAAGAAATAGCTATATTAGCAGGCAATTAATGGGAGCCAGAGAACCCGGAGGGGGTGGAAGGGTATAAGACATGGAGACAGGAGGAGGACAAGTAAGTTCCTTCTAGCTAGGCTAATAGGAAACCCAAGGCTTCTGGAAGAGGAAGTGTGGCCTCACAATTCATAGGCATGTTCTCAGCTTCTCTTTCTGAGTCTCTCCATCATACTGCAGGTCTGATMTCCATCCATCTGCTAAGAAAGACACGTACCACTTGGTCTTACAGATACCAGTTTGTTCCTAATGAGGAGGCACATAATCTTAACCCTTCAGTAGGTCTTCGGCTGAGATGCCTTGATCTGTGTAATGTTTATTCTGCATTAAGAAAGAAATCGTAAGACAAGAGCAGAACAATTATTCTCATATTACTCATGTCTATATATAGGCTGAAGTGCAGGGTATAGTCAGAGGCATATTTGAGTCAATAAGCTATTTGCAAAACCTTGGATGGTGAGCTAAGTGGGAGGTTTGGGCTATATAAAGGCATGGTCTGCAGAGATGCTCCTATATTAATAGACAAAGTCACATCACATACTGACTTTTTCAGCTCTTCTAGTGATTCTTTGATATCCAGAAGTTTCTAGCCTATCAAGATGCCCAGTTAAGCTTGATTTAGGATTCTAATTAAGTGGATTAAAATTAAATTTTCTTTTATTTGACTGTATATCCAAATTTATTCTCACTGGGTCTGTGTTTGGTAGGACCCTATTTTTCCAAAAAGAAAGAAAAAAAATTAAAAAAAGAAAGACGTAGATTTTCAAAACAGAAAAAATCTTCTTACAAGTTATTTCACAAAACCAGAAAACAAATCAGTATTTTTAAAGCAATTAGTACTTAAATCACGATACAGTGATTGTTGAGCTGCTGTATTATTGTTTCTCATGGACATGAAGTGACCTTGGTCAACTATATAGTTCAAATGTTGCTTTTGAGTCTTCAAAAGCAGTGACATACACACACATTTAGCAGTACTATTTCTATTCAAAATTAGTCTTACTGGATTTCTAAAGAGAGGTGCCACTTTACCTCTATTTATGTAAGAACCCGAAGAGGTATCAAACCCTTTCAATTAAAAATAAGAACAAAACCCACTACTTTTGTTATATATTGTATTGTACTTCTAATAGTACACCCTGTCGGTGAATCCATAGCAAAGTCATTTTATACCAAAATCTAATCTTAAAAATAATTCTTTGTTCTCATATAAGAAGCTGCTGGGGTATTAATATAAGTCCTTTAGCACATAAAGCATATTAACTATGAGATAAAAGGGTTAATTAAAATTACTTCTTTAAATACATCCAAGGTTAATTTCAATTTTGAGTTCGAGTCTATATGCATTCACTTTATAACACATTCATTATGACACACAAAAATCTTTTTCTCTATTAAATGCATTAAAAAGATTTATTACATTATGAAACATTGTACAAGCAGTTGCATAACAAAACAATTATCACCCTAAGAAGTAAGTAATTATTCTTGGTTCCTAATTTTAATAATAATCTAGCTCTTTAACTTTTATAACATGTACTTCTTTTATTTATTTACTTAGAAATAAAAATGTGGATATTTAATGTATTAGTAGAACAATTTTTAAATGTTACTATCAATAGTGAAAAACTTTTAAATAAAAGATATATTAACATATGTCACTAGCTGTAACCAAATAGACACGCTTTTTCAAAAGCCAGTCTTCAAAACCAGGAACTTATAAAGTCTTTGTCTTCATTATCATGTTATTACCATACTGACATGAAAATATTACCTCTGTGACTGGAAGATGACTTTCTGTCATACTACTGATGTGCAAGGAAGTCAGCAACAGAAGGACCTTTTGCTTTTGAACATCCCAGACTCACAAGAAAAATGGCAGTCCCACTGTCCACTCTAAGGACRGAAGTTTATCATTTTGGAATTACAATTAAAATTAAAAAGACTTCACATTCTGAACAGGTGCACAGCCTCCTATAGTTCACTAGGATGGCAGGAGTGTTGTAAATATCAATTCATAAACAAAAATGTTTCTTTTACAAATAAGAATATAATAGGGGGTATCAGGAAACCTGAAGGATTATCAGGCATATTTTGATTTTTTAAAAAAACTAATTTTTTGTAATCAGCAAATTGATTTTGTTAAGCGCATACAAAACTTCACTTGCAAAAAACAATTCTATACACGCTGAGGGATTTGGGCCCTGCAGAACCAGGGATTACACAGTCACATGGATATTAGTAACTTTCTTTTTTCCCCTTTCTCTCATTATTTTTGCATTTGCTTGCTGTATCTTACTGCTGATAAGGCCTAGAACCCACCCCGAAACAGAACCCACACAAACAGATCTTAGCCTGAACACACTCCATTAAAATTGTGTGGTTCAAGGTAGCGCCACCTGTGTGTATCATACTACAGAACAATTACACTGGCTAGTACTCGCATAAGGAACTGAGTCTCCACATTCCTCTGCAAAGCGTTTGACATGATACCCAAACCATATTAGGACATTTTTCTGCTATCATCTGGCAAACAATAATAAAAATGGAGAAATGATTGGCTAATATTTCTTTTGGCTCTATTACTGCAAGACAAGATTATTTTATAGGACTAAACCATGTTAATTAAGAATACTAATAATAAATAAGTTTATTTTATTTGGTTAGATTTTCTTGGACTTGAAATCTTTCTGCAAGATAATTCATAAACTATATCTTTCAAATGTAGCATCCACAGTAAGATCACACTGGATTGCATTAATCAGCCTATACTTCTTCCACATTTCCACATTTTCTCCACATTTTCTAATTCATACACTTTGGAATTTTATTTTGCTAAAATATACTAGCCTATATTTGCTATCACTATGAAGCCACATAGATAATAAAGACTAAATCACAACTATCAAATTATAGTAATACAACTTTCTGATTTCAGTATTCTTTCTTTCTCATACGAATCAACAATTTAACATATGTCTTCCAGTTGTTATTATTATCAGTTAACAAAGCTTGTTACAGTACTCTCAAAGCACACAATATTGCTTCTCTCCTCATCTAGGTTAAATCAGCCAAAACTGAAGAGGTTGCAAAAGATAATGCTTGTTCTCCCTACTCTTTCTTTACTCAGCTGGATTATTCTTCATTAGTCTGAGTCAGTGGAGATAACCTATCACAATTTTTCCAACTGTATTTAAGTTTTCCTGTACTGCTGGAATAATATCAGTTATTGTTACATTATATCTGAAATAATATCTATTATTCCTAATATCTGTTAAAGCACGGCAGACTCTAAAATAGCATCCCTACAAAGGAAAGTCCATCTTATCCACTGTGATTCAGGATGACACATACTTTGTTCAATTTTAAAAGGTAATCAAAGGTGTGGGCTTAAATCCAATTAGTGTACTTCAAAGAAGATAATATCAAAATGCCTCAAATGGTGATTCTACTGTATAACACTGAAGGTCTTAACTTCTGAGAGCCTCAGCTTTCTGAACTATAAAATGAAAACAAAAGCACCTTGTAAAGCACACGGTGATGTCCTGCAGTAAGAGATTATAAGCATAAGCTATTATTAACTAGGCTAATATTCTAAAAATAAAATTAGAGGTCTTGCAAGTCGTGTATTCACATCCTAAGAAGTATCTAGATGTCATAATGATTGTTACACTACAGACATATTGGACAGACACTTTTAATTGAACTTGATTGTAATCACTCAGAATGTTCTTATTTTCATGCCATCTAATCAGTTATCTTTCTTCTGGCATTCACTCTTACTGACCTCTGGCCCACTGAATAACAGAACATTTTCCCAATTGCCACGTGACTTTTAATTCATAGAAAGTTTCACAAGCTTATGATCTGACCCAAAGCCAACAGAAATCATAGTTTTGCAGAAATTTTTCCACTGATTTCTGCCCTGGACCAGGCACTCAAAATTTGGCATCTGTCAACATAGATCCCCTGCGCTTGAGAAAAAATGTAAAGTGCACAGTTGAAGTTTTTGGTAAGAAATGTTTCCTGTCCAAAAGAACATGCAGACTGATTAAGGACAAATAATCACCAAACATCAGCACAACAGTTCCAAATCCCAGTTCCTTTAAATAAATAAAAAATTTWAAAAAAAAAAAAGAAAAAAGAGAAAGAATTTTGGAAAGACAGATTTAAGAAAATCTTTCAAGGAAGAACAGTAGGGATATTTGCAGAGGAAATCACGTGAAAATGGGAAAACATGACTGAAATAAGAGGGACAAAAATGTTTCCTGATGAAAATGCAAATGCAAATATGAGGGAAGGAAATAAATGGATCACTAAATCCAAAAGGATAAAGAAGAGCACACAGATGGGAATAATGAAAAACAAAACAGATGCTAATGGAAGGCCAATAACATAAAGTCCTAGAGATGAGGATAACAGGGTTTAATTTGATATAGCATTCAATGTACAGGCTCAAGAAGTGGGGCTCAACATTCTCTCAACATACAAAAGAAGATACTTCAGCAATAACATTTACAAAAATGCAGAGAGGAAAGAGAAATAACAGGCAGGATAACATTGTGATAATCAAGTAAGAGGATGACAAGTGTTTGGGATAAGTGAGAATGGATCAATCCTGAAGCTACTGAAACAGAAACCACAGAAAATACATGCAGTAATAACCAAAAGTCAAGTTTCAACTTGCTATCATCTTTTTTTTTTCAGATGAAAGCATAAATTAATTATAACACTGCTGTTTCATTCCTTGTCTTAACTTTACTGTTTAGTAAGGAGTACATCTACAATGCATTTCAGAGGAATAAGTGCATCTTCATATGTCACCTTACCCAGCTCAGACACAAATTAGCTAGCTCTGGTATTCTGACAGCAATGTATCCATAACAGCACAAAACTCAGAGTGAACTAACCAYCTCAGTATTTATCCACTCTCAAGACATTTTGGGCTGTGCTAACACTGCTATGCAATCTATTTGACTGTGCCTACACAAGTGGCAGTCAGCTCAGAGCAGGTATATCTGCATTTAAATGATCATTAGAGCATTGAAGATATTCCATCATACAACTKAACAGTAATATGAAAGATATATGTAAAGCATTATATAAATGAAAATATAAGTAAATAAAAAATGCAAATAAGAAAGCCAAAAAACGAACACAAATGTCAAATAATTATTAGTCAATCATTTCAAACTCACTGTGAACATAATTTCTTAAGCTGACCACCAAAATGCTGAAAGGAAAAAAAAATCTAGATGTATTACTCCYTAGCTTTATAAATTTTTATATTGCATTCATGAAAAAGGCTTAAAAGTTTTTCACATCAGAAATTTGACATTCATTTACAATCTTAGAAAAGGCTACTGAAAATGAATTATTCATAACGTAGTACAGTAGCAACAATAACCATTCAAACCCAATATTTTTAAAACAGAATAAATCATACTTCTTATGAACAAAAACTTATCTTACAGTTTCAGATGAGAGAGAGAGAGAGATGTGATTCTACCAGAAATTGTTAGGATGTAATAATAACCCTTAATATAGTATGATAATTTACCTTCACATTATGTTATTGTAGTAGATCCTGGAATTCCAGTAGCTGTCTRAAGAACACACATTGATAATACATGGTTTGTTCCCAGGTTGTTTTCAGAAATACAAACACTAAATCAAAATTAGCATGCTAAAGGCTGAACCTAGAAGGCAATTAGGTTACTAAACAGAATCAATAAAAGCAAAATGAAGCTCTGCATGTATCCAAAATACTGTATGTTTCCCAACTAATAACTTGTATCCAAATTCTTGTTAGGCTGAGCAAAATATTYTAAAGTATTTTCTCCTAAAATCAGATAGTATGAATCCGAGAATAAAAATACTTTTAGTTTATACAGAAACACCTCTTCTGAAGTATGTTTTTCAACCAGTATTCTTTCAAAAGTACAGACCATTATGTATTTCAGAGTGTTTTGTCTCTTCTTGCATTACCGTGGCAGCTCAAACAAGCAAAGATCTTAATTTGGCTTGTTAACTTTGGAACAGCAGGCAGTTGGAATTTTAAAACAATTTAGAGAACAACAACAAGAACAGRATCTATCATCTGAAGTGTTTCTAATTTCAGGAAAAAAAAAAAAAAGGTGGTAATCTTCTAAGTGATTTCTAAGGGATCTCTGGAGATCGTCTAGTCCACCTGCTCTGCTCAGAGCAGGGTCAGCAAGAGCAGGTTGCTCCATACTGCATCTACTCAGGTTTTAAATACCTCCATGGATAGAGATTCCACAGCCTCTCTGGGCAGCCTGTTCCAGTGTTTTCAACTCATTAAAAAAAAAAAAAAAAGTGATCGTACAAAGGTATTCATTTATCTGGAGGTGAGAAGCAAGTAAAAGAAATACTGTTCTCACAGTTAGTGCTGCCTAAGCCATGTACAGAGCAAATCAGCAGCACCACATGTTGCGTGTCACACAGTAACAGAGAAACAGCAGCACCGCACCGCTGTGCAAAACAGCCAACGTCCCTTTGAGTGCAAGACCTGATGCAAACGTTTCAAACACATTTTCACTGCTTCAGTCCCTTTCCTTCTGTTCCCTTATTCTTTATAACATCACTACTTGATCAAATCTAGTAGACATAATACAAGATATGAGATTTCCTAAATTTCATTCATCATTTGGTTCATATGAAACTGATGCAAAGCACTCTTAACATCTCAGCCATTTTGCACTCATTTCACACAGCTGAAATTTACTACAAAAGGTGCTACGCAGTCAAGAACCATGTCTTTTGTGCTGCTGTCTTCTGCAAAACAGGGATAATATTACAGGTTATTGAACTAACTGAACAAAATACCACTATTTAGTCTAGCAGAATATTTCAACCTTCTCCCAGATGAAAATAAAGCCTTTCCAACACCTCTTAGCTCTAAAATATTTACTGTTCTGATGCCACTTTATCTTTTATTCTGAGCACAGCCATTCCTTCTGATAATCTATATAGCACCATCTGCATAAGCAGAGTAAAGAACACTTTTCAATTTCTTCTAGTTCTGAATGGCTCTGATTTAAAAAGACAGAGGTTAAGGATATAAACAGGACAGTGAAGGCAGAGAACTACTCTGGGGAACTAGCAAGGAGAAGCATCCCTAACAAAATAAACAATGCCAAACTGGCACTGCTCTTCACCGTATTTTCCCTGGGTTTGAGAACCCAGCAAGATGAAATTCTGGAAGGGTGGTTGGCAGCTCTTTTTAAGGCTCAAAATCAGATAAAAATCTGAGGTAAAGTTAAGGTGCACCCATCAGAAGAGATTGACCTGGACCTACCAATCACTGAAAACTAACACGATTCTCTATTTTAAGAAGTAATTATTCAAAGCAATTATTTCCTTAGTCACTAACTGAAGAATAGGTCACCTGTTACTTTATAGAGTAACCATAGATTTATTCAAATCCAAGGATTTTATATGAGAAGAATTTTGCATCTCCTCATCAGTGACTTCCAGCACTATTATAAAAATTTTTAGGTAAAGCACAAACTTAGCTGGATTTTTCTCTTCATACTTTCAACCGTCACAGGCCTCTGTCGTGCCAGTATATATACATTCATGAGTGATTAACTGATGTCACATTCATGTTCATATTAACATGTGCAGTTTGAAATAAACACAGCTGCATTTATGTCAACGATTTTATATTCAAATATATCTGATTATGCTGAAATAAACACAGCTGCATTTATTTCAATGATTGTACATTCAGATAAGGATATTTGTTCAGTGTAATGTAATGTTCCTTCACACTGGCAGGGACATTGCTATTCTTTCTTATATCTCCCTCTGTCATTTTTCCAGATGGAAAATTTTGAACAGAGCCAGAAAAATGGAAACTGGAAAATTTATCTCACAACCTGGTATATACGAAAATCCTTCTGCTTATTCTCAAAAATTACTTAAACATCTTTGTATAAAGTATCTTTGTTGTTGATTTTTTTAAATTCCTTCTCTGTCAAAGAGCAAGCTTAGAAAATTTCCACCAAAACCTGAAAGTCTGATGGAAATGTAAGTACCAGGAACATATACGGCAAAATCTTAAGAACGGATCTGCATCGGGTGTGTTTCTAGACAACTGTTGTTAATGTTAGCACAGCATCTGCAACCACTATCTAAGAAAATTAGTTTGAATGGAAAAAATAACTGTAAGATTTTCCTTCCTATAATCTGATCAAATTATAGTTTTGTACGAATTTTGGCTTGTAACTATAACCTGTAATCTATTTTTAGAAAATAGTAAAAGGTTTTCATATGTGCTAAAAGTGATTAACCATTTAACCAGATGTATCTATCAGGTGAGATCAAGGTCTAGCCCAGTAACTGCCAGAAATGGATCCCTAGAGAAGAGCATGGGAACAAAGCAATCACTTGAAGATACCTCCCCAGAATAATTCCCCAATTTACAATGTACAGTTTATGAACCTTCTGAGCCAGAGATGGTGTCAGTGTTTAGTAGCTCTCAACTGATTTTTCTTCCCTGGTCTTGTCAGTTGGTTTTTTTGCTTGAAAGCATGACACATGTAAACTTCTAGCATCCACAACATCTTGCAGGAAGAAGCTCCACAGCTTAATTAAACAATATGTGAGGAACCACTCTCCTTTGTTTGCTTTCAACACATTAACTGCTGGTTTCATTTGATGGCACTTAGTTTTGTACAAAGAGAACAGACAGGGAACCACTGTTTCATATTCATTGACATTTTGACTAAGAATCATGACTTTACAGACCTCTAATACATTCTTCCTCAGTTGTCTCTTTTCCAGACTAAGAATTCCTACTCTAGTTGGTTGTTCCTCATACAGAGTCTGTTGAAAATCTGCTCTGAACTTACAATTATCCAATCTAAGACATTTCTGCTTCCATTTCCAGTTGCTTATTCCAGTCCCTCTCAGGTCAGTCAAACAGCAGATCAACACGTGTGCTTGTATACCAGCTGAGGAGATGCAAACGTGTGGTAAGAGGCAGGAGGGAAAGGCTAGGTCTTGAAGAAGGTAGCATGATAATCAGAAGATAAACTGACTGTGAACATTATAATCAGCACACCAACTACAATTAACATCCTAATTCTTTACTGATGCTATTATACTAATTCTTCTTGCATTGTCATTAGCTCCATAAGTCATTAATATCTATTTCCCACAAGTTAAGATACTTGACTAATGCTGTATTTGTTAGCTGGTATCACATCAACACTAAGCACTCCCCCATTTGTAAAAATGTCTTCCATACTATATTCTGTTTAGATATTTAAAAGGTTAATATTTAGTTCCATTTGCAATGCTGACCTAGCAAGAAAGAAATTAATTTGGCATTACAGCAGTAACATCAATTTCCCATGTAACTTTAGTAATGCATTTACTGGAAAGAGATTAATATCAATTCCATAAATCATTCACATGGTTCTTCCGGAGTTTGAGACATCTGAGTAATGTCATATATGTTAACTGATATCACTTTGTGCATGCTACATCCATTAATCTATGCCTAGGGTCATCATTAAAAAACAAAAAAAAATAAAATCAATCTTTTGTTCTTAATGTTTTTGTGACTTCTAACTTGCAGTAGTCCAAAGGTATTGATACTCTGATAGAATAAGATTGCTCTGAACTAGGAACAGACATTTTCAGAAAAGGGAAACATTTGTTAAATTATCCCTACTGGTAGCAATAACCACTTAATATCTTTATGTGAAATATGGCATAAATTACTGTCAACAAATAAGGAAATAACTAAAATAAAGTGTTTCATTAATCAGACACACCTCGATGCCACAAAAGTAGGCTGAAAACAGACATCATTACTGAAATAATATATCGACTTTCATTTCTTTTGTTTCTACATTGCATATGAGCATTCTCATAGAAGTGAAAGCCAAAAGAGTCTACCTGTCTTAGTGATTCTAGCTAAACATGACATATTATATATGGGAATATACGGGACATATCAAATATAGGAAATTTGGAATAACAACTAGTTTTTGCTCCAAAACACAGTTTAGTCTACTAGTAAAAGTGTTTACACTGGAAGAAAGTAGCTTTAAACAGCTTTTTCACTTTTATTTCCATTAATGTGCCATTATTACATTTGCCTTTATTGCTTTATTCCTGTTCTAGGATATCATAGTAGTGCCACGGAGATCAAGGTGAAGAAGGGTATTTCTGTTCACGTAGATGTAAACACATGCAGGATCAGCTTGTTTAACAACTTTGGAAGCATATTACAATTGTATATTAGATGGCCAAAATGCAACTATTTCCTAGGGTCAATTTCAGTTTTTCTTTGAACATAATGCTAACAGTATCATCTTCTGTATCGTCTTAGTTTCCATTTTTAAACTTTTTACAAACAAAAATGTCCATTTCAGAAAATGTTTTGCAACTCAAATTTTACAGTATTTTATTAATCACAAGATTAATCTCACCTAATTTTAGCTGTCTAAAGTTACATGTCAAGTCTTAGCAACTGGGACATAGGCACCCCCAAAGGGCAATTCATCCTATATTATCTTTGCTTTTGTTCAAAAGATATCTTTCATGGTAAAGCTCAATGGCCTATTTCACGCCTGTAAGTGGTTACAATGAGATCAGCGGAATTACAATCACTTACTGCAATTTTGAGTGTTGTGCAAAGTGTTTTATAAGTACATTATCCTATTTTTGAAATATAGAAAGATATTTAAAACCTTAACAAAAAAGATACGAGGGTACTTCTCAGTCATATGAGATCTCTTAATACATTCTAGATCTTAACTTTTTCCAACTGATTAATATCATTTGCAATCCATCAGCACTGAATTTTTTTATCAGGTTTCTAATGTAAACTATTTGATAAACCTGCTGTAGGAAAAGACAAACTAATGTTTGTCAATCATTTTCACTGCAAGGTGGTGGTACATCACTCAATAATATGAGGTTTACAGTAATTGAGATTGAATCTAAAATTTTACAAAACTTTAATTACAACCTTTTGAACATAAATCACAATACACAAATTACCCAATCATAACATTTTTTCATAAAAAAATAAGAATTCATCCAAAGGATAGAAGATTTAATGATTCTTGGCGGAGTTCCACTTTTTGGTTGAAATGAGAATAAAAGCAGACGGCAGCTTCATTTCTAATTTCAAGAAACACAGTATTTTTTAACATTTAAACAGCATTATATTTGACTAACAAGCCAAAATATGTATTTTCAAAACCTTATAAAAAGCCCCTGTATTTAACAGTATGAATGCTGAGATTTACGAACCTCTGTGAGCCAACACTGTTCCTTCAATCCTCAAAAATAATTATAAAACAAGCAATTTGAGCYACAAGCAGCAGAAACTGTAGAGCTTGGGTTTTTAGGGTTTTGTTTTCTGTTCTGTGTTCCATCACTATAACCATCCTCACAACACATCACAGTCTACCATCTAACTCCAGCTTCCTCCCATGTTCCCTATGACATCCTACCAGGCAAGACAGAAGGCACTGTGGTTAATCCAGAAGTATGTACAGGCCAGAGTGACCAACCAATACATCCATGGTGACTGGCAAGCCAGATGATACCAAACAAAAGCAACAATATTTGAATTTCCCTTGCATTTTTCTTCAGTGAAGCCACAGCTGGCAGCGTCAACAGAAGTTTTTCATATGCCAGTTCTCTACATCAAGAGCCTGGGGAGGCAAAAGCTATAGCCATTTTGAGCCCACCTTGAAAGCACTCTGTGACGGAGCCGTGGAGGCAACTTGGGGCTACACCCAGCAAACAGTCTTTGCACAATGAGAAAAAAGGTGTGGATGCCTCTGTGGGCACAGGTATATTCTGAGGTTAAAGGAACTTTGGTCCTGTCAAAGCACAATGAGCACTGCAGTGAAGATGGTTGCTGAGTGGATGGCATTTCTTACAGACTTTTTGAAGGTATACTTCTCTAGCGGTTGTAGAAATACAGCCTGAATGCGTGACAGTGTAAGCCATGCTTTGTACCCTGCTAGAATAGGTGTTGATGGACTCTAGACAGTCCAAGACGAGGTATTTTAAAGAGCAAGTTATCCATATTGTCTGATGGCATCCTCTAGACTACCACAAGAATCCAGTATGTTTGAGATTTCTCCTGATTTATACGAGATGAGTATGCAGGGAACCTGAACTCAAACTGCTTCAACACTCAGAGAATCTACTCAATCACCAACGCTCTCACAGGAGAGCATAAACTCAAATCTGAAGATTTCAATCTTCACACAAAACCAAAGAAAAATACCCATCACCAGGAGCTTCTCACGTTTCATGGTTAATTTCAAAGCTATAGGATAGCTGCAATTGTGTTTCTAATACAACTCATTGTGTTCTGGCCTATTCAGCCATGTTTTTGGGCTTGGAAGAAAAGTGATCTCACTGTCAGCTAYGTTTCTTTTCTCTGAATCCTGACAAAAATGACATTTTTGCAGCCTGCATAAGCTATGGTCAAATCCTTGAAGTTCCCATGCTTTGGGGTCATTGCCAAAATTCATCCTCCCTTTTGCAGAGCCAGAAGATTAGGCTGGCACTCTGCACAAAGGGTTGAACTGGCATCAGTGCCACAAAAATATTGGTCTCTTTTTAAGGATTGAGACATTTGCTTTATGTTGCAAAATACATGTGAAAGTCTTCATGTGTATCATGTAAAGTTAATAAATTAAATAATCGTTACCTCATGCAGAAGCAAAGCTACTGCAGTTATGTAAGTTCCCAGAAAAAAACTGTTTTCCAGCACTGGAGGTATCATCTCCAAAAACATCAGGTACAGGAAAAAATTACTAAGCGTATAAAAACAAACCTTAGCCACAACACAGAAGAGGCTGCTGACTAAATTGATGCCATCAGAAATAACATCAGCCAACACAAGACAGTAGGGGCAGCTGGCTAAACTAAACTTTAAAGTCATTTAGATCCACACAAAATAAAATGTCTGAAATACCAATTTGCCTTGAGTGTAAGATGCCAGATTCCCTGAAGAACATTTTGACATCAAAATCTGGGCCTGACTCAATCAGGAGGGATTTCTTTGTATAGCAAGAGTGAATACATCCTTTTYCCTAAGCACTATATTCTGCGAAATTCCCAGTTTTGCCAGAACAGATAGGATGAGAGGTGAACATACAGGTACAGCACTGCATTGCTGCTAAACTGAAACTGTGTTAATAATTTAATGCATTAATGAATAATAGGAAAAGGAATTACAACTGACCAAATGTATACATTTCAAATGTGACATTCATTTCCTTTAAAATGGTTCTATGCGTAGATAACTGTGCTTCCATTTTTCCCTGAAACTAACTCATGTTTCTTGTGAAAATTGACATTAGCCAAAAATTATGTTGTGGTATGCAAGAAATCTGAATTTTCATCAGTTTCTTTTATGCTAATCATAAATTAATGTAGAAAATTTCTTTTGGCCATATATATTCTTAAATATTAATAAAGATAACAAAGAAGATTCCAGTTAGAACACTAGCTTGAACTATGGGAAACACAAATTCAAATTCCTGACATACTTGCAAGTTGATAATTCCCTCTCTCCTTCACTCCTCTGTCTGTTATTTATAAGATAAAGGGTTCAACCACCATTCTTCATTTTCAATAATTGTATTTATTTTACAGCAATGATTCTTTCACTAGTATTAGATTCGTTAAGGGTAAGTTAAGTGCAAGCTACAAACTGGTTAGGTAGCTCTTCTTCTGAAAAGGATCTGGACAGTATAAGGGATCATAAATTTTACAGAAGTCAACAGTGCCATGGTATTGTGAAAAAGATAGGACTGTCACATAGCAGAAGTAAATAGATTGCAAGGCATGTCATGTAATAAACTCTACATAGAATTGGCACCAGCTTATCTGAGTATCATGTTCACCTTGGACTGTTGCCTGTCAAAAAAGGCATGGAACAGCTGGTGAAAGACCAGAGGAAATAAAGAATGATAGAAAATTTGGAAAATGTGACCACTAAGGAACTATTGAAAAAAATAGCGGTTATTTAACCTGAGGAGGGAAAGGCCAAGGAAAGATATGATAGCAGCTTTCCATTAAGTCAAAGAAGAAAGGAACAATCTGCTTTCTGTGCCTATAGGACTGGACAAGAATTAAGGTATTTTTGGTAAGAACATTTCTACATAGCAAGAAAATGTTTCTTATTTGAGCAAATTGCAGCGTTAGAATGGATTGCTGCTTTCTCATTGAAACTTTCCGCACTGAAAGTCTCTGAAAAGGATGGATAAATATCTCTCAGGAATGGCAAAAATAGTGTATTTTGCCTCTCAACAACAGAGCGAACTAAAAAGAAATCCCAATGCCCACTTCAATTCTATTTTTTATGATTTTTTGAAAGCAAGGCACTTCAAAACAGCAAACTGGACATTGGTTTTCAGACTACATAAAAACACACCTCTCTGTCTCAAACAAATTCATACCTGTCAACACTATTTAATAAATAATGATAGCCATTAAAAAACAAAAGCATATTAAATAGCATTTCTTCTGTGTTAATCTTTTTCCTGCTTTCTACAAGTTTAATATTCTTTCTCTATTCTGAAAGGTATTTACTTCCATTTCCGCAATATAAAATCATAGTCATTGAAAAATAGGTCTAGAAGGGAACCTTCAGTTCCAATAATCTTTCTTTCAAGAAAATACAGAATGCAGCCAAAGAGAGGAAAGCCACTTATGGAATCACATTTAACACAACTTCTATTTTGAAAGCAAATCATCAACAAATACTCCATGGGTACCACTGTCCAGCCAGTTTTGCTCCATCCTAACATAGCTTCATTAAGACCAAGATCATTTGCAGTGAAAATGCTATATAAACCAATGTCAAAAGTTCTACTAAAGTTACATTAGATATAGGGTTATAATCACTGTATAGTATAACTATTGTGTTTTTTAATTGCATTGTGTTTATTTTTAAAGATTTAATAAATCCTTACGAAACTTTAACTGTAAAGAACCTTTAATACCTCTTAAGTATGAGGGATCTTAGATTTCAATGACATGCTCACGTTTAGTAACATCATCATCATAACAGACAAAGTCTTAGAAAAAAATCTATAAATTATATCCCAATAGCCTATTTCCTTCAGGTATATTTAGGTCTATAAAATAACACTAACTTGGAATTATTATAAAATTAATATGACCTGTTTTCATAGAATCACAGCAGCATGGAATGGTTTGGGTAGGAAGGGACCTTTAAAGATCATTTAGTCCACCCCCTTGCCATGGGCAGGGACATCTTTCACTAGATCAGGTTGCTCAAAGCCCAGTCCAACTTGACCTTGAACACTTCCAATGATGGGGCATCCACAACTTCTCTGGGCAACCTGTGTCAGTGTCTCACCACCCTCACTGTAAAAAATTTCTTCCTTATATCCAATCTAAATCTACCCTCTTTTAGTTTAAAACCATTGTTCCTTGCCCTGTCCCTACAGGCCTTGGTAAAGAGTCTTTCTCCATCTTTCTTATAAGCCCCCTTCATCTTTCCTATAGAAAGGCTGCAATAAGGTCTCCCTGGAACCCTCTCTTCTCCAGGCTGAACAACCCCAGTTCTCTCAGCCTTTTTTCATAGGAGAGGCGTTCCAGCCCTCTGACCATTTTCGTGGCCCTCCTCTGGACTCCTCTAGCAGGTCCATGTATTTCTTGTAGTGGGGACCCCAGAGCTGGATGCAGTACTCCAGGTGGGATCAGTTTTATAATCTGTTCTTTGAAAAAGGCAATTCCAATAGGATATTACCATTTTAAGGTGGTTCTCAAAAAGCATCAATACACTACTGTATAAATGTTGCATACTACTGTTTGGATAATAGGAGGGAATAGATTTTAGCATTAATAACAACTTCATAAAATATCCAATAATCAGTTAATTTGCTTTGACCAGTTAAGGTACTCTAAGCAATTAGTTGGCTGACATATAAAAAAAGATAAAGTGAATTTACATATGAAGTGTACACAATATTATTATCATTCTTGCTAATACATCGTCATCATGAGAAAGTAAATGAAGGTATTAATTTTATTCATATTTGTATTTTGGAGGTGTCTGAATATGCAAAGCAACATCACAGCCTCATCATGCTACAATGTAAATAAACACAGTATTTCAAATAGCATCTGCCTCTATCACATGCTATTCTTGTCAAAGTATATAAAGTATGAACGTTACCTTTGAACTAAATAAATGTTTTCATTTAAAAATATAATTAATTCTATTGTTCAAAAACTGGAATTAAACCATCATGCAATGATTCACATTACTCCACAAATAATTTGATGGCTGCTACTGATCCTTTTCATTGCAGAGCAGCTTAACACAATAACGTAAATTTCTCAGCTTGGCCAACTGATTAATCTCATAAGCCATTTTCTGATACAAAAATCCGTAAAACCGTAACTATTATGAAATAGCATCTGAAGTATTTTTAAAAATACGTAACTATTGTCTGAACCTTCAGAGGCATACCTTGAAAATAAGATACTCTTTATTACTCACTGCATCATTTACACCTTTTACATAATGTAATCAAAGGATTTAAATAACTCAATTTAATATTTATCCAGGAACTGGCAGTCAGTATTCTACCCTGAGGGACGTAACTCTTCATAAAAATCTCATTTTACAAGACACTGTAGCAGTTTTGGCATTACCAGCACCTCTCACATAAACCATGCTGAAAACTATAGTTTATTCTGCCAAATGCCTTTTGTACATATGGTGTTTAACAGTGCTCTGTAGGTCTGTAAGCCAATAATAATAGATTTAAGCTAAAAATCTGGAGACACACATATATGTAACACAAAAATTTAAACAATGCTACATATTCATATCTATATATTTACCTACATACCCCACACACATATAAACATACATGATTAAAAATATTCCTTAAATCAATATGCTAACTATAACTCTTGTAAAAATAATTTCTCTTTCAATTTGCAGTAGCTTCCTAAAGTTTAATTCTCCTTCTATTGACGTCAGAGGCAGAACTTCCACTAACCTCAGCAGTACAGAATTAGGCCACAAGAAACACAAAGAAATACATTAAAAGACAGCACRTACACGTTTGTAAAATCTTCTAACTATGCAAGGATGGGCTTGGCACTTTACGAGGTTAACTTCCCCAGTAAACTTCCAAATTAAATTTTAAAATAACGTATTTTAAATACTACATCTTTGATTAGTGGTCTACAAATACTGTATATAACAATAGAATAAAATCCAGTTATGTATCTATACGTGGTAAGAGATGGACCTGATGAAATGTACACTGTAGGTAGTAACAAACTTCACAACCCTTTTTACATTTGAACAGTCTGATTTTATGTCATATTCACACTGAAGTGAATCAGTGAGTTAAGTAGCATTTAATGCAAGTTTTATTTAGAAATAAGACACTTTTTATAAAGATGAGTGATATAGTTAAAAGTGTTAATATATTGACAGCTCCGTAACATAAAATAATGTTGAAAATGCTTACCACTTTCAAAACAGGCATCAAATATAAGATGTCCCTTTTTAGGCTGTCCACAATAACCAGCTGGGAGAACAATGTACTTGCTCACGTTCCCTGCTATGATATCATCACTTCCTATGGCACTACCTGTTGCAGTAAAAGCAAAAAAAAGGCATGAGCATAAAACAAAAAACTATAAAAAACTGTAGAAGGATATTCCCTCATGCTTTTCTACATAACGTGAAATTTGCACCACTTAACATATGCACCAGTAAATGAATTCTTTCTTTTCAAAGTTTATTTAAGAATTTGGATATAATAATGGCATCATATGTTAAACCTTCTCTAAGTAACAAACCACACAGCCTGGTTTCTTGCACATGCATGTCCTGTAGCTGAACACTCTCGTACGCAATAGTCTGATATTCTGCTGGATCCATTTCTTTTGACTGGAGCTCTCCAATACGTATATTCTGCATGGATTCCTTAGAATTGAACTCCTCCCCAGCATCTTACTTTATCATAATCCTCAGCAGCATCTTCCTCACTATGGGCATTAATGGGATCTTTTTCCTCTATCCCTCTGCCTATTTTCATGCATCTTAAATGAACTTAGAACCTTTGAGACTGTTAAGTCCCACTCACATTTGAAATTTGAAAATTATTAGAAGGGAGAGACGTACTCTCATGGAGGCATGTGATTATCTGAGCCTTGCTTGCTTAGGAAACAAAACTCAGACAAAGAACTTAAATAAAGAAAATTTTTTTAAAATGTGGGGTTTATTTCATAATAAAATATATGAGGACATAAATTTTCTATATAATGGCATGATCTTTGTCAAAATATATCAGTAGTGTATACATTGAAAGCTTTGTCCTTCCAGTAAAATTATACTGTCTAACAAACTGCAGTGTGCAAAAAGTTTGTTTCCAAATAGGGATGGAAGAACACAGTGATTTTTTTCATTTGAGAAACATACAAGAAAGTAAGTTAATATTTGTATATTATATTATACATTAATATTACAGTATAGTGAAGGAAATACACAATAATACCACTACCTGTTCATTCTTCTGACATTGGCTCAGCATTTTCTTCACTATTTACTGTTTGGACAACAAATATTTAACAGTAGAAAAACTATCTTCTGTGTTACAGAAAACTAGAAGAAATGTGCATGTCTTCAAGTGCAGAAGGCATGTGATGGAATAATGGGATGATAATATCTTATTTCACTCTGATAAATAGGGCTACTAAGGCTTCTAGAAATAGACTTTTGGTCTGTACTGATTTTTTGACATTTAAATGGGTTACGGGGGATGATGAATGTGACATAAAGCTCAATTTGTTTTATTTTTATATTGAAAACTATTTCACACAAATGTTACAAGCAATTCATATTGGCCCTGAATGATGAAAACAGCTTATTAATTAAAACTGACCTTTCCATACATAAATGTATTCCACCTCTTGAGGCAAAACACCTTAGCTGAGGTAACAAATTATATCAACGTATTAGTGATACCACAGTTAAAGGGTCTGTCAGGCTTTCTATTATATACACATATTTTCAGAGGTATATAAATCGCAGACTAAAAAACATGTATATCCAGGTCAACACTCGGCATATAAATCCCCAGTCTTCCCAGGGAAGAAATTTGAAACTTACTCTCTTTGAGAAGTACTGCAACAGAACAAAGAGAATTTAGACCTTTTCCTACTTTATCATAATCCAAAAAGTTAAATATTAAATAATGCATGCTATTATTTTTTAGCAAAATTATTATTTGCAACCTCAAGGTTATTTGTTTTAGACTGAATAATTACCCACAGACAGCAATCTGCGGCATTTAAACTGTCTTCTTTAAATGTAAAATTGCTACTTATGATATTTTTAGCTAGATGTTTTTTACCAGCATGCTAATACAATTTGCTTAAAGGCTGGTAACACCAGAGGCAAACTTAGACCTCGATGGGGCATCTGTGTATATGTATGGCCGTGATCATGTCACTTGATACAATTCATCCCTCTGCATCATGCAACCTGTAATTCAGAACAGCAGCCACAGGAAAACCATTTCCTCAGTTTCAGTTCAGTGCCGCTTTGATTAAGAGCCCCCATATACCTGTCGCAGTTAGTCAAGTTAATCGTTTGTAATCCAACACGTGGAATCAAGGATACAAAGAAAAATTCAGGGAAAAGCTGCAGATCTCCACCAAGAATGCATGAGCTGCCAGGGACCAAAGTGAAAGAATGGGAGGCAGGGAGTCAACTGAGTAGAGCAGTAAGAAGACTGAACTCCTCCTGGTTAAATGCTCACTTGTAAGTCTCAGCTAAAAGTAATAGGCTTCTTGTAATTCTTAAAAGATAGCTGGGAAACACAGCTTAGATAAAGATGAAGAAACTAGAAAAGATTACATTCATAATACTGCCACCATAAGACAGTGTAGGAAAGCAGGCAGAAGACAGAGCTACATCTCCCTTTCCACCTAACTGACAAATTAGAAAATCTGCCAATGGAATCTTAAATGATGCAGAAGGAAGCTGTCAAGTAACTGTGTCCTAGCAAAAAGTTTCCATCTGCTCCTCCTGGCCTAATGCAGCCACTCAGGAATGAGAATAAAATCATCAAATAGCCTATAATTCATAGTCATTTAATAATATTAATCTCTCCTTGCATGTTCTTTATTACACAGTACTTTGAATATTCAGAATGTACTGTTGTTATATTTTGAGTTATCTTTAGTTAATCTCTAAACATGCAAAACTGCAGTCTTTGAACTTCACGTTATTATATAGCACAACAGCATTATATCCCTTCTGGCATGTTCTCCTTGGGTGATAAAGAAAAGGCCAGACTACTGGCCGAAAAAGAGCCTGCAATGCTGTATTACTAGATTATAAGACATAGCTTCACGCTTGTCTGTTCAGCAGATGCAGCAAGTGTTGCTGAGAATACATTACCATCTTCAGATGGAGAGAACTATGTCACACTGTGCCATAAGTCCTCTGGCCAATAAAGAGATACTGTCCTCACAACTGGGGAGCCCTAAGTAGATTTTCTTGACTGAAAGCAAAGATGTATGACAGAACCTTGTAGGGAAGGGAAATAGTACTTCAATCTGAAACAAACTGAAAGGGAAAGAAGAGAATTAACTGAAGTACATCCTGCACATTACACTTAAGGAGACCAGATTCTCCTTTGAAAAAAGGTTAGATAACACAAGCAAAGGCAAAAGTAACTTAGCAAAGAAATTTTCTCAGACTGTAGGTCTTATTTTGTAAATTATTTTTCCTATAGGTTGTAAGACACATAGCTATTTTATTCTAATTCTTCATAGCTTAAACTCCTGGAGTCTCCAGCAAATCCCTAGGATTTACTTTTACCACAGTATTAAACTTCAATGGTAATTTTCTATCAGGTGCAAAATCTGTAGGTGTCTGAAATCTCTGTAAGTATATAAGGTTTTAAAATAAAACCTGGACAGAATCTTCTGGTATCTGCATTCATCACTATTGTCATCATGGATATATGTCACATCAAACTAGTGAAAACGAATAGAATCAGTTACAGGGGACTGGGATTCTTTGGAGGAAGAGTTTGGAAACTTCCAGAGCTTCTTGCTATTCTTAAGTTCAAAGGGTAAAGGCAACATTTTTTTCATTTAGGCAAAGATGAAAACAGTATTTGCTACAATAAACATCATGCAAATTTAGGTACATTTTCTTTAAAAACTGCAGTTTCTAGAGGAAGGTACCTCTTTAGTAAGTAATAGTTACTCTTTGAATTGGGTAAACAATGAGCCCAGCTTCCAGCTGTGATAAACTTCAGAATCGACAGAGTTAGGAGCCAGCAGCTACCCTCATGCTACATTAGGTAGGAGAGCACAGCTGCATTAAAACAGACACAGAAAAATATAGAGTGAAGTTGCCTGGAAAACCTGCATCATTCTTATAACCAGACTTAACTGCCTAACAAGGATAGCCAATTAGAAACGTAAGGTAACATGAAAAGATATGATAACTGCAAGCGAACTTTGTAGAAGTCTTTCTTTAAATATTACAAATGTCATCAAGACGCCTCTCATTCTGTTAGGAGATGCTTATTTTAGAACAAAATTAGGATACATTTTGCTACTGAAAATTTCTATGGTGTAAAGATCTAATAGCCAGATTCCCATCATCCAGGGGCCAAGAAAAGTTTCCAGGTATCCTAACAAAGAGCTTCATCAGCCTTGAGCAGTATTGTTATTGTAAACCCATACAAAGAAGTGAATCCGAACTCTCAGTACAGTTTGCAACAAACAAAAATTCATTCAGATGACCAACAGCAACTCCTATTAGCTCCTAAATATAACAAGTCTCTAGATGAACATTGCTGAACTCACGTTTTGGACAAGTAACACTTATGGAGGATATGCCAATAAGAGTGTCTTCTCCACAAATCAGAAAACTGCAAACAGTGTAATTTTAGCAAAATTCTTTTATATGATAGCATTTACAGAAATCTATAGTCTTCATAGCTGATTATGTTCTCTTGTTCTTTGATTTTTTTTTAAATAAAAGCTTTTATATCATTGTCCCTAGGTTTCAGCAGCACTGATAATCAGGAAGACTTGTTATTTCTGCTATCAGCTCTGAATGCTCTATGGCCATTCTAAAAATCCTACAGGCAGCAGCAGGCAGGAACTTGGAATTCCAGCTCCACTGGCTTAAAAAACGCTAAGAAAAAGAAGAAAACACAACTGTCATTTTGATCTTCACAGCCATGTATCCTGCAGCAAGGATTGGGCACGACCCTGAGAATCTAAACATACTGCAGAGAGTGTTGTAAATCTGAAATGTACTTAATTCACAGTCACCGTGATCTGAAAAGAAATGGAAGGAATTATGTTAAGAAGACTACAAATCCCAGGGTTTGGTAGAATACCCGGCAGTGGTACCAACCACACCTGCTGCCTCACATTCAGGTACTGTGCCCATACTGTCACCATTACCTATTTCAAAGGTCAAGCAGAACAAGGAAAATGTTGATTATCACAGACAGCATTCTCATACAGCTTGGTCTAGTTCTAAAAAATAGTAATGTTGCATTGTTATTTAGAAACCCAATTTGAGATAAAGCATCTTTAAAGTAATTGTCTCTTCAATTACTCTCCTCCTACAGTTTGACCAACAGACTGCCTGTCAAGAGTCTGTCTCCAAACTATAAGAGGATATTAATAGTCAAGAACACATGCTGAATAAAAGACAAGCACTTTTTTAGCAGAGATTATCAGGTAAATTCTGAGCTTTGCAAATGTTCTGAAAGTATTCAGGAAAAATAAACTGCAAGCTTATTGCCATGGACTTGAAAAAGCTTGTGGTAGGTTGCATAAATAGGAAGGAAATGTAATTTATTGTTTGGGTTTTTTACTTCTACTGCATAAGTTACTCTTTCTACAGAGGCTACCAGACAACATATCCTTTTAACCTTCCTAACACATTCCTTGGCTAATGCACCATTAACTCTTTATTTTGGGTTAGAAAGCATAAGCACATCTAAATACCTCATACTTCTTTAGATATAYATACCCAAACTGATTTACTCTAGCAGAAGGTATGGCATAGTTGTCTCAGTTGAAGCTGAGAGTGGGAAAAGTCTTGTTCTTATATGCAAACATGTCAAAGGAAAATGATCACTAAAGATGTCACATGGGGTCCCTACAAAAGGCTTGGTGGCACCGCAAAGAGCACTTTGCTTAAACACATACTGAGCAGACAGCAGGCAGCCCAAAGATAAGTACAAACAAAAAAGTACTTAAGGTGCTTAGCCCAAAACAAAGCCGTCAACTTACTGGCTGACCAAGTATGAAAAGATGATGAGAAATCTCCACYGCCCCGTCCATTCAAAAAAAATAGATCCAGGGAGAGATACAATTATCAATCCAAGGTCAATTATAGCTCCTTTCCAAAATCTAGTGAAGAACATTGAACTGAAGACAACATCTGGCAGACAAATACTGCTCTGAACAATGATTCCTCACTCCCAGCGGCTGGCACTGTCTTATGACTTTACAGGAAAAGAAAATAAGTCAACTTGTGTTGACTTGTATTCAGTTTATATGTAGTATTTTTTCCAATCTTTAACCTAAAAGCATAACTTCAAGCTTTACTTCAAGAATATTTATTTATTATCTCAATGTGGGCTATCTCCAAGGATATACTTTCTTGTCAGAGGCAAATGTCAATGGAATTATTTGTATCACTTTAATGAAACCCAAAATATCTGAGAAGGTATGAACAGTTTTTCCTCATGAAAATAAAAAAGCAATTAATGCTTTGAACTCAGTAAGCAAGAAAAAAATAATATCCATTACTCTTTTTACTGTACTTATAATCTCTAACCTATCCACTAAAACACTCATCACCAGAAATGAAAAAAAAACCTGAAAAAAATAGTAGTGTCAAATATGTTAACTGAAAATATGTTTATTTAAAAACTTTGTAAGAATCAGTGAATTTCATCTGATATACAGATTTATTTTTTAACAAGTATCAAAGATACCACATGATGCAACAGTTGCTATAGTAGCAATACTTCTTTAAACAAAAAACAGATCAAACAAAAGCATAAAACATATAAATTGTAAACAAAAATATGATGCATCACATACATCCCCAACTAGCAGAGAAAAGAGTAAATAATAGCTACCGAGCTCAGCTAGTCCTCAGAGTTGCATCTGCAAAAAGTAATTGCATCAGCAAGTCCATCCTTCCTGGGAGCTAAGAGATGGCTCAGAGAATTAGGTCCGCATATGAATAACAGGAGATGCTGAAACACCAGTTGAAGAGTGCATAGGAATTCGAGTTCTAGGTCAGCAAGATATGTTTTGGGGGTGTTCCTACCAAGCAAGAGGAAATTCTGTGTCTAGGGATTCTGAGGCAGGAAAAGAACTGAAGAGTTAAAGCAGATCCCCTGTGTGGTACTACAGAACTTCAGTGGGTAAAACTTTCTTTCGTAGGGTCCCATGTGTTTCTGAAATCTGTAAGCAACTGATTTCCCAAAGACACGGAGTGCACGTGACCTTCAAAAAATACCAAGTCAAAACAGGCAGACAGTTGCAGGGTTTGGAATTGTAGCTGGTAGAAAATGCCAGGTAAGGGCAAAAGCTCATGATACTACCCACAAAACTGGAAAAAGAGGTTGGTGGTTGAAGTCACTCACTAGTACTCGCTGGTACTATCCTAAAATGCTGTAAATATTTCCCATGCTGCCTAATCCTGAAACAAATCGGCTTTTATACACCTGGTTTGTATTATATGCAGGGGAGGATGGAGAAAGTGGGAGGAAAGGAAGGGAAAGGTTCATGGATATATGCTATATACATATGGATGCTAGGTATATATCCATGTTTCAACAGCTGCCCCAGGTATGAAGCACTGATTTAACAAAAGCAGGATATCTAGCTTAAACTTTCAGGTATATTAATGAGACACATGTATATACTAYGTATTTTCAAAAACCTTTCTTTGACAAGGTTTTTAAATGCAGAATGTTTACCTGCAAAATGCTTACTAAAAGATATTTCTGAACAACCTCAAGAAATAGCACCAGCCAAAGGATATTGATTCAGTTAGTTATAGTTGGTGCAGATCAAACTTTAATTTCCATGTATAATACTTCAGGTTTCATACAGAAGGTAGGAAACAGACTTAATCCATACTTACACTGATAAAGCAACAGAGATCTGGCCTACAGACTACATTGACCATTTGCCTCCTATGCAGTAAAATCATATTTTATTGCAAAAACTGTTTGCAGCATAAGAACATTACTTCCTCCATGGCTTTTTTTTTCTTTATCCTCACTGTATATTCTAGAATAAATAGTTTTTTTCTGATTTAAGAGCACAAGAAGTGATTAACCAACAGTCAGATTATGATATCCTAACCAGGAGCGAGCACTATGTAAATCAGGTGGTCTTTATCCTACAAGAACAGCATAATTAAAATTGGTTTAATGACAACATAACTGAAAGAAGTCATGAGAAAATAAATTTCTAAATTAAAAATAACTCACGTTGAAGCAAGATAAATGCAACTAAAACATCAGATACATAGCAACCAATGCAATGACCCTGACCCATRACTATGTAGCCTTCAATGACAAAGTTGAAATCTCTGTAAGTTAACAACTTTGTGTATCTCTTTTCTTTAGGACCAACTGATTCTCAGCTGGAAAACTGAAAAGGACTCAATAGGTAATAATTATTTCTGATATAACAGAGAAGTAGGTTTATTTCAGCTTAATCAAAAGGTCAAGGCTTTATTTTAATTGTCCTAGGTTTCATACTCCTCAGTCCTGACTATCATGTTCAAAATGCTTGCCCATGAAAGGCATCTCCTAAAAGTACTAAGTATGAAGTACTACGGAAGTCTTTCGAGAGTATTGGCAAGATCAAGTGAGAAACATACAAACAGCGCTTTTTCTGTTTATGAAAATTACCCCTTTCATGTCAAATTCCTAGCACTTTTAATGTCTTAATATGTTTGCTGATTGAACAGGGGCTTTCCAGACCTGTATTTAAAGAGATGTCTATGCCACATTTTGGACAACATGAGCTTATCAGCTGTGATCCCAGCAAGGCCAAAGGAAGCCAGCTATAGCTGTGATGCTACACTTGAGCTAATAAACTTATCATGGACATTATTTCAGGTTCAGCACTGAGGTAATACAGCTGTGCCTTCTAATTTGGATCAGGCGTTTAGCTCATTCTCAGGTATTCTCCAAAAGCAATCAGCCTGGTGAGCCTCATCACAGGCCAGCTGTGGTACTACACCATACCCACTACTCAGAGGTATTTTGATTTTTCGATATCTGAAGTGTGACTATTGTAAATCTGTTGCAGATGCACCTGTCCAAAGAAGAAGATATATTTGATTATCACTGAGTAAGTCTAGCGCTCAGGAGACTTTAATTCAATTCCTGACTCAACCACTAACATCTTTATGCTGGTAATGAATCCTTATCCATGGGAAACTAGGCTTTCCACAAGGGCTCCACAGAGCACAAAATCCTGTGGGGAAACACAGCAGGAGTTTTGCATAGCACCATCTTTCTCTTGAAGACCCTGTACTTCACAAATGATTGGAAGAGAGGTAATTGCACACTGCTTCAACTGCTTGGACTATCGTTATGAGTGTGATAAGTGAAAACTTGGCAACATAAATTCACTGGCAATTTCCATCCTGTGTATTACGCACCATAATTCATGCATCCTTCTTGGGGTTGAACTTCTATTTTTCCTTGGCTCTTGAATATGGGTTTACCCTTGCTTCTTATTTACTTTTTGTTTAGAGGTAGGCATGTCTTCTGTCAGTCAATTTAAGTCAACAGTAGTTTCAGACACAGTTAATTTCTTAACTTTGGAGTTAAAATCTTCTTGACTACTACATATTTAAAATAATTTGGGGATTTTAGTACTACTTCTGGAATAATTTGTTCCCCTAGGTTGCTGAAATCAATTACACTATTAATTACTGACATAATTATAATTACTCATTGAAACAACCCCTTTAACTTCTTAGTTGAGAATAGCATCTTTCCCCCTACTTTCCAAAACAGTCCATTCCAAAAAGTAATATTTTAAGCCACTGAGAATTTCTTCCACCCAAGCATTGCCCACTCACATTTCTGAATTTACTCTTTAGTTAAGAAACACTTTAACATCATCTAGTATTTCATGTCAAATAATTAGATCATTGCAGTTATATTTTATTCACAAAGTATAAGTACTGTATAGCAAAAGATTTAAATATTGTTTCAGAATTCCTCTTTTCTAACATAAAAATGTCAGCAAAGCAAACTTGATCTATTAACTCTCTTGCATCAGCAACGTAACAACAGGAATTTAACTACAGAGAACACTACTAACTAATACACCATATTCAGCAGTTTTTTAACTAAGGAAATGTTAAGTTGATACAATATTTATGGGAATATGAAATGCATACAAAGTATTTCAAATATTCAGAACACAAGCCAAACTTCTACCTACAAGAAGGCTTACATACGGAAAGCTCTTGAGATCAAATTACTGATTATTTGTACTGCTTAGAAATAAAATAACCAGCAGATATACTGGTATTCTGTGTAGTTACAAAACATCTGTTGTTCTGCAGTGCTACAGACCTCTGGTATAGGTAAGTAATACAGAGGCAAGTTTATCTCGCAATCCTATTTTACATGGACAGTTCCCCTGACATAATGCCACTGCCTTTGGATTTGTATAGGTTATTTGAGGAATTTTTCACTAATCAAGTGCATCATACTATCTCATCTGCATTATATATGCATGAAAACATGATAGTCACTTGATAGGTGTTACCCAGCTCTAAAGTTTACTGTAATCGCACAGTAACTTTGCTGCTTATTGCAAATGAAAACACATCAGTAGACCTGTAATGAATCCAGCTGGGCTTTCTTTGGAATGGATTCCTGCTGCTCTGCTCTGGTGATTCACGGGAACTGATGTTCCACTTGCTTTTGTGGAGACTGACATCTAACACATTTTTCAAGGTGGTTATGAAACAATATGTAAAAGCAAAATCTTTCCAGTTTTCACTCGTGATTGTGAGATCCACTGCTAAGTAAATAGCTCGATGAATTAGCATGTAAATGAAATACAGCTAGATGGCTTATTTATTTAATAACAACAATTTAAGACAACTACTTTCTTCTCCCGCCCCCTTTTCTACGCTTGATTTTTGCCACAATGAATCTACAAAATCAGCCAGTTAACCATACTGAGAGAACAAGGACACATGTATATTAGAAAACATATGTATCAGACTGCATACGTTCTAGTCTCTAGCCTTAATACATTACTTAACTTAAAATAGAACCAATCACGAAAACACCTTACTACACACATATATACATCAAACTCAATGCCAAACATTTGCAGGATCAGGGCCCTAGATTTAATACTAAAGTCCACATCTCTGAATTTGCATAGCCTGTGACAAAATGAAATTGAAGTCACTATTGTTATTTTGGTAGAGCAGAGTTTTCCAAACCATTCCAACATACAAATAGTAAAATTACTTCAAAAAAACGTATTTAAAAATCTACGGTCAAAAAATATAGCTCTTCTTAAATGACAGGCTWGGCCTCTGTGGCAACGTCAAGAAAATGATGAGGTGTGGGGACTATGCGACAGGGAAGTTGGGATATGGGACACATAGATGTGTACCCATAACCAACTCCCGATTACTCGTAAATTGGTTTACCTCTATTGTAGATTAATTGCTACCACAGCTTGAGCCTGGAAGAACTTATTATCTCAGGTACAATGCAATCTAAACATGGCAATTCTGCATCAAGGCTCTGCCAACTACTTTTGGGGATTACTTGACAAATCTGAGCTGGTTTCTATAGAATCGCATAGTTATGGAAAAGGGCAGCACAATCAATCCTCCAGAAACAAGAGTGATGTAGCACGATGCATACACCTAGGTGGGTCTGCTGGAGTCAGTCTGCATCCAGCAGCACCACTGCTGAGCAGAGGCAGCACTGCTGGATCTGAGTGACGTTAGCAGAAAATATCTRTACCAAACTCCTCTTCACATCCTGTAGCACCTCATTTATCCGGGCGTTGGTGCTTTCTGTTATCAGGGTATCCTAGCTCTTTATTTAAAAAAAAAAAAAAAGTAAAGATGACTATACAGTCATTTCACTCTATTGCTTTTGTCCCTAAACAGGTGTTGCTGGAGKAAAGAAGAACAGGAAGAAGGAAAATCTCTGAGTGTAGACAAGTTGTCCATTTCTTCTGTGAAAGATAACAGCTATTGTTATTAGGTGTCCCATTTGGAAAGCAGGCTTGTGCTGCAGATCTAAGTTTCCCAGTCCTGTTAGTGGCCCCATGTGGAGATCAAGCCAGTTACATTTTAACACAGGAAGCTGACTTTAAAAACTATTTTAATGAGCATTATATCTGTAAAGCCCAACTTCAAAAAATAGAAATGCTATGTAGGACATATAAATGCATTCTGGCATTGATCTGGTTTTTTGCATGAGACTTCTGCCTACTAAATACAGTGACAGCAACACTAAAGAAACTTGCAGAAACTTCTGTTTTACAAATTTCAGTATAAAACCTATTAAAATTCTCAATATGTCTCATTTTACTTTTTACAAATTCAAAAACCTCCTCTCACAAGCACTAATAATTAATAGGGTGCTTTGAACTTCACTGAAAGAAAAAACGTTGGGAGGCTTGAGGTAAGTAACTTTCAAAAGCTTTGATTACTTGTCAAAGAAAAAACTGTTTGAAATATGGCTAGGAAATGGTAAACCATTAAGAAGTGGCAACTGGAATACCCAACACATTCCTGTTTCTTTCTTTTTCTGAAATTATATCTTCTGGCTGTATAAAGCCTTCATTAGTATTTCTCAGGTCTCCTTATATGGCAAATTATGTAATAGAAATATGATCAAAGCTGTAAGTACCAAAAATATATCAGCAGCTCTTCTTCAGTGAATTCTTCTAGTGGGGATTGTTTCCACTAGATAACTGAAGAAGTTGGAAATTAGTTGAGTATCAGTCTACTGGCAACAGAGTATAATGATTATTACAATATTTTTCTGTAGCAACTATAGTTAATTTCTATATATCATTTCAATGAATATTTCAACTTAAGCAGTAAAAACTGAAGTAGTTAATGGTCTTAGAGAGTGCTCCAAATCTACTAACAAACCTTTGTCTAATATCCCCTGGACTTCGAACTGCTTAAGCTAAAATGTACTGATGCTATCAGTAAGTTCTGGCAAATGTGTCTGTTGAACAAAACACATTTTAGATTTGTTTACAAATACATCCTGCAGCATTTTATAAACAACGGTAAATAGCTCTTTATGGTGTGTGAACATCTGCAAGTCTGGGCCCAGTACCCTTACAGTTTTCCACTGGCTTTTGAAATCTCTTCATGTTGACAGGAGGATATAGTGGGCAGATCCCTTTCAGCATGAAGACTGCAATGTCTTTTCCCAAACACTGGAATTCAGCTATGTTTACAGGCTAGTAGTGTATATTAGGAAATACACACTTGAAAATTCAGAAATAATTTAAGAAAGGACAATTCAATTGAAGAAATTAAATTTGCCTGGAAGACCAGAAGTACCACTGATGTACGGTGTTATTTTAAAGACCAAGATATTGTTAAAGTAATTAGCCGATTTATCCTATTTTAAATTTCCTGATGATAAAGCCGGTGAATGAGAAGTTCCAGTTATCAAAAAGGCCTATATTTAAAGACAAATAAATTAGGTTGTCTTACTCAGTTTGGCTTTTTATTTAATAATTAAGGCCTCCTAAATGAAAGCAGTATGTTCCTGATACTAGAATGTGTTCATACCATATGTGATTAAATATTTTTAAAAGAATAACTATTCTTTTTTGAAAGAATAATTAAAAGCTATCTTTCAAAATAGTCCAGCTCAGCACTATCATATTAAAATCAATTAGAAAACACTGCAGAATTTACACAGCTATTCTATCGGGCCCTCCACATGCAGATCTCTGAAATAATGATCTCAACACTAAGTATTTTAGAAATGTTAATTACTACCCAAACTTTGAGTGGGGGTTCAGCATTCAGCAGTGGTTTGAAGCTCTCCTCCCTGAAGCCAGGTCAGCCTGGCTGTGAATGCTTTCAAAAATTCCAACCATTCTTAATATGAAATGTGACTTAACATTGCTCTGCAAGGTATCTATCATGACATGTAAATAAACATGAAAAACTACACATTCAGCTGGGAAATCTGTTTGTTCCGATAACAAGGATCTTTGGTCTAAAGACATATATTTATATCCTGTCCAGTACTGTGAGTAAATGCCTTTTTTTGCTTTCACTATGATTTCAGTGACYGTGACTCAGTGAAATATCAGAAATACTAATATCCACAAAATGACTAGCAACTATGGAATAACACATATTAGAACTGTCAATCCAGTCTAATATTCAGCTGCCTCAGATAGAAAACTATTACAGAACTCAGAGATAACCTGCACCCTTTGATCATTCAGGCCTCTGGAAGCAAGTCTTCTGAAGGTAATATAGATGCCTAGAAGAATATGAGTGACCTGGGGAGAATGAGATAACTAGTGAAATTTTAGCTGGATCCATGTCCAAAAAGTTAAATACTTTCATCTGGTTCATGGGTCAAAAAATAAGCAAATACAGTATCCTGGTTCCAGCTGGGATACAGTCAATTTTCTTTCTAGTGCTGTGTGCATTCTGTACTCACTTTGACCTACTCCTAAACCTTCCTTAGAGAAGTTAATAAGGTCCTCTTTGCTAAAGAATTGGAAAAATAACATTGATCTGTTTCTGAAGAAACTTAACTAAACTGGCCGTCTTGCTATATCCTGTATCTTCCAAAAATTTGAGACATCAAGGTCAGCTGAGCAGAACAACTGGAAGTCAAACCAAGAAGCACCTGAAAGTAACTAACTAGTCTTAATCACTTTTATTTTCCTGCAGACTTCATTTGTGAAGACTTAAGTTGCTTTTAATTTGGATTCCCAGCTTGAGACATGAAGGCTTCAGCCTGGAAACCCAAACAGGGAAGCATACAAATTYACAGTTTATTGCAGAAAGCTGATTTGAGCAGTTCCAAGAAACCAGCTAGGACTAGGGAGCCAATTGCAATGGGAAAATGGTTGATTAATTCAGGGTAAAGCTAGCTGATTTGCAGCACTCTAACCAAACATCAGAACACAGAAACTATTTTAATGGATTAGACCAGATGTCTGCCTAGTCCAGAGAGGACAGCACCAGAATATGAACTCCGTAGTAGACAGATGTGAGATAATCTACCTTACATATTAAGTCTCAATCTCATTTGAAACACACAGATTGGCTTAAACCATGATATAGAAAATAATGCTGAGCGTAACAGTATAATAAAAGTTGATGGTAGTCCCTCTTCTGAAGCACTTYGTGCAATTCTGTGTGTCCTAATCCCCCTCTCCAATAAAAAAAGTTTAAAAATTTGCAAAAACTACTACAGAAACAAAAATCTTCTACATGAAAAAGGAATGGAAATATGAAAAGATTTGTATATACAGAAACAGTAAGTATAATTACCAGTGTAAGAAAGATTAACAGATTTACTTTCCTATAACAGAAGAATAAGGAGATACTAATAAAAATGAAAAATTCTTACATTATAAAAAGGTATGTTTTCCATAAAGTATAATTAATATACAAAACTTCTTGACACAGTACATTTTCAAAGCTAAGAGTTTAGAGGAGTTGTAAGCATCTTAGAGGTATATAATTCAGTATTAGATAATATTTAAGAAGAAACTTAATTTTTAGAATCACCTTTCTGTAAGTGCACATTATATTTTTTTCTGACATCTTTCCCTGACACTGACTCTTGACAAACACGGGTTACTGAATTAAACCAGTAAAAAATGGTCCATAACAGTAATCTGTGTTGCTATAAAGCATGGATAAGTCACCCTTAATTTCTCTGTAACTCAGTTTTCTCATTTGAAAATTACAAATAACAATCAATATTTCAAGATGGGAAGATAAGACTTAGTCATTACTTGTGTTTTCTGATACAGGAATAAAAACATGATGCTGCTGTAAAAACAAAACAGCAAGTATAATATAGTCATACTGGCTAAATCAATTTATATGGTTTGAACAGTGTTCAGTCCTTCCATAATGGCTTTATTCTCCTTGCATCCATACATAAAAATTGAAGTTTGTGCAAAATGCAGGTTCCAGAGCTAGATTCCTGTATCTCCTAAAGACTGGTCCAGATCTGACATATCACGAAGACATACTAAGCAGTCAGGATGCACCAAGAACAAGAACATTCCCCAATTATGTTACGTGCACATCCACAGTGTCAGTGTCACCCGGCACTAAGGGGACAAACAGGTTCTTTTGGGGATGTGCCAAGGATCCCTAAAAGAACCTGTCTGTCCCCTTAGTGTCAGGTGACATTCAGAAACCAAAGTTTAGGGCGAAAAAGGCAACAAAAAAACCCAAACCACCCCACCTTTTTTTTCCACAGCCTACTTTCCATGTCCTGTCTTAAAAATGGGCCAAGATCACAAGTTTGCTTCCCAAGCCCCACCGACCTCTGAAAGTTTTGGGTCTTTTTCCTATCTTTGTGGTTCTTTACATTTTTAATTCCTCATCTGGTTTCTCCAAAAAAGAAGGACCTGCAAATTAAGACTTGCAAAATGGCCAGACAGGCACTGCAAAACTTAAGCAGGCATGTATCAGGAACATGCAACAAAACATGATTTCAGCACAAGCTGAACCACAACATTTATGAGAAAATCACTGATTAGTTAGCTGCAATGGTTAGATGTGGAAAAAGTTCTGGACAAGGTTAAAAATAAAAAGCAAATACCGTAAGGCTGCAGATTTAAATAATATAGCAGAGAACACAATATAAGAGTAAGTTTATGCGCTAATCTGGAAATAGGAGGAAAGTTACATTACATGTTAAAGAAAGTTACTGACAACGGCACAGGCATAGGTAGATGAAGTAGGTAGGAAAGCTGACAAAGTCAAACGGCCACTGGAGAGTTGTGTCCTGTTTCACAGCGCAGTCAGAGCTGATCAGCTGTGTTTAGTAGTGTTGCACAACACAGTGGATGAAAATAATCACCTGCCTCATGAACAAGTTTAATGTACAATAAACTTTACAGTGTGGTTTCAGGGGTTCATAAACAGCATGGCTGAACACAGGGAATTCAAGAACCTTATGGCCAATCCATTTAGATGTAGCCTTTGTAGTATTGTTTCCCAGAGCACGACAGCATTTCATGTATTTATCACTTCTTTTCACTTTAAGTGGCCCAAAAATCCAAAATCAGTTCTATGGATAATGCATCTTCATTTGGAGTCACTTCTGAGGTTGAAAAGCACATGCACAGCAGCTAACACAGCAGGCTAGGAAAATGAACTTTTGGTCCAGGAACCCAGATAATTTATGTATGATGCTGTGGGATATTAAATATTCAGAAAAACTGTCATTATCTTTGCTTCATCCTCCAAATGTTAATATCTCTAATTTTCATAACTTATTTTGGGGGCTTTTGTTTTCACGTGTGTYGGAAAAGACCTTAACTGTGTTTTGTTACAATAGGAAAGACCCCTGTACCTAGAGGATCCTTATCATTCATGAGGAAACACAAAACTTTAGTTTCACTGACAAACTTATCTTCACATACACAGTTAGGGCCATTGTTAACACATCCTGAATAGGAAGAATAACATTTGGCACCTTCCTTAAAGAGACCCTCACAGAATAACGTATGTGAGATGTGAGATGTAAGGTGTACAGCACGCTGCCCCTCTGCAGCCTCCGGGTACCTTACACCTCCCAGGACAGGTCAAGCAGCACCTGCAGGTCAACCCCCCAGCTATCAGCTTTGTGGTGCAGTTTCAATTCCAACCCCGTGTCTTCACATATTATTTTTTCATTCTGAATAAAGCAGGTCATAGTTTCTTGTGTGAGGGGAACTCCTGTGCACCACCGTTTTGCTCTGCTCTTCACCACCTGTGCGGGGAGGATGGTGCACAGTGCAGGCGACCCCACCATCAGCTTCTTCCTCTGCACAACCAGGGCTCTCCCCCACATTTTGTTTGCTGAGTGAGTAGGGCTCTCGCCCCCTCACCTTCCTCCCCACAACGGGGCAATCCCCCCTCAGACAGGGCTGGAGTGCCTGGGGGCTCTTCCCCCTCTCCCTGCCTGAAGGGGCACTCCCCACGACCACCTCTCCCCCGGGAAGATGCTCCTCATCCCCCAAGGGAAGGTGCCTTGCCCTCCTCCACAGCTCCCTGGGCAGGCGCCTCTGCCCCGGCCCCTTCTCCACCTCAGCGCCCTCGGCCAGGAGGCGCTTCCCTCCCTCTCCCCTGAGAGAAGGGCTCCGTCTCCTGCGCTCCGCTGCGAGCAGGCCCCCTCTACTGCCAGAAGCCCCTGGAGAAGGGGGGCTCTTCCCCCCCCCCCCCCCCCCCCCCCCCGCACCCCCCCCCCCCCCCCCACCCCCCCCGGGGGGGGGGGGGCCCCCCCCCCCCCCCCCCCCCCCGCCCAGGCGACTGCGGCTGGCACTGACCCGTCTCTGCCGTCCTGCTCCTCTCCGCCATATTTGTTGTTATCCCCCCCACCCCCCCACACGGAGTGAGACGCTGCCTGGGCGTCGCCATGGCAACACACGTCACCGCCAGAGGAGTCCCGCGCACCCCCTCTCCCCGCCCGCAGGCCGCCATGGCGGCGCGGGGAGCGGGGGCGGCGGGAGCGCCGCGCTGACGGACGGCGCCCGGGGAAAGCCCTCCCGGCACCCCGGGGAGCCTGGCCGCGCCCGGGACGGGGCGGAGGGCGTAGAGTGTCTGCTCCCGTCGTCGGCCAGACCGGCGGCCGCCGCGGTGGTCGCGGGTGGGGCGGCCGTGCGTGAGCGGAGCCGGCGCTGCGTGAGGGGCGGGAACGGCCGTGCGTCAGGAGAGCCCCGCCGGCCGCCTGCCCCTCAGTGCCTCTCGCTGCTGGTGTTTACAGGCACTGCTTGCCCAGGGAGGGAAGGGCTTGTTATCTTCTCCCTGGCGACTGTCTCCACCTCGGCAATTAACAGTAACAGCGCCCCGGAGGAGGGGTCAGTAGCCGGGTACCTGAGCCCCCACCCGGGCCTCGCTCCCCGCCCGCGGGGAGTCGGGTCTGGCCCTGTGGTAGTCAGAGGGCTCCGAGGAGGAGAGGCTCGTTATGGAGGTGCATGTCCCCCTCCACCCAGATCAGGGAGCAATTACAGCCTTGCAACCCGGAGGGGAGTGGGGGGCACAGCGGCCTGTTTGGGTGAGCGGCCTGTTTGGGGAAGGGAGTGCATCCCTCTTGCTCAGGCTTCCAGCCTAACGCACTGAGGTGGAGCACAGGCATTATGAGGAGGCACCCTTTGGGCAGAGATGGCAAATTCATGTGTGTGTGACTACCCCACCCTGCCCCAAAACTCAGCAGGTGAGTCTGATCATGTGGCAGTTATGTCAACTTCTTTTTTTTTTTTTTTTAATTTCTTAAGGCAGCCCAGTGGGGAGCTTCATTATGTGTGTGAGTGTTGCCCGTCTGTCTCCTTCTCCCAGACCTAGCAGGTGAGCCTGACCATATGGCAAATATAGTGATGCTTCCTGGGGACAGGAGGGTTTCTGCGTGCGTGTGTTTGCAGGCCCACTGGGTGACACTCACCATGTGGCAAATACAGCAATGAAGTCTTCGGTGCAAAGGGGCTAATTATGTGTGTGTTTCCCAAGAGACCCAGCAGGTTGGGTCTGATCATGCGTGTCTCACTAATGCAAGACTGAGATGGAAGCTTCATTGCACATCCTCAACGCATACGAACTCCAAGCTCTCAGAAGCGAGGCTAGCTATGGGACAAGCACAGTGCTACAAGCACAAGCATCAAGGCCTAGTATCATGTATATTTGCATACATGGGCAGACATGGGGGTGCATGCACCCCAAACTGGGTGGCTGTTAAAACTGTGAAACAGGGAGTATCCATGCGATGCTAAGCAATGGAAATGGGAGGACTGTGTTTATGGCAATGTACACACTTATGTGTTTGCTTCCTTATAGCTAGTAAATTAATGTAACCACTTCCTTGTGACCAATGACTAGTCAGTGAAACACTCCAAGCTTAAAAATCAAGGCAGGTAAAATTGTATCTTTATCCATCTAAAGTTCTGTTCTTTAAACATTACTTTACCTCTTTGTCTTCCTATCTGGTATGTGCCTTTTCTGTTCCAGTTCAACTCCTCTTAAGACTCACGTGGATAATACCTGCAGGTTCTATACGCTTAGATTTTTCTGAAGGGCCAGTTGCTTCCTTTCTCCCTGGCTTTTGCAGCCTCGTTCATTCCTTCAGTTCATAGTTCTCTGGTTATTTTTGCAGCATCTTTTTTTGTGGTTTCTCTTCCTTTGCTATTTCCTTTCTTTTTCAGTGGCACTTAGGCCTCTTTCCTTCATCTACTTCTCTTCACTCTCAGTATCTTACTTTAGTATTATATAAGCTAATTTAATATTACTTTAGCCACATTCCTGTGCCAGTGACTTGATGAAATACCTGTCTAAAGTGGTGTACCAAGGGGGCTTTGTGATGGGGTTAGAAGATACACCCTTGCACAGAAGAATATTGGAACGTGGATGCTGTTCTTTGCTCAGTGAGGGCCATCTAGATCCAAGCTCTGGAAAATATTTTCTAGACTTTTCCGTCTGCAGTCTTCATAAACTATAGGGGGTCACTAGCATACTACAAAGGCTGATTTGTCTTGCTGCTGACAGTGAACTACAGTAAGTACACACACACCCCGCATCCTTTCCCTTATATTCTTTCTCCAGGCTAGCAGATCACCCAGGCCCTGTGCTCCTCCTTGTTTGTTGCTGGGCAAATGATCCTGGGACCTCCCTCTTCAGAATATGCCACATGTACTCTGATCTTTTTCTTCTGTCCATTCAGATCTCATGGCTGATTGTTTATATTAAATGTTCTTGCACATCCATTGAGAAACATCATCAGCACTAATTCAGGCTTAACATAGACAAAAACATTCTCTCCTGGAATCTCTCCATGTATGTGCATTACAGTACCTCCTACTTGTCTGTCACAAAAACCTAACCTGATTGCTTCTTTTCTTCTTTACTTGTCTAGTCTGTTATCGAGTCTGGCTTTCTCTTTCACTATGAAAAGGTGGCTAGGACACTTTTTTGCTTCTGGTCATCCTTTATCCTGCTACAACCCCTTTCTTTTAGGTTCCCTGAGAGCCATGTCCCATCCCAGCCCTCCTTCAGATAATTTCTCATCTTACTTACCTTTTCATTCCTTTATCTAAACTTTCCTTTTTTCTTTTTTTTAGGTCTTRGACAGTTCTGTCCAAGTCCGCAGCTCTAGTCTGGTTTCTTATCATGTCCCCTTATTCCCTTTGTTCTACTTGCTATTCCAGCTTTAGTGTCCCCTCATCCATATTTCATTCCTATCTATTAATACTCATATAGCATTTTTCATCTGTAAATTTCTAAGAATTAAGTGCCTGTGGAGAAACCTTCCATATCAGTTCTTCAGATGACCTCTATTCACATTTCTCTGAGAGACTCACTTCTATGGTGACCACAAATACTAATCCAAAGGCCTTTTGCATCTAACTGCCATTCTATTAACTCAACTCAAATACCTGCAAAAAGGTCTACTGAAATCCAAGACATCTAGGGGAAAGCACTTTTTCCAGTCAAATTAGCTCTTCTGAGTTAACGCACTTGAAAAACCTRGAAATGCCACACTCATTTTTTTAGTCTGAGTTTAATGCTATGTTATAGTCACCTCACCAAGCTGAAATAGTGTTAAATATAGATGATATGCAGTCTTTCCAAAAAGAGTAAGATAATTTGACAAGAGAGAACTGGGAAGCTCATCTAGAAAGTTCTTTTGAAAATAGAAAGATAACTGAATGGTGGAACTTGAAGAATAAGGGCTGAAGAACGAGAGAAATAGTATTCAGGAGAAGCAGTTGCTCATTTTTATTTATGCATTTTTAGAGTACCTAAAAATATGTTAGAGTGCTCATTAGTACAAAGATGTCTTTGGTCCCTGCCCTTCCAAAGCTAATAATCTAGTTTTGGACATCACAAAACAACAAAGAATAACAGAACACCATTGCAAAACACTGCTGCCCTGGTTATCGTCATAATCATTGTTTCAGCCATATTCCTTATTTCAATGTATCCCCCCCTCCTTCAGCATCTTAGCAAGCAAAAGCTACTTCACTTTTGTGGCTCTTTACAGCTTATTCCCACCCTATCATCTTTTAATATCCTATAGAGAAATCAACGTCTTCCCCCCACACATTTCATTCAGTAATAACTCTCTACTTGTTACATTTTCAAACCAGCACCTTCATGCTTTCCCTCGCTGCTGCTTCTCACTCCCACTCACCTAATTTTCCTCCTTCAAATCCCTCCCTAAAAATCTCCTATGCTGTGATGTCTACTGAAAGAATGATAATGAATAGTCAGCTGTGTGCCAAGATTACTGTCTGTCATGGTGACTAGCGTCATCTTATTCTGATCTGTCTCTCTTGTATCCACTTCTTGTGTTGGACTGAAAGTGACTTGAAGCAGGCTCCCTCTTTTTGCTGTGTTAGTTATGCGTTCTGGAGTGGACTCTTAAAATCCATTATATAAACAAATAAAAATAAATTGAGGCAATGGAAATAAAAATGGAAATGCTGGCCAAAACCAGGAAGATTAGGCAATAATTCAGTTATGATTCATCAGCTTAGGTAAATTTACATAAAAATTAATGTGACTGACAACTCCCTTCATTACAAATATTGAGAAAGAAATTATTTTTCAAAATATGGATTTGTGCCATTTTTCTATTTATTTATAATCTATAAGGACTTGAGGAATATGTTTTACTTTTTTATCTGTGCTTGTATTTGAAACATTAGATATTCCATTTTTTGTTTATCTTTTGTCTGCAGCCCRCAAGACTCTGTGGTGACTAAAGAACGTGAGAAAGCATAATACCACAAGAGCAAAGACTGAAAGGAAAAAAGATTTCTGATCACTTTTTTTTTTTAACATGAGTATAATTCAAATATGTTGAAGATAGAATGATTTGCATTACACATTCAATACTTTCGATTCAACTAGAGGTGGCTGCTGTCAATACACATCTGTCGAAACCCCGAAGATCTTCCAAGAAAATCAATAAAAATCCAATTTTACAATCCTGATATTTTCAGAGTGTTTAAAAACTTGGAAAAAAATACCCTTTTTTATACATTACAAAAAAGCCAGTAAGGTGCATTATTGATTTTTCACAAATAGTTTTTAAGTGACTGTTAAGGCTGGATGAGAATGAGAAGATAGAGTATTAACACAAGTTTTGCATGCGTTTCACACACCACATATATGGTATGGTGCATGGTATGGTTCTTCAAGGTGGGGATTTAAAAATCCAGGTGTAATTGTGTAGAAATCATATAATTACTTTTTTTGTATCACTTTCCCTGTGTAGAATGAAGTAGTGCATGCATTCAAGTATATGTTCTATCGGTACTTCAACTTTGATTACTGTCAGAGAAAAGGCCATGACAATGTGTCTGCTACAGACAGGCCATCGATATTGGCTGTGCAAGCAGAGTAGGTACAATCCAAATTAAAAATAAAAAAAAAAGAAAGAAAAAACAGAAAAAAAAGTCTGGTCAGAGTTTTTAGCCAGGGTGTTTTGGTCTGGTGGATTCAGACAGAAAATTAAATCTGATAAAGAAGAAAAGAGAGCCAAAATGAAAAACCAAAGCCTAGACTGAGGTAGCAAAATTGAAGTGAATTTTAAAACATGCATACATAGTGGAGGAATGCTATAATCTTATTATTGTAACCTTGATCCGGTCTTTCTCTTCTTCCAGCATTTATTGCTCTCATTAGTTATGTAATATCTAAAAGCAGATTGTAAATTTCTTGTGTCAGGACAGTGCCTTTAATGTATTCTGAACATGCCTAGTATAACTTTAGACATTCTATACAAAAATAATATTACCTCTTGGGTTTTCCTGTATTATTTCTAAGCATAAGAAAAATTAAAATGCAGCAAGTCTGGAAAGGTCAAACTGTGTCTCCCCTCATTCTGTGCATGACTTCAGAAATAATCAAAAAGTTACACTGAGATAACTGATATGAAACCTGAGACACCGTGATCACAAAACTTGGATCAATTTGTGCCCATGCAGGCAAAGCATCATCTCCTTTCACTCCTGAAAATATTTTTTTTTAATTTTACATTTTATGGATATTTTGAACTGTTTGTTCCTAATGAGTGTCCTCACGGATGTGCATCAATATTGTGTAATTACACAGAGGAACTGTCAGCCTGAAGGAACCCGATCTGTGAATTACAACCATACGGAGTACAGAAGGTGAGCAATTTGTGACTCCAGGATTTTGAATGCTACCTTGCTTTTCCACTCTTCCACAAGCACTTCTGAGCTTGTAAAAGCAGGGGACCGCCAATGTGTAGCGCTTTCTCAGACACACGTCCTTCCTCTTTCGCTACTCCTCTAAGCAGGACAGAGCTTTGTTGAGGGCTTGGTTGGCAGTGTGCACTTAATGCCCTGCATTTGACTAGGAAAGGAAAGAAAGGTCAGTGCTGGCCACCTGCGTGCAGAATGGAAAAAGAAATGTTACGCAGGGACTGGAGCAAGTGCTTACTGTTACAAAACTGATTTTTAAAAATTATTTTCAGGAAATGAAGAACCTTCATTTTTAAGTTCCCATCAGAAAGGTATACACATGTATTCAATAAAAGTGTACTTCATCTGGGAAAGATGAAGGGCTAGGTCAGTTCTCCTGGGATTTGAACATGTGGATCAAGATAGTTTAGGAATTTCAAACCTGAAGTGTAATGCTAAGCAAGAATAACTATTCTGTGCCATTCAGAGGCGGGTAGAAGGGGTCCAAAGAACTCTTCTACCCTGGAACCCTGCAATTCCCTGGAAGCTCTCAGTAGTGAAAGCATTTTCAAATAGTTTCTAATCGTGTAGCTGCTAAATAGGCTGTTACTTTGTGGATGTTTCCAAGGGGTCTACATGATCCTGGTACAGTCCTGGTGGCAGTGATTACTACACCTATGCTTAGAAATTAAAATATATGCTTGTGTGATGTTTTCATATATTGATTGAAAATTATTTAATATCTAAGTATTAGTTTTTCATGAATATTTCTGTGTTATTATTGACATTTCCTAGACTCTGTCTTATATTTATATATACAGACACATTTTATGCATTGCATTTTAATATTGTATAAACTCTACAATTCTCCTCTACCTTTTAATCCTTTTTAGCATCTACTCTGTTAAAATTCTTTTAATGTAGCTAGTGAACATCTGGAAAGATGAGAGAGGTAGAATCAGAACTTAATTTGTGATGAACTGAACAGTTGTTTGCTGTCTTGAAACTGATTTTTGGGCCCCCAACTGAAATTTAATTCTTTAGAGGAAAGGAGAGTTCAGAATGGATTTAAGAACCATGTTAAGTTCCATACTTTTAAAATAAATTCATGATTTGTTTTCAGTTACAATTTCTCAGGGTTCCAGTAGCACAGAAAAAGGAGCAGCAAATCACTGAGAGACAATCACTACATGTAGCAGCTGGGAGAGAAGAGGTAAACTGAAATTGCAGGAATTTACTTCAGACTACAGTAAGTTTATGTTAGCTAACACATGGCAACTAATACGCAATAAAATCCCAGTGCAGAAAGGCCATTTTTAGTTTTCACATTTGTCAGCATATCATGGTAAACAGTTGGCTCACCCTAATATGCAATTGTCTTCCCTAGGATTTTTTTCACATGCTAAGTGGCAAGGAACCATCTTTTTCTCCTATCACATACAAGGCCTACAAGTGCTCAGATAGGAATGAAATAGATCTATGCCAATGTAAGCCACATGGACTAACAATGATCTTTTTTTTCCCTTTTAAAAGAATCCAAGGAATGAATTCAAAGGATTGCCTTTGGTAGTTAAGTTCACGTGTGGGCTTGAGTTCAATGCACTAGATGGCTTGAGGCTGTCAGCCATCAAGGTCCTAGTTCACCTTATGCCTTTTGGTTTCGCACTGTACTTGTGCAGGAACACTGTTGGCTTGCCAGTTATTCCATAAGCCATGCAGTGCCACTAGAAGAAGTCCTTGTAGTGCAAAATAGTACCAACATTGGATTTTAATAATAGTACAATAAGGAAAACTCAAGCCCATAGCAGCACTCCAAACAGCTTAGAAAAGGGATAATAGCAAGTCAGAACCATGCTCTGTGGAATCCAGAGTATAGAGTAAAGCAAAATATGGGGCCTACCAAGGCCAACCACCTTCCCTCAAGAGTACAGGAAATAGCGTTGTTTGGTGAATCTAGTCCTAAATACTATCTGATATGGCAAAATAATGTGAACTCAAGTGAAAAAGGTCATTATGCCTCTAAGGACAACGTTGTAACTGTTGATTGTCCGCAAAATGATCAGGGATTAGTGCCGCCCATGCAAACGCCAGCCTGACCATCTTGAGATAGACAGAGATCTGGCTTTAGCCTCATTAGAGAATTGTTACACCAAGACCACATTCATAATAACATTTTAAAATCACTACTGTATGTGTTTGAAGACATAAAACACACAGCATCTTTTCTTTAATTTCTCTGTATTCTGGCCAAGTAATATCAAATTCTAGGTATTCCTGAACACTGTGATTACCAAGTTGTTTCCCTTGTTATAACTAGCAATGCTGAGAAGGGAATATTCAGTAAGACATAATCACACCCAATTATCTGTCCCCAACTTTGAATATAGAGTCTGTAGAAAAAATTACATGAACTTTTTAAAGTTTGCATCCATAACATCTTCTGCATTCTAGAGCTTCAGGGACCTTCACAGCATGCAAACTTTCTACCTCTCCCTGCAAGAGTTAGTGGTCCTATAGAAGAAAAAAAATCCTTTAAATTAAGATCTTAAGGAAATGAACAGGTATATATGTATTTGATCAGAAACTGCAGAAATCATTTAATGTAATTACTACCTAATCCATGTTGAAATCAAGGACAATTTCAAAATTAAGACATTAATATGAAATTAGAGTGACTTCAAGTTTGGATGAAGGAAGTACGCAGTAAAAAATGTAGTTACATACCATGTTTATCTTCTAAATGAAGATATTTGGTGAAGCACAGATGGGCTACTGTATTTCTTAATCCTCTGACCCATAAGGATTGGCAGTGAGACAGTGTTCCCATTAATACATCTCTCCTACCTTTTTACATGTGTCCTGGTTTCGGCTGGGATGGAGTTAATGTTCTTCCTATTAACTGGTATAGTGCTGTGTTTTGGATTTAGTAGGAGAAGAATCTTGATAACACACTGATGTTTTAGTTGTTGCTAAGCAGTGCGTACACTAGCCAAGGACTTCTCAGCTTCCCGTGCTCTGCCAGGTGCACAAGAAGCTGGGAGGGGGCACAGCCAGGACAGCTGACCCAAACTGGCCAATGGGGTATTCCATACCGTATGATGTCATGCTCAGTACATAAACTGGGGGTTGATGAAGGAGGGGGATTGCTGCTTGGGCATCGGTTGGTGGGTGGTGAGCAATTCCATTGTGCATCACTCATTTTGTATATTCTATCATTATTATTATTATTATTATTATTATTATTATTATTATCATCATCATTATTTTCCCTTCCTTTTCTGTTCTATTAAACTGTCTTTATCTCAATCCACAAATTTTACTTTTTTTTTCCAATTCTCTCCCCATCCCACTGAGGGTGGGGGGGAGTGAGCGAGCGGACGTGTGGTGTTTGGCTGCCTGCCGGGTTAAACCACAACAACATGGCATTGAAATATTTCATTTGGGAACTCATTGACTCACTTAGGATGGCGGCTGCTATACCAGAGAAAGGAAACTGATTTCCTTTTCATATTTTGAGCACACACAAAAGTGGTGGCAACTTAGGAACCGGCTCTTAGAAACAGCACCTGGAATATAAAAGCTCTTAAAATCTTACCTGCCAGAAAGTAATGTTCCATTATACAGGAGAACTGAAGTTCAAGTATACTGAGGGTCTGATTAAGGAGTGGGTACAGCACTGTTTAGGACAGCTAACCTTGACCATTCCTAAAACTGTGCCAAAATTAGAATGGGTGGCAGGGTTGCTCACAAACCAGACACAGTATCTGCAACTTGACAATGTCTATAGAGGAGGGCTTTCAAGTAAATTCCACCTTTGCTTAAAATTCTGTACTGGAAACTGCAGGATTGGAGACTAGAATGGTAACCCTATCAGCCACCTTACGTTATACTGTCCTGATGGGGTCATACATGACTTAGCATCACTTGAGAAGCCCACTGTAGAGCAAGGAACTGATTTGGTTTCCCAAGTCTCAAGCTTATCCATCAGGACCTTAGTCCCATACAGTAAGCAAGAACTTTCAAAGGGAGCAGCTGCAACCAGCCAGTGAACCAGAAAGTGACAGAAATGTTGGTAAAGTGTCCCAGAATAGCACTGCACTCTTACAGAGATTTACACAATAGGCAGGATTTAAAACAAACACAAGAATAGATGCTATTTAATTAGGACCTTCACAGAAAAACATCTGGTATAATTGGTTAAGGGAAGTCTTCACTCAGGCAACATTTATTGGGATATAAACAATGTCCAATTGTAAAAGCTAATTAAACAGCAGGGCTAAGGTAACAGAGAGTTTTGCCTGCATGACTAGGATATAAGGTTTATAATCCATGCTGTTATGGGACAACAACAGCCAGAACAAATAATTGTGTATCCAGAAAGTCAATTATGCCCTTCTTTTAGTAATAACATGCTCCAGAGGTCAGAGAATACTTTAAGTAACATAGCCAGTTTTCTATAGAGATTGAAGCTTGATTACTGTTCAGCGTTTGTTAGGAAACTGAAAGCAGCAAAACCAGCCTGATGGATATTCCACCCTATTTGGCGGTACATTATTAGCCCATCACTGTGAAGCTCTAGGCACCCTCATGCCCTTTGCTTTCACAGAGCAAATTCACTGATTTTGAGCCATCTGGCCTATAGCAGTTTCCAAGGAACTCGTATCATTGACCATATATTATTTCAAAGTGTCCTTTTAAAGAAAGTTCATTTACAAGTAATAGGGATATTTATATATATATATGGTTGAACTAATGGAAATTAAATGACAGGTACACACACATCCATGCAGCTACAAATTCAGTGACAAATGCATCTTGCAGAGCTTCTTCAGACGTTTTGCAATGGATGGCAGCCTGGGTTTACCTAACCCCCCCGGATTGCCTCCAGGTTATTCATAGGAATGCCTCCAAGTTTCTGCAGCATCTCCGGCATTGTTTCTACTTGGCAGCACCATACCTGCCATTACAATCCATTCAAATGCAGTCTCCGTAACAATGAAAATTCTGCTTTATTAACTTTCTTCTTGCTTATCTTCTTTGTACTGGTGGAATGACATACCTCTGCAAATTGTAGGGAAAATAAGAGGGTTAGAGGCCAGGCATATATTACTTCTTCTGTGAAGAGAGAGCGGTATTTTCCCTTGAATGTCGCTCTATGCACTGGTATAATCCACGGCGATTGAGAAGCACCATTTGTCATATAATATGAACAACTAATACTAAAGAATCTCCCAAGAAGTCCTCCTCCAAACCAATGATGTCCATGAGAGCTTTACTGTCTTTCAGGTGAATGCTATTAAGACATCTTTCTTTTTTTAAATAGTTGTCTTGACACAGTATAGGCTAAAGTGCATTTGCTGTACTTTCCAACTATGGCCATCAAACAACCTGAATTCTGTGAGAAGGCTGCATACCGAGCAGTGGTACACAAATGCACTGAAATCTTAAGCTAGTTAATAGCCTTTTAAAGTGCACATAATTTTTCACAAACCAAATATCTGCAGCAATCCAAGTGGAAAAACTAACTTTAAAAACTTTTGATGTTTTTTACAATCATAGCCTCTAGCAATATATTATAATGAACAGTAGGTATAAAACTATACTCAAAACCTTAAATGTTTTCACAATAATTTTTACTTTTAATAATTTAATTTGCTGCATTTTAGATTTGAAAGTAGCAAGGACAATTTCAAATGAAAACTTCAAAAACAAGATACAACCAAAGACTTTTTCACGATGAAAGAACACATGTAAGGAGGATCAGGACCCTACAGTGAGATCAGCTATTAGCTAATTAAATATGTGACTAAAATTCATCACTTTAAATAGCAGCCGTATTGATGGTGAGCAATCTGGTAAGCAAACAAATGATAGTGGATTTTTTTTCATATCTTCAGAGAGAAACATTTATCTTAATAAGATTCACTATGCCATAATACGTGTGGAATAAGTCAATGTCTACTAATTAAAGGACACTGTCAACCTGATTTTCTAAACAGCTAATTAAAATATGTAGCATCTAATACAGCACTTCTTGCAAAGTATGCTCTGTTTAAAAAATACATCCCTGTAAAAGTTACTTGTTTTTCTATTCCCTTGTGTTTGCTTTTTTAATTGGTTTTTCAACAAAGGAGGATCTGCTGAACTAAGGTTCTATTTCTGTATCAAGTCCCATTAATGCACACCCCTGTACTTATTGCAGAAGCCCAATGATTTGTAGGTCTAAAAGGCTGTACAAGAAAACAATGACACTAATCCTAAGGGTTTGCTGTTGTTGCTTTTTCAAGGATGACAAGATTTTCTCTGTTTTTTGGGGGATTTTAGATAATCTAGGTGTTACTTGAAACTGTAAAATTTTCAATAAGAAATGTGATTTTCATATTGATGAGGAATCTTTAACCTTCTATTTTATAGATTACATTAGTTTCTCAGAATAAGCAGGCTTCTCTATTTCTTATTCTGATTCTGTATGTAGCTTTTTCAAGAGAAAGAAGTTGTTGTAGATCTGTCAGCAAGGCTCTGGGAGTAGGAGGATGTTTGGATTTCCGGCATATTGCAACGCAGTTCTTGGCCACCAGCAAAGCTATGTGTGTGAATCTCATTTTATATCTGTTGTTTGCAATACCACATATTTTAAGAGACATTTGAAATAGTCTCTGTACTCCTAATCCTAGATAAGTAATCACAAATCATTCCCTAAAAGAAGCTGAGAAGGCAAAATACATACCTTTACGTAACTCATGTCATGAGAGACTGTGGATGAAATGATGCTGCCATAGAAATAAAATAAAATCTGTTGTATCTTGAACAATTTAGGTCTGCATTCAAAGTTCTTAGCTCAAATCAGCCTATTGTTTGCTATGTTTGTTTTTTCTTTCCAGATTCAGATTTAACAATATTTTCTGTGACATACTTTTTGCATTAAAACATTATTAGCCAGCTAATCTTATTAGTCAATTTTTTAATCTTTTTTAAAATGTGTATTTTTGCAGTGCAGAAATCTGATACAGTAAATTATGAATTCTGTGGCTGCTAATTAGTTTTACACCTGGAAGTATATGGAGCTCATCTTCAATTCATATTTGCATTATTTTTTTCTCTAAAGATCACCCGAGTCACCACTTCCACCATTTCCCCTTCTTTTCTGTCCTCAACTAATACATAGAAAACAGCATTTTTCCAGCCAAGGCATATGCAATATCCTTCAAATGCATCGGAGCAGATCCTTCATCAGCTGGAGGAATCATCGTGTTAACACTGTGCGGTCCTTCCTGTCCTGGGCAGCATAAAACAAGCTTGGGATTTCCAAACGTTTTGTCTTCTCCAGCAAAAGAGGTGATTTTAGCACACATTATAAACACATCTTTTCCTTTCACGTACCTGTGCCCTTTTGTAGGCAAGCACCCAGCTCCTCCCAAATTATAATGAAAGTTCAGCAGCTGACCAGAGACTTTGACAATCTCTACACAGGACAATGACTTGAAACCAATCCTCTCCCTTGTAAATAATTCCAGAATAAAAAAATAACTGAGAGTTGTGTTGACAATGACTTGGGAGGGCAAAATACTTTTTACTCTTCTATAACTATCTGCATTCTGCAGTGTTAACAGGAGTTAAAACTTGGTTTAGTCATTAGAGTATCAGGTATGAATCAAAGAAACCTCAGGAGATGCTGTTGTTGAGAAAGCAGATATTATTTTCACACAAACAAGCATTTTTCTCACCCTAACTTCATCTTAATGGGTATATATCTTTAATAAACAAAACCATTATTTTGAATTGTATCAAGAAATTTCCATCTTTAATACTCCTGAAACAAAAAAATACTAAAATGCTAAAAGCATTTTGTTTTTTTATACACACATCTAGCATGTTCATTGCCATAATGCAATATTGTAAATACCAAAAAAGTGAAGCAGTGATCTATAATTGTAAAATGCCAGTGATTTCCAAGCTGTCACTGATCTTGGAAAATTCCCCCAGTAGCATGTGGAGATCAATAACTGTTTATAGACTTTTTAGTCCCAGTTTATAGGGAGCGTATAACTATGGACTATGTCAAATCTCTTAACTGTGAAGTGAAAGACTTGATTTCACAGTTTTATCTACCCAAAAGCCCATAATGCTAAAGAAAGGCAAGAAGGATGATCCAGGGAACTACAGGCCAGTCAGCGTCTACTTGTTCTCTGGGACAAAAATGGTACAAGTCTGCAGGAGCCATTTCTGAAGAAGAAAAAAAGGTGATTCAAAACAGTAGCCAGCGTGGATTTACCAAGGTTTGCCATGCTTGACCAAGCCTAATTACCTTCTGTGATGAAATGGCAAGATGTGCAGACAAAGGGAGAGCAGTAGATGTCGTCTACCTTGATTCAGCAAGACTTTCAGCACACTCTCCCACAGCACACTTGTATCAAAGTTGGAACATTATAGTGTGAATGGGTAGACTGCTAGATGGGTGAAAATCTAGCTTGACAGGCGCAATGGGTTAACGACTCATACTCCACCTGACAGCTGGTTACAAGTGGCGTTCCTTGGGGGTTTACCCTTAGACCTACGCCATTGAGTATCTTTATCAGTGGCCTGGAGGAGCACACAGAGCACAACTTTGTCAGGCTTGCAGAAGGCATCGAACTAGGGGATGCCATCAGCACTCTCAAGGTCGGAATTGTCATTTAGAGAGACGTACACAGGCTGGAGGAATGGACTGACAGGAACCTCATGAAATTCAACAAGGACATTTGAAAAGTCTTGCACCTGGGACAGACTAACCCCCAACAATGGCACAGGATCGGACTGACTGGCTGAGGAGCAACTCTGCTGAAAAGGACAGGGGGGTCCTGGTGATGTTGTACACTAAGCATTAGGCAGCAGTGCGCTCTGGCAGCAATGAAGGCTAACAGCATATTGTGCTATATCAACAGGTGCATAGACAGTAGATTGAGAGATGTAATTATTCCCTTTGACTCTGTATTCCTTAGGCTATTTCAGTATCTGGAATATAATGTGCAGTTTTGGGGCCCCCTGTACAAGAAAGATGCTGATAAACTTGAGAAAGTTGATCAGACAAGCACTGAGGTGTTCAGAGGGCTGGAGCACTTGCTCTTAGAGGAAAGCCTGAGAGATGAGGGCTTGTTTAGTCTGGAGAAGAGACAGCTTCCAAAATACATAAAAACAACCTGCCCCTACTTAAGAAGAGGCTACCAAAAAGATGGAGCTAGGCTCACTACTGAGGTGCAACTGGACAGAAGGAAAAAAATAATTAAATACAAGGATATTTAAGCACTGGAACAGGTTGCCCAGAGAGGCTGGAGAATCTCCATCCTTGCAGGTTTTCAAAACTTCATTGCATCAAGTCCTAAACAAACTGATGTGATTTCAGTGTTGACCCTGATCTGAGCAGGAGTTCGCACTAGAAAGCCTCCTAAGGTCCCTTCCAACTGAATGATTCTATGATTCTGAGTACATGGAAGAGTCTTTTCAAAATTAGACTTTGCCATCCATCCTATCCTTAGGGTTGTCACTTTACATGTGTAGTTCTGGGCTGATGTCAAAAGAAAGTAAATTAACATGTCCTCCTCATCCTTGTACCTCAGAAGCAGGTCTAAGCGTGCATGCTGATCCTAAATTCCACTGCAACGTTAATGTACCCCATTATCAGAAAATACCTTTTACTCACTATTTTTCCTTCCTTGCACATGTACCAATGTAAAAGTGGGTAAAGAATTTCATTGTATCATGCAACCTTTCTCTTCTGGGAATCCAGATGGGTTTCTGTTTGACATTTTACAGAAAAGGTACTGAAAAATAATTTTATCTTTGATTATGTCTATTTACAGCTTATTCATCAACGTTTTTAGTTACAGTAGATCAATTCTTTTCTATGCTCATCCATTTCTCAGTCTTCTGTTTCATCTAATTTTTATCAGCTGAATCTTTTCCTTGCATAACTGAAATATGAGCTATGGTTTCACACACATTGCTGTGTCCATAAGTCCACAGTTCCTGAACATTGATTGGATAAGGAACTGTGATGCAAATTGGTAACAAAGCATGCTATATCCCAACACTGTAAAGCAATGTGAGTTTTGAACTGTTCTCATGCAAACCAATATTTAATTACATTACTCCATTAATGAAGTCAGACATACTGGAACTAGTGTCCTCTTACAACCTTAGGTTTCATCTCTTTACAGTTACATTCATACTGTAAACTCCCTGGTTAGCAAGTAAGACATTGCAGGCAATCCTCAAAATGAACAATAATACTACAGTATAGTCATTTTTCATGTATGATTGCACATTCTGAATGTGACAGTAGTTAGCTAAGAGTAGAAATGTATACTGGAAATGAACCATATATTTTCTTCCTAATTCCGTTAGTAAGAGTGTGTAAACACGTTAAATTGTGCAGTTTCATATCCGAGGTCTTATTTCCAATATTATGAAAGACTGCCTTAAAGTAGTTAAACCTTCTTTGTGTTGTATCATCATGAAGGAAAAACCCAAGCTGTAAGGAAAACTTACAAACATACAAAATTAAAGTGGCCACTGGAATTCTCTAACTTTTGTGCAATTAAAGTGGCATAAAATGAGATTTCTAAGATATGATAAATATACAAAATTATTAAGCAGGAAAATAGCTAGGAGCCTATTTTGGGGCAACTATAGCATACGTTGGTGGCTTTGCCACAAGCTAAAGCCAAAGACCAACTTCTTTTAATCACATGAGAAATCCAATACTCTTCCTGAGGTGCAGTACCATTTATATCAATAGAGGAAGCAGTTTAAACCTATTCAAACATGAAAAAAATCTTAAAAGTCCAGAAAGGTAATAAACAAACAGTGTATCCATGTATCCTTGTTCTTTTTCCACTTCTGGCTGTGCAAATCAGGAAAAGTATAAAGTCGGGGTAGCAGTGGAAGACTCACCAAAATACACTTCAAAAAGAAGGAAAGATATTTAAATTGGTATAAAAAAATCAATAATCTTATACTGACTGTTGAAGGCAGAGTGAATACAAAGTCATGTGGCTCTGAGGCCTGATCTTTTAAGCTGCTCCTAATTAAACGCAGCTTTGCTCCTACTGGATGCTAAGAGCTTTCCAGGTTACTGCCCGTATTAAATGAAAATTAGATACTTATCTGTATGAATGTTGCAAAGTTGACTGAAAAAAGATAACGTGTGAAGTCTGTGTCAAAAAAGAATATTGCTGATTCATTCTAATGTGCTTAGACATTCCTGAACTCCGATGGTTCATCAGTACCCCATAGTATAGGTCATAATCCTTAGCAGATAAATGCTTAATCCAAGATAAATCGTAATAAATCCAAATGAGATTAGACCTTTACCGAAATATTCAATGAGTGGTGTAAAAACATGTTTGAGTGACTGTGATACATCATTGGGAGTCACTGACTAAATTATGTACAGAACTTCGGAGAAGGTGCAATAATAGTTAACAGAAAATTTACTGGTGAGCGCCTCTTGGGGGGCTCCTGTTGAGTATTCTTCACTTTTTAACAATATTCTTCTGATCTGTGAGTCTTCATGGTTTAAATCAGTGCTCTGTCGAAGTCACCTACTTTCTGAAACAAATGTTTTATTTATCTCCTCCTCCCCACTCCTACTATTCTGAATCTGAATAAAACCTGCAGGAGCCTTAAGGCTAAATCATTCAGTGGGATCCACTGGCATTTTCATCCCCTCTGTATTTGGTAGCTTATGGTATCTGGATGACTTGTTAAGTATTTATAGTAAAGCACATCTTTGCATAGTATTTTAAAAAATCAAAAAGCCATAATAACTAAAAATAATAGTGCTATGATTGACTAAATGCATTATGGTTAGAGCTGGACAAAAAGATAAGAAAAATTGTTTGCTGCTAAAATCTGAGATTGCTACAAAAGTCTAGAATCTTTACCTGGAAGAAATTTTGGCCGTCTTTACTTGTGACACAAGCATAACCTCTTAACCTGCCAACTGTAAACAAAAAGCTGCTGTCTTGAAGCAGAAGCATTTCAGCTACATTTTAAAAAGATTTTTCTTTTGTAATAATAAAACCTCCAAGAAATCCTATTCTAAAAAACTGTGTTGCCTTACATTCAACAATTTAAAAAAAAAAGCACTACAAGAAATCACTACCTAATAAATTGTAACATAAATTCTGAATGAAGCTGCCCATGTAAGTGCCATTAGTATTACTGAGCATACTTGGAGCTGTGATCCTGGGACACTGGCTTCATGGGAGTTTTGACTGTGTGAAGAATTAAAGTTCGTATCTGATGTCCTCAAAGCCTTTGAGGTGTTTATAGCTTTTATAGGTGAGTTGCAAAGATGAGCTTTGTAATGGCTTTCTACACTTACCCTGAAAAAGCACTTATACTCTCTTTCCATTGCTTAAAATACATAAATATTTACTTCTGACAACATTTGCTATTTATTCCAAAAACAGTGGTATGCATTAACAATATATTGATTCAGAATGCTATATTCTGAATAGGCAATTTCATCATTGTGCTCCAATAGCACAGTGAAGCTATCAGATTTTGTCACCATCCGACTTTAGCTAGTCCTGCTGTTTCATCATAGATGCAAATTTCTGCATTAGGTGTTACGATTTTAACAGTGAACTAGGTAAGCCACTTCTCATTAGCAAATCACGCCCCCTCCATTCAGTCCAGGTTTCTAAACTTCTGTAGATCCTATTGTTGGTTGCTCAGATCAGACAAAGAAACAGGGCGGATTGTGGGAGGAGTAAAGTGAATTAGATGCTCAGGTAGAGACAGATGCACATAGACAAAGCAACACAGGTGCTTTTCTAATTCACATGTAGAATGAGCACTCACGTCCTTTGAGTGGAGACTTCACATCATTTTCATTGCCTACAACATACGACTCATTTTTCTGAAGGAGAAACGTAAGTTCTTATTTTAGAAGGCGTTTTTGTTGTTGGTTTTGTCATGTAACTAAGATATGAAGTAACATGAAAATGAACTAAATCTTTTACTTTGCATAGTATGTATCTAAATCATGCATTAGCAGTATTCAGTTGTAAGAAACATTCACATTTCTTCATATTTGAGCAGATCTACCTAGAATTCTCTTTTCAGAATAACAATATCAGGCTTTACACTTCTCAAAGACTACAGAAGACTTTCCTATTACTATTTTCTGTTATATTTTTAAACAGCAGTTAGGAATATCGTCTGAATCTAAACTTGTATCATCAAGCAAATGCCACATAATGATCATTAGTTGTACAACAACGTAGACCTTTTGCTATGCCTGTGGAGAAATATTTGCACTGTAACCAGATCCAGGAGGAACTATAAAATGGTTGATACAAGTTTTTGGGGTATTAAGTAGAATTTTGAAATCTTTTTGTTTTTTCCAGAGACCTAAAAAATCTAGGCAAATAACTGAAATACTGAATAGTGCAGACTCAGTATACTGCAAATAAAAAAGCTGTGTAAGAGATGTCATTTTCTTTAGGTATACAGGTCTTCAAAGTGAACCGCTTTTAGAAAAGCTGTTGTCTAATGGGGTGATACCTTATCATTTAATGGATTGATGCCCTTTTCTTGACTGTTGTTTAGAGCTAGACTTCTCAATTTTTAAGAATATCAATACCTCTTCAAAAGAAAGTTGTAGAGGCTGGAAGTCAGGAAGGATTTCCATAATTCTGTCAAAATACACAGAAAGAAAAGATACAGCGCACCTGCAAATGCAGCAACACTACTTTGGTTCAGAGAGAAGTATTTTCATATCAGTACACTGTTTAGGGTAGATGATTTTTAATATAAGATAGAGTGCACTGAGAAAGTCAAACTTGTTTCCAGGGAAAAAAAAAAAATCTTGATTTATCTTTGTCTGGATTTCTGACAATCGCATTTCATATCTCCACTTTTTAGAATAATTTATGTATTTTAGGGGGTGCCTGCACAGAGTATATCACAGGTCCTTTCTGTATGTGATAGCGTGTCTCTAAAACAAGAGGATTTTGACCAAACTAATAGACAGATGAAGCCAAACAAACAAATTGCTGCTATGCTAATTTCTGGAACAGATGGCTCTGATCCAGTATTTGCTAGCAAATGTAATTCATTGTCAATCTAACAGAGAATCATGTATGTCTTTCTGTCATTCTGTATGTATAGCATATAGGGAGAAATCTGGCTCAGGATACTCCACCCACAGCTAAATTTATACACAAAGAACTAAAAATCAAAGTGCATAAACAAGTACAAATTCTGCCGTCCTTACTGGAAGCAGAAATTAGACCACTGTTTTGAAGTTTCAGGTACAGATCTTCAAAAGGCCTAAGATGTTAGGGCTATAGTCTTTCCTCACTTTGTGGTAGAAATACCCTTGAAATTAATGCAAGTTGTATACATGGCTTGCAGCACCGAAGTATACCAGGCAAACCACCCTATAAACTTTTATTTTCTAGACACAAGATATTTTATTTAAATGGCTGAGATTGTTACCTTTAACCAAGCTCCCTGAAAAAAGTCAATAAAAATGTAAATAGTTTTGCATCCAGCCTCCTGACCAGGCCATGCAGTTGAGATTGTGGGTCTAATTCAGCTTTCTGAGACAGTCAGTCTTTGCTGTTGGTGTATCTTCAGCCAAATTCAGCCTAATGTTAAGAATGACCTACACAGCAAGGAAATAAACTGTTTGAAAAAATATAGGACAAAGCTTATGTTTAAGGGAAAGCTTCCCACAATGTTCTATTTGTGGCACACGATCATACATTTGTGTCACATCATCTTATCCCTTCCTTGAGCATTGATTGAAAAAGAGGCTTTTTAACCGCCTTAAAATTCTTCGTACATCTTTATCAGCGAGGGTCACGGACCTGGTCAAACACAGGGGAAGCAGGAAGCACCTCCAAACAGGAGATCAGAACAAATCCCATCCTGCCTGCTGCACTTTATTTATTTTCATTTCCAAATCGTGAGGCACCTGGATGCGTCGCGGCCCTGGGAAGGAGCAGAGCTGTGCAGACCCGCTGGGTACGTTACCCCGGCTCCGGTGCTTACCTTCACGCACCAACCCACGGGGGTCACCCCTCCGTGGGGCTAACAGACCCACACGGGTGCCCTCTCACTCACCCCGCCTGCCCCACGAATTCCCCCACGAACTCCCCCAGCTGCTGCTGATTTCGCAACCCGCCCGTGTGAGATAAAAAGCCCTTCCCCAATTACTCTAACCCCCTCCACCCGGGCGCTGCCGCTAGCAAGATGGCGGCGCCGCCTCACGCTGCTCCGTAGTGCTGCGCTGCGCCCCGCCCGCCTGCGCGGGAGACCCCGTGGCCGCCACCGCCACGTGCTGCCGTCGCGCGCTGCCCGGCCGCGCGYGTCTCGTGCTTCCCCCGCGGCAGAAGATGCGCGTCCAAGGCGCGGTGAGGAAACACCCCCCGCCCCCCTCCCCCCCCGCCTTCGTCCCGCAAAGTGCTACCGGGGGTGGGGGGGTACACGGGAGCGAGGTCCCGGCTGCACCGGCAGCTGCGGAAACGAGGGGGAAAACGGGACTTTCCGGGATCGCGGCGGGGAGGGGGCGCCAGTGCCTTTTGCCCCCCCGTTCTGTATGGGCTCCCGGGGCGCGGAGGGGAGGGCGGCCGCGGGGCGGGGGAGCCCGCCGCTCGCCCCCGCCGCTCGCCCGTTCAGGCGGCGAACCCGCCGCGGAGGAGCGAATCCTCCCTCGGGGCGTCGAGCGGCGCCGTCCGCGGGGGCTGGGCGCGGCGGCGGGTCGTGTCTGCCGGCACCGAGGCCACGCTTCGGGCTGGGCCGGGCGGGGGCTTGGGTGGCGCTGCCCGGCTGGGCGCGGGGGCGGCCAGGCCGCCTGCCCCGCACCGCCCCAGGTGCATTTCTTCCGCTTCTAAAGAAGTGGTGTTTTTTAAAAAAAAAAGCGGTAATTTTGCATGGTGTTTCCTAAAGTAGCATTTTTGGAAGGAAAAGACATTCACCGGGGTTTCCGTGTGCTCCCAGTCCCCGCAGCGGTTTGCTCCGAGCTCGGTACCCCCCCGGCTGCCTCCGTTTTGCAAGGGCGTGCTCCGGGCTTCGCAGGCGCTGCCTGCGGGCAGGAGCGCCGGGGGCGGCTGTGCGGCGTGCCGCTGCCTTTGCAGCTAACGACCTTTAATGACTGAGCGGGCTTAGAGGCTTGATTGCTTCAAATGTGTAAGAACCAGAAAGAAAAGGTTAAATTCACCGGTGTAATGGCTCTGTGCAAATGGTGTCTCTTTATTTCAGTACGTCTATATGTGGTGGCGAATTTAAGAGTTTCAGGCTCAATCCAGTTGACTGTGATTAGCACAATTAAGGTGTTTTTAATTAAAGTTTTTACCCATGATAGTATAGTTTTAATTGCATAATACTTACTATGGAAGTTAGCACGGTTTTGTGCCGATAGCGTTTTTTTCCTGCTGCGGACTGATAAGTATTCCAAGCTACTAAAAGGGTAACTTTGATGTATTTGAAACTTCTGTTTGCGTGTTATTCTATATAGTATAAAAAATGATATTGCTAAAGTAAGTGTTATCAATGAACACGTGTGTTAAAATGATATATTTCTCTAAATATTTCCTTCGAGTGCTTTTTAAGTGTGATGGCACATGTTGAATAAGAGGTATAGACTTATACTGGCTGTGGAGACTTGGAAGTAGGGCTGCCTACGGTGACAAATCATCTTTTAAATTTCACCAAAGCAACAGTGGGATAATTCATATTGTGTTACTGTGGTGGGTTGACCCTGGCTAGATGCCAGGTGCCCACCAAAGCTGGTCTGTCACTCCCCCTCCTCAGCTGGACAAGGGAGAGAAAAATATAACAAAAAGCTCGTGGGTCGAGATAAGGACAGGGACAGATCACTGACCAACTACCATCGTGGGCAAAACAGACTCGACTTGGGGAAAATGAATTTAATTTATTACCAATCAAATCAGAGTAGGATAATGAGAAATAAAACCCAAATCTTAAAACACCTTCCCCCCGCCTCTCCCTTCTTCCCAGGCTCAACTTCACTCCCGATTTTCTCTACCTCCTCCCCTCCAGCAGCGCAGGGGAACGGGGAATGGGGATCAGGCTCAGTTCATCACACGTTGTCTCTGCYGCTCCTTCCTCCTCAGGGGCAGGACTCCTCACACTCTTCCCCTGCTCCAGCGTGGGGTCCCTCCCACGGGAGACACTCCTCCACAAACTTCTCCAGCGTGAGTCCTCCCACGGGCTGCAGTTCTTCACGAACTGCTCCAGCGTGGGTCCCTCCCATGGGGTGCAGTCCTTCAGGAACAGACTGCTCCAGCCTGGGTCCCCCACAGGGTCACAAGTCCTGCCAGCAAACCTGCTCCAGCGTGGGCTCCTCTCTCCCCTGTGGAGAGGAGGTCTTGCCGGGAGCCTGCTCCAGCGCGGGCTTCCCACGGGGTCACAGCCTCCTTCAGGCATCCACCTGCTCTGGCGTGGGGTCCTCCACAGGCTGCAGGTGGATATCTGCTCCACCATAGACCTCCATGGGCTGCAGGGGAATCTCTGCTCCGGTGCCTGGAGCACCTCCTCCTCCCCCTCCTTCTTCACTGACCCTGGTGTCTGCAGAGCTGTTCCTCTCTCATGTTCTCGCTCCTCCATCCAGCTGCAATTGCAGTCGCACAGCAACTTTTCCTCCTTCTTAAATACGTTATCCCAGAGGCACTACCACCGTCACCGATGGGCTTGGCCTTGGCCAGCGGCGGGTCCGTCTTGGAGCCGGCTGCCATTGGCTCTATTGGACATGGGGGAAGCTTCTAGCAGCTTCTCACAGAAGCCACCCCTGTAGCCCCCCTGCTAGCAAAACCTTGCCACGCAAACCCAATACAATCACTTGTTCAATTTGTTTATCGGTTCTTAAGCAGGTCTCCCACTGCCTTCCTTGGAAGGTCATTGTACACAATGGCACCCTCAGCGCCATTTAAGGCTTCTRTTGTCTCTTTGTACTACTACAAGGCCACATAATACTATTTAACAGATACATTGGAGGTTTAGTTTTGTGCCAACACTTGGCCTTTTCTTGTAAAAAAAGGGCCAGGGAGAGCAGTTGAGAATTTTTTTAATAAAATTAAAGCAGTTCCCATTTTTTTATTTAAAAGATCTGGAACAGTATTGGAAACCTTAACCAAGAATGCTGTTCTAGTGGTTGAGAAGCAGAACCTGCAACATATTCAAAGCAAAATTGAAATTGATAGTCTAATTTTACTATCCACACTGAGTGACATGCAAAATAGTAAGGAAGCCTAAATGATGAAAAGTAAATTAGATTTTTAAATTAGGTAATGTTTGAAGATGTTAGAGTATTATTACATTTATTTCGTTGTTAATATTCTGAGATGTTTTAGGAAAAAGTAAGGAAAGATAAATCATACCAAAATAATTTAAATGACATTTAAAAAAAAAAAATCAATTACAATGTGAGGCTTATTGCTATGCAGAGGAAGAAGCCTTTGCACAGAAATAAGCCTTTTACTTTACTCCACCTATTTAACAGAAAAAATGCAGCCTTAGAGAGAAAGTGCAAGTCTAGCTTTGGCAGTAGAGAACCCTGGGAATGGTCTGAGGAGATGGGGATTCCTGCACCATTCCAGTTCAGCATTGCTGGTGAGATACATAGCATGGGCATGTATGTTTTTATCTAAATTTTAAAAGGGTTTTGAAACACAGTTAACTTTTTTAGCCATATACAGGAAGGACTTTTTATATGTTTTTGTCTCGGTACAAAGAAAGAAATGCCTCGAATCTAGAAGTTTAAAATGAATGACTTTTAAGTAAGATGTGTGCTATGGCATTAGTTAAGGCAAGACTGCTTTACAGATTCAGGATGCCCTGGTTTTGCAGGGGGAAAAAAGGTGATGCCCTACAGCCATAATAGTCTGAGAGCTACAGGCAGGACAGCAATCCAGTGGTGGCCCTGCAGCCTCTAACTTTAAACATGTGCATGGGAAAAACATTGCTGCAGGCAATGAACTCTTCCTGGGTAGTTTAAGGGTTAGGTTGGGCTAATGTGTGGTGATATACCAGAACAGAAATTTTTTTAAAAGCCTGTCAATTTCTATTAAATGTAAGAGCGTATTTTAAAAAGTAGAATTTTGGTTCCACATAGCTGCAGAAATAACTTTCTGGAAGATGGTTCCTGCTAAGATTTTGCTAAGCAGAAATAGTTGATGTGTATCTCAATAGGGTGTTGGGTTTCATGCCCACTGAGCTGGGGAGAAGCGCTTGTTAATTGCAAATTCGTTTTGCTGTTTGCATTCTGGGATTGTGGTTGGGAATTCCTTTTCTACCTATTTTTGTTTTGCCCAGGTATACCTGGGGTTATTACAGCTGGGAGTCAGCAACTTTTTATTAATTTTCTAGAAATAGATGTGTAGCAAATAAGTTCTTAAATAACTCTAGGTTGTGTCAGCATTTTTCTTTGCTTGTTTCTATCAGCATTAACTAACTGTTACTGTTCAAATCAGCTCGGTAACGGTTTTGAAGAATGGCAAAAGTAATGAGAATGGATGTATTTTCATGGAAGGGTAGTATATAAGAGGAAAGAAGTAAAACCTTAATATTGCCAGTTAGATTCCTATTATCTGTAACTGCTTTTTGGCCTTAAGGGAAGTTCATACCTAACAGTAAAATCTGTGTGAAATAGCATCATATTTTTATACTGGTCTAGCTGCCTGGAAAAAAGAAAAACATGCAGAGTATAGCATTATTGATGTAGCAATGTATCAGGATCTGTTTGTAGTAACTGTGAATTTGTTCAGGATGAATGGGGGTAGTGTATAATAATTATAATTCTGGCCCTGTAAGAATAATACTGTCCTAGGCAGAAAAGAGAGTGTCTCAAAACTAATGACAAAATATGCAAAGTTAAATCTCTGTGGTATTTTCTTCACTTTTGCTCAGTTTTTGAAGAATTTGGGTGGAAGAATCCTGCATTCAAACAGCAAAGGAGTGCAAACGTGATGTAGGATTAAAGACCAAGCTTGAAAAATCATAACTAGGTAACAGTGACAAAATAATTGTGGTCACTTCCAATTAGCCTGTTTACTTCACAGTACCAATTCAGATTTTTCTAAGAAAGCATATATGCTGGTGGTTTTTTTTAATTAGCTCTCCTTGATTTTTCGTATGTATCTTAATTAAAAGTTTTGTTGTAGTTGTTAATTGTGATGTACTTGTTTAGCCTTTTGTTTAGTCTTTGTTCTGTTTATGAATGCTGCCTTCGAACAGCATTGCTCTTACTCAGACATCTTGCGTGATAGTTTTCCTTGGGGGTTATGGAAATGATAATCAGCCTTATGCTTGCTCTGTTTCCAGGTGCCAGTAAGAGAGACTCTTTGGAAACTAGCTCAACAAACAGACATTTTGTGTTCTACCGTGACCTGGTCCAGTTTGTCAAAGATTGAATTTTGAAGCATTAAATTGCTTATCACTAGCCCGAACTGCTGGTGAGGTTTTCATGTTTCCCCTTTGGTTGGACTTCAGAGTTCTAGTTTCAGTGGGGTTTTTTTGGTGTGGAAAGAGAGTTATAGTGGAGGATCTAAATGTGTGTTGTACTTCTTGCAGCCTTTTACATTTTGTCAGTTTTTCTCCCCAAACTGTTTGCAGCAAGTACAGCATAGAAGCACAGAAAACTCTTTAACCTCTCGTGAAAATAAATAACATGTCAAATATTACAGTATATTACTGGATTCAAAAAGCAATTGACTCGTGAACCAGGCTTGGTGAACCATTTTATTCACAATGTCTTTTCATTACTTATTCAGATAATTGATGCAATGTTTGGAGTCCCTGAAGTGCACAGAAGCATCTGCAATTTCATTGACATAGTAAACTATTTTTAAAAAAAGTAAYGTACTTCTGTATCCTCGCAATAGAGAAAATATGCAGCCTTTGTTTCCATAATGATTTAAAGTTAATGCATGGGAGATTGGGTTTGGGATTTCCATAAATTAAGGATTTTTCCCACCTTTCAACAGTTGGGTTTTAGTACTGAAAAACAAGTGTAGTTTCTATGTGGGTTTTGTATGACTTCAGCAAAAATAAGTGTTCCGGTGCTTCCCCCGATTACGAAAAGTAATAATAATAAATGGTATTATTTGTAAAACTGCTGATACTTCTGCAGTTTAAGAATACATTGAACAGRTGCCCCCTATTGCCATCTACTTCAGTATGTTTACTGGTGCTTCATACAGCCTAGGTCATATTCTTGTTTTCGTGTTTCTAAGTGCTCCTGTAGCCTCTTCCTTCTGAATGCAGTCAGCTGCTCCCTGATTTGGTTTACATGCTCTTAGTGTCTCCCTCGGGTTCTCTCCRTTCACCCGTCTTTCACAACAGTCTCTGCAAGCTTTGTTAATCAGCTCATCCATTTGCATTAGAAGGTTTTTTCCCAGTGCAAGAAAAATTGTTTGCACCCCTCCCTTCTTGCTGTCATTCCTTAGTTTGGAGCAAATCTGTCCCTGCTTCCTAGTTCATCAAATTCATCATTTGCTGTACTTCTAGTTAAAGCTAGACTTTTCTGTGGGGTTTTTTTGCATGTGTGTCCATCTATGTTATCTGGCCCCTTGCCTGCCTTTATAAAAAAAAAAAAAAAGCTTTTTCTTCTTGATTGATTTCTTCCACTTGGCTCCTTTCATTTTCTTCACTGACTAGTAGTTTTGTCACTTCTGGGATTTCATGCACTATTTCCAACACAGTTGACTTTATTTGAACCATTGTCCTCCATACTTCCATGCAATGTATAGCTAAAGAGTCTTTGCATCTTGTTGTTGTTCGTCTGCCCTTGGTTTTTAGGTCTTTTTCAGTTAGGCACACTGGCTTGCTATAAAATAAATATCTATGTGCTGATGCTTTCTTATGGGTAACACATAAACAGTGGATTTCCTGACCTTCCCAACAAGCATGTTCACTGTATATCCTTTTGTGTTTACTTTCTCTTATAAATGCATAATTCCAAATTTCTTTTAGTAAGTGTTTTTACACCCCAATTTATGTATTTTGACATCCTTGCCAGTTTCTTCAGTTGCAGTAACCCGTGTGAAGCTACCTTTGGCTAAGCTGTTGCTCACTGCTTATGCGGAACCCCAAATTCTCTAAGGTATATAAAAATGGTTATTATTTAATAGACATACTTCTATTGGAGGAGCTTTCTAGGTCAAAAGAGAAGGCCTGGCACCCTTGGGGCAAAGAAAACTTGCCCATCTCCTGTGTGCATTGCCCACTAAAATTTCAAAACCTCATCTTCCTGGAGGGATTCTCCTACCAGATACAGGATCCTGTAGACCTAGCTGTAGGTTACAGAAGATTTACCTCGCCTCCTCATGCATGCCAATTTATGGACGTAATAATACCCCAGCTAATCTGCTTCAGCTTGTTAAGGGGTATGGTGAGGTACCCGGTGGCTGGCTGTGTGCAGTCTCCTGTGGGTTTGCGGACGGGTGGCTGCTCTGTTCTGCCGCTTAGGGGGATGTGCAAACAGGGGTTGGTTGCTCCAGTTCAGGTTGTGCTGTAGAGCTGTATTAAGCACCCATGGCTTTGCTAGAGAGGTTATTACTGTTTCTAGATCTGAGATTAGCAAGCTTCATTTACGGAAGTTTTGATGTAAAGCTGATGTGATACAAAGCTGGGCTGATACTCAGACTCCTGTTTCCAGGTCTGTCACTTGCCAACAGTTTTTAATTGTTGTTCCTCATGCAAGTAACTGTGTTTTTTAATAGCTTTTGTTTGGTTTTGTTCCTAGTTTTCTCAGAAAAGTCCTTATCCTATCCTGCTTGTCTGTTGGTCATGTATTCCCTGCTTAATAGCTTTCTAACCCCCTGGCAAGTCTTGAGTGGACGACAGAAAGATGGAAGTTTCAAAGATGCTAAACTACTACAAGCTTTGCAAAATCAAACACCCAAGAAAASCCTTAATTTGATCTCATCCCTTAGATAGAAGGGAATTGCATAGCAGCAAAACTGAATGCTGAAACCTTAGAGATGCATTGTTTCCATGGGACAAGGTTCCCACTAGCAGCCTTGGTATGTGGGAGATTATTTCTCCCATGCTATGATGAGAAGAGATAAAGCACTCTGTATACGCTTATTGACATCCTAGGTAGCATCTCATAATCCAGGCAATTTACTTTTTTGGTTGAATCAAGATGCCTGTTGTCTGTTGGTGTTTGTAATACTAGTCTTCCTGTTAATGTACTCATTGCTGAATTTAACTGCTTTAAGGAAAACATCAGCTTTAATTATGTCTTGGAAGAGTCATTCAAATCCCTCTCCTTGTGAGTTTCCTCTCGCTCAGTGCTCCATGCTATGGTTCGTACTTGGCTCACTGGAGCTCTTCTCAGGCTGTCACGTAAGCAGAGAGCTCGTGGCAGCACTGGGACTGCTCTCTGCATCTGTACTTTGACATGGCGGCAGCCAGATGAAATTAATGAATACAATAGATGAAAGTGGTCAGGGAATCAAAGATGAAAAGAGATTGGTAGAGAAGGAAAAAATGGCATTTCCTGAAGTTAGTAGCACATTGAGCAGATTGGTTTGCGTGGTTTGTTTTGCTTTTTTCCATTCTCAGGAGGGAGTGTGGTATTTGTTGACCGGAAAAGCAGATTCCGGAAGAATGGTGTGCTTGGAAAAAGAGAGGACTAAACCTGAACTTCCAGAAAGGTGTCTTGGACATGACTGCATATTTCAGTCAGTGGTGGGATGTATCCTTACAGTCTTGTAGTCCCTCTGATCTGCATAAATCTGCTGTGTAGGTTGCTCCTGCAGTAGTCAGCTGAGGGATCTCAGAGTTCTGAGTAGTTCCTATGTGTAGGTAGGAAGAACCTGCAGGAACGTCCACCAGGCAGGGTATAGTAGCTCGTCTTAGCAGATGTGTGATACAGAGGAAGGAGCAAGAAGCTCAAAAGCAACAAATACTGTATATTTGCAATGCAATTCCATGTCATGCTGGGCACTTTCCAGTCCATCAAGTAATTTACACTGGCTGTGAATAATGTCAGGAGGTTTTATTCTTTCACATCATTTGCGAAGCCTCTTCTTCCCGTAAGTCAGAGTCCTGTGATATCTTAACACTAACAGGACAGCCAAATTTCCCACTTCACCAGTGGGACCTTAGGAGGAAGAGAAGTTGCCACTCCACATTTCCCACAGCTGGCAATGTGACTGGAGGGGTGAGAAACTTGCTTTCCAGCCCAGATATCTTGCTCTGGCACAAGAGAGGAAAGAAACTGATGCCAGACTTCTCTCCTCTTGTCCTCTGCTGGTATGTGGGGGAAGATATTAAGGTCAGCCCCAGGCTCCATGTGCTGTGACAGCGTAGGTTGTTCCCTTTACACAGATGGTCTAGCTAATGAGAGTACATTGCTGAATAGATTTCTGAATCAGGGTTATTAACACCCAGAACTAACTACCTTTTATGGAACCACATAGTTAAATCATCTGTAATACTAGGACGCTGCATGTAGTACAGACACGCGTTTTGGATCTGTGTGCATGTCAGTGCATCTAACCAGTCTTACCCTACAAATGTTTGACTGTCACAAATCCCAACCCTGTACTCAAGAGAGATGTATTATTGGAGATTACAGCTGGAGGTATGCAGCCTATTGTCTGGTTTTCCATCCACTTTCTCAAGGGTAAAGTGGTCTCCTTACAAAGTGAGAGGCTGGGGTTTTCCCTTCTGCCTCAGCCCTGAGCTTAAATGGAGCACCTGGACCAGGGGTAGTGGTGGAGGCTGCAGGTGGGACTGATCAGAGCACTCAAGACCCAGGAGCACACCAGGCAGTGGCATGGCCCCTGGTCTTCCTCCTTGCTGGACTCCCTGACTCTCATGCTGCTCTTTGCAGGTCATTCGACTGGAAACCTGCTTGAAATTTTGCCAGGTTATGTTGCTTATGTAGCATTCAGCAATGCATTTGGGATCTATCCTCTTGTGGTATGGGACTGTCGTTGGCTGACGTGCTTTTTTCTTGTTTTCTGTTAACCCGCCAGCTCTGATGCTCAGCAGTCATGCTTTAACAGAATGGTTAGGCTGAGCTTGTGGACAGGGTAGGAAAGTGCTGATGAGCAAATTGGGTACACCACAGCATCTGGCCTGTCCATCTTAATCTGAACCTTACAAGCAGTCTCACAACTTCTACACAAGAAGTTTTTTCTGGTTTCCTAAATAGCTGAATAAAGTAAAGCCTTCATTAAGCTTGATTGCAGTGTTTTTAAAATTATTTCTGTCAGGGTCTTGTGGAAGCATTTGAAGCAAGATACTACTGTGTACATTTACACGTTGTTTTTTCCCAACATTCATTTTTAGTATCTGGTTTTACTTTGGTTTGTGTAGTTGATGTGACTGTATTTCTGAGATTTTTTTCCTTCATTTGTTACTTAAAAGCTTATGAAACATGTGCAATATCATCTAGTTTTGACAATTTTTTAAATAAATTACTGTTATGATCTTATGATACAGAAGGAAAGGTTGGCCCTGCTTTCCCCATGGAACAGCAAGTGATGAGATTCAGGGAGTTCATTACTTGAGGAAATTTTGCATCTGTCAGCAACATGTGCAGAGCTGCAGTCTTTATCATGGAAGTTTCCATACTCGGGTGTCATGGGCACAGGCCATGTGTATGGAGGCTCTTGATAATGAAGGCTGGAGTCTTGAATTTACTAAGTCCTGACTGATGCCAGTGGAAAGAGCAAAAGAAAATGTTTGGTGTGAGTAAAGTAATCTGGGTTACTGAGGAGTGTTCTGTGCTAGTAGGAGTTTCCTAAGCATCGAAGTCTTCGTTCCCTAGCGTATGGCAGCTGAGAAGTGACAAAGGCAGGAATAGATAAAGCCATGTCATCATCCACCAGCCTGGGATAGTCTCTGAACCAGCTGAAGAGGGTAGCTTCCTGAACAGATGATAGCACCTAAATAATTGGCTGCATTCTCAGTGTTGACCATCTTCCAGTTACCAGTGAGGTTAGTGGGAGTAATTGGTTAATAGTTTCATTGTGTCTTAAATGTAAATAGTGCCATTAACCTAAAAGGTCATGAGCTGAAATTTCCACTACCAAACCACATCATTTTGTGGTGTGCACCTATACTATCTGATATTTTGACAGAAAGCAAAAGATCATCCAGGCAGTAGAAACTGAAGGAAATGATCTGGGGAAAGAGACAATACAGACATGCTGTAGGGATTTTGCCAATTGCTGCCAGGAGTTGAAATTCTCTTTGTAAAATGTTCCACAGCATCACTGATCTCTGGTTTTCCTTTACCCACAGAAGTAGGACCTCTACCACAGCTGAATGAAATCTAATCTCTTATTTGACACCATTTTAAAAAGTAAATATGTTCTTTGCTCACTAGATGTATGTTAGTTGTCCATGCTGTCTTGAAATGTTTTTTGAAGTGAATCTTTTTACTTGATACATGCTCCTGTAGGCATTGGGGCTATGGAAAATGTTAAAAATAGAGGCCTGTGTCATTTATTAGGTGAGTTTAAAGTTCCTTCATTGTTCGATGTCAGCAGAACAATTAAGTTTTATCTGAGCAGAGCAGGGTGTCCCTAGATGCAGGTTACAACACATCCAGTGATACTATTAAAAGAAAGATCGTTTGTTGTTGCATTGGGGAATCCTTATAAAACATCAGGAAAACTGCCTGGAAGAATATAAATGTGTTCAAGCAATGGAGTGAAATACTCTTAAACTGCAGGGTGATGGCCTGTAGCTGGATAGGTTTTCAGAGTGGCTGTTTTGATGTGATTGTTGCTTTTCCCAACAGTCATAAATTGGATGTACTGGAACCCTTTTTTTCTTGAGGCTTCTGCTGTTTGGAGTTAATAACAGAAGCTTTGCTTCTGGACCATAAAGAGAATATCTAGCCTAGAGTTCATGAAATAAACCTTGGTGGGTTTTTTCTTTTGATAAGATGCATACGTGGCTTACGTACTTCCAGAGATGTTAGGCTTTTCCCATGTACAGACCAATGTAGTCTTGCAAGATCTGCTTTGTGTAGCTGTTACAGGTGCATTTAGTGTTGGCATTGTGTCTTGGTCTGTGATCTGGTTCCCTGGACTGTCTGAAGCTTGCCTTCCTTGAATTGCTACTTGTACTTAAGAACGGCTATGCGGAGTTACACCAAAGATCACACTGTGGTGGTAAGAGCCCCCAGGGTGGCCGAAGTTGAGGTAAACCTGCATCTAGGTGAGCATCAGCTGGAGACCATCTGCCTTGGTCACCTGGTCAACCCATGGTTGGATTGGTCTGACCAAAGATGGACTTTCTACCTGAGCTAGGCTCCTTTGGTGGTCACTGGAGATCTGCTTAACGCATAGCCAACGAAGTCAAGAGCATGATTTATCTTGCTCTAAAAGAGATTTCTAGAACAGGACAGATGAATTGTGCCTTGGAAGTGACCATTTCCCATAACTGCCTGGACAAGGGGGTTTGGAGAGACTAGCTCCCCTGCAGATGTGTAACCTTAGGTGAGGTAAATTCATCCATGCTACTCCAGGACTAGGGTACATCCTGTCATGTACAGTTTTTGTCCACAGACTGGAAAAAACAAAAGCAGCCTGGCTACTGCCTCACCTCTCTCTTACCTGCCTATTGAGTTAAAAGCCAGTCTGAAGTAGCGAAGAAAACATATCGCCTGTGGCTGTGGAAGAGGCAGTTCAGAGCAGAAGTAAACTTGCTCTTGGGTGCTAACCTGCCAGCTTCTCCAGCTCAGCTGTACAGATCCCTTGAAACCCAAGCACCAAACATGTATTGCTTAGTAATTGTAACCAAAGTAATTTATTAGGAAGTTTAGCCTTCAAACAATTTTTATAGCCACTAACATATTTTGAATGGTTTTCTTCTTTAAAAAGTGCTAAAAATACCCATTGTTCTTCATCTGCCCTACTTTAAAGGAAGGTAAAAATCATCTGCTAAGATATGTCTGACACTTTGCAAAGAGGAGTTTAAGGAAAACCATAAATGCCCATGGAAATCTGTGAGAATTGGGTAGGAAAACCTTAGGGCTTCCTGGCCAGAGTCATCCAGATCCCAAGACACTAGCTCCATGAACTGTAGAGAGCAAGAAGAGCCACAGGTGATTTTTTTTTTTAGTTACCTTTCTTTAGTCCCTTCCTGCTTGTGTGTCAGTATCAAGGGTTCAGAGTTAGCATTGGTCCTTTCTTAAATATTGTCTGCTCTGTTTTTTCTACCTTGTACCCTCTCTGTGTTTTGCCTTCTTTGTTCTCCTTATTGTTATAAAATTGTCACTTCTGTAATATAAATTAATCTAAATTATACACTAAAGAGTTGTATGAGCCATGTTCATGAGGGAGCTGTTTATCCCTGAGTTTTGGGGTACCTTATTGGGGAAGCTTATTTAACCCTTATTTCTCAAGGAGTAAAATAAAATAGATGTACACAGGAAGCTTTTCACAAATCCTGAGACTTGCAAATACAAGTGTAAGCTTTGGAGCATGAGGTAAGCTTGGTTTATTTAGTTAAGCCATTTTAAACTTTCTTTTCTCCTTTTAAGCACCCTGGGTTTGGGGATAGGGAGCATGATAGGGTTGCCCCAGGTGTGATTGAGATTTTTTTATATGTGAGATCGTAATACTTATATTCTGCCTACTGTTACTAAAATACTCTATGTAAGTGCCAGCTGTTCTAATGAGGAGTAATTGGGACAATTAATAGCTCTTGACACTTCTTATTGTCTTTATTCTCTTTTGTACCTTCCCTGGTTCTGCATCCTTCCTGTGCAATTGCAAGTTGCAGGAGACATAACCCTTCTGCATGCTGCTTGTTGGTCTCCTTTGATTCCTGCTGTACCTCTCTTCTGATCCAGCCACCTCACACTCTTCCCCAGATCTTCTTCTGATCGCTGTCTCAAAGCTTGGAAACATCAGCACATTAATCCCCCTTTCAGGTTTTTGTCTTTGTTCTTGTTATTGATATTATTTGGCCTGAGTGCAAGGCATATAGCACACTGAATTACAGATTGGTTTAAAGCAAATCCATCAACTTCTCTAAAATTAGGCAATGCTGGTTGAAAGACCTTGTTCACATTTTTTATGAGGGTTTTTGTGCTCATACATAGGCACATTAAAAATGGCTGAACTCATGTAAATCTCCCTGGTAAGTCTAGACTTCTTCAGTGTCTAGGTCCTTTCATTATTTACAAGTAAATACATTTTAAAAATGCAGTCATAAATCTTTGAAAACGTCTTCATTTGTGCTCAGTTGAAACTTTGCTAACTGTATTATACAAAATTGACAGCAATGTAGAAATGTTTTAACTCTCTCTGTAGGTAGGATTGAATCCTGCTTGTAGTGATAGGAGAGCAAGCTGTAGAATTCAGGATGTCTGATGTTGAATGCAAGTTTTAATATCTCTAAATTTAAAAGTAAGAAAACAAAGTTGGGGGACTAAAAGCATTGAAATGTATATTCCTGAGCCAAAAGCAAAAGAACTGGGAAGGGGGAAAAGAATTGCTGGTATCTCTTACTGCTGTATTGACATGTTTACCTAGTATATATGCTGCCTTTTGCTTTTCACTCTTGCAGTGCTGACTGTGGGTTGTTTAAAATGTATTGAAAATTGGCCAGGCAAAGATGTACTGTGTGACCGAGTGGATGCTGTGTTTTGCAAAGCATTAGTTAGGAGCYGGGAGAGGAGCATGGAGCCAAGGTGCCAAGGACATTGCCAGCCTTCGGATGCTCTGGGAAGGTGCTGAATCATCTTCTCCAAACCCTTCTTGCATTGTAGCAGAGATGCTGGCCCACCTCCACGGCTGGCTTGTACCCTGACATTCACAGGAAACCTTTGCTGAGGTTATTCACTGATGTATATGCATGCCTAAATCTGTGTGGATGTCCAGCTTTCAGTTTTGAAAATGAGGATGTGGTTCCTATTGCTAAGACTTCTCTCGCCATCAGAGCTATTTACATCTATTCATTTTGTTACCTCTGTGCTCTGGTGTGCCCTGGAGAGTTTTGTTCCAATCTCCCAGTGTTCAAACATAAGTATCCACAGTGGGATTTGCGAATACACATGTCTTTGGAAAATTGGTGTGTGATACTTAGAGCAGCTATGCAGCGTCCAAATTGCACGTCTCATAAGGCATGAAAAAGAAAGTGGGCAAGCAACATTAAATAGTATATTTGTGCAAAAGCAGCTGAAGTGTGATTTCTGTGGGAACTGTGACTACTCTGCCTAAGCTTCATGTATCTAAATTCCTCTTTTAGGGTTGTAAGTATATAGGAGGGTGTTTTGTCTGGTTTTGTATCCAATGTCTTATGATTTCAGACCTCTTTAAGGAGCTAGATCTCTACTCTTGATTTATTTATTTTTTTATTATTTATTTTTTTCCTTTCTGGGCACAGATCAAAAAGGTGATAATTTTTCCAGGTAGATCTGAGGCATATTTAATCTCCCCAGCATCAGGAGGAATCTCAGTGCACCAGATAGTACGTTGCATCGGCAGCAGAGCTTGTGCAGCTTGTCGGTGGGGTCCACAGCAGGGGCAGAAGAGGCGGCAGGGACAGGTTCCTGTGTTCCCAAGAGGATCGTCAAATAAAAGAAACTAATAAAAGCTCCAAACCACGTCAGTCATCTTTCTCGCCTACTATTTCCTCAAAAATTGTATGGTATTTCAGCCTTTTCTGTTCTGTGGGTAGTGTTCGATTATCATGACTGTTATGTATTGTGGTGGAAACTTAAAAATTTAACTCTTCTTTTCCTCAAATATATGAATTGACTAACCTTAAAGAGCAGTTTCCTGAAGAACATTTTCAATGTCATGCAATGTTACAGTCTCGATCACCCACTTCTGCTTGATTTCCACAGGGCAGTTGGTAGGGAGTTTTATTTTGCTGGTTGTTTTTTAAACTATTCAGTAGCTAAACAATGTTGTTATTTATATATACACTTGATTGTAAGCTGTTCAAATAACAGTGGAAAAAACCTTACTGTATAGAAAAAAATAACCTGTTTAGCCATTGTTTGTCCCTGTACCCCCAACCCGGTCCATCCCATCTCCTGCGCATATGTACAGAGAAGGGCATTCTGCTTAATTGGACTGATTAATTTTTTTGCTTCTGTTCTCTTTCCTGATGCCTGACTTTGGGTTAGGTACCACGGACACATTTGGCCCTAGCTTTTCTACCTGAGTTCATGACTTTCAGCATCACTGAATTGCATGTTTAGCTCTTCAGACTTTCTTGTCATTTCATGGATGGTTTTAAAATAGTTCATTTCTTCTCTCTGTGTACATTCGTAAGGGGTTTGCACTCCTTCATGTTCCCTTCTTCTATTGCTCTTTTTTAGTTAGTCATGCAGTGAATTTGCCAGTGGTATAGGTGGTGGAGGATATTTTAAATTGTTATGAGATGAAAAGGCTATGTGTGAGCTCAGTGTTGTTAAAGATAGTGTTGACGGGATATCTTGAATTGGAGACTGTTTCCGCAGAGGTTCTTGAATTACGGCATAGGGCAAACCCTAGCGCTTGCATTGTGTAATGTCCTTTCCCAGCCCATTGTCTTCTATTAAATTTTGTAGTTCAAATCCATCTCTTACTCTCGCATGCATCTCCTTTGTTCCTCATCCACCTGCACCCTCCCATCTGTCAAACAACAAAATACTCTTTGATCAGAATTAAATATAAACTTTATGATAGGAATGTCTTGGAAAAGAATAACGCAGTCCTAGGCATAAATGTTTGGTCCTCTGGAAGAGTGGAAAATGAGGTGATGGAAAATGCCAGGTTGTAGTTTGCAGGCAGCAGCATTTAAATGGTTTGCTATAATCATATTAGGATAGAATTAAACTGAGTTCTTTATTTTGTACTGCAGTGAAATAGGGCTGTTACTGATCACTTTCTCCTCCCTCTTGCTTTGATGATTAGCGTGAAAACTCAAGCAGCAAAAATTACAGGAGTTCTGCAGCAGTGCACAGAGAAATTGGTGTGAGAGGGTCTGAGTTGGAGTTCTGTGTCCTTGCACATGAGAGCTCTGGTGCTTCCCTAATAGACTGAAAATGAGACCACTGCTGCTTTATAAGAGGTCTGTTCCAGCCACATTGCTCTACAGCTTGGCAGATGGTGGCATGTGAATGGTTTCATATTGATTGGATGGATTTGCCTCAGGGTAAGAGGAGTGTGGGTCCTTAAAGATGCACTTTTAGATTTTTTTTTTCTTTTTATTTGGGGGGGAAAAAAAATGTATATTAATAAAACACTTCTCTTTAAATCAGAGGAGTGTGTGGTAATCAAAGCACTGAAGTTACCTGGAAGTAAAAAAGCCCTTAAATACATAATCACAAAGACCAAAAAGCCAAGAATACTTATTTACTAAATGATTACGTTTTTACATTAGAAGAAAGTGACACTTTTAATTAGTGTTCAAGGCATATGGTGAATGAGAAAATAAGCTTATTTCATGCAAACAGAAATCGATGCAAATAACCTTTCTCCTCATATAAAAAGGGATGACTTGAAACTCAATACATATTCAAGAAGGTTAAGTCATTACTGCATCACTTTAATATTAGTTAAAGGCCAACAAAGAAAATCACTACTCTGCATATACTTACTCAGCAAAGATTGCTACAAATGAAAGAATTGGGTGATGGTACTTTGTAGGTGATAAATCTGAAGAAGCCCTTGTCCAGATAATGCATTTATTCTTTAACCTCTGTAAATAACCTTTTGGGTTCTGCCTTAGCACAGGTAGTTGCCAGAGATGCCTTAATTCTCCAGCGATTCATCCCAGCTGGTAAAGATGTTTTGTGATGCTCTTTGTTTATTGTTCTTTCTCACACCTCTGTTTTGTGCTTCAATCTTGTAAATGTTGTTTGTAAATCCTTCGGTATGAAATGACTTTTCAAATGTGTTTGTACAGCACCTAACACAAAGATCCCAATCTCATTCAAGCCTCTGGGTGTTGCTGTAGAGCATTGAGTGAATTCATATTTTTTTTTATAGTAATGGAAGTATTCCTTGAGGTATTTGACCTTAAATAAAGTGTGAAAAAAAAAAAAAAAAACAACAACAAAAAAAACCCACACAAAACAAACTTAAATAGCTTGCAGACATGTAGGAATGGGGACAGTTTGATAACTTGGGAGGCTTGGGTGCTGTTGAAAACTGGATCCTTCCTGTGTATTTCAGTCTTGTGCTCTGATGCGTGCAACAGCAGTTTCATAAATGAATTTAAGCCAAAATACGTCATAGCAGTATCTTCTCAAGTTGTCTTCAAATTTGCTTGAAGGTATAGTTCATATTTTCTAACAGACTCTACCCACATGTGAGTGAGTTACATGCTGAATTTTGTGTTTCCGTGAAAGAACACTGTCATGCTGAACTTAATGCTAATTTTGTTTCTTCTGCAGTACAGACCGTTTCTATGGGCGTGCTTTCCCTTTTAATTACACTTTGTTCTCAGAACTGATTGGGTTTTATCATTTAGTTCATTTTTGCTGAATGAAATACTCCTGTATAAATTTTAAGGTCCCTTTAAAAAAAAAGTTAAGTGATTTTAGGGTTTTTGTGTGTAGGCTTGCTTCTGGGGAGGAAAGGGCATAAAACAGTGCAAAATATTTTTTTTTTTTCTTCCTGCTTGATAAGCGTAGGGGGGATTTATGCTGTATATCACAACCAGCAGCTATTCCAAGAAAAATCTTTAAGATGGTTACTTGAATCTGTGTACACTGCCCACCTGGTGGTTATGGAGTGAACTGTTACTTTAAAGAATAGTTTAAACAACAGCCATGTTTGGGGCAGGCTAATCTTGCAAAGAGAGCAGTACATATAACAGGAGTCTACAGTGTGATAAGGGGAAAATTCAGCTCACTGACTAGATGTTTTAATGTGCGAACTCTAGGGAAATAACATATTGACTATTCTGTTGTGCGCAAGAAAATTGAAGAACCCTTTGCAGACAGAGGGCTTGCAAAGGATTCTTTCTGTTTCTCTTAACCAAAATCTGTGGCAAGATGTTTGAAATCAGCAGGACGCTTAATGCTGCTTTGTTAAATAATGAGGTAATATTTTGTCACTTTTTCTGGGCAGCATCTGTTTTTTCTCCTTTTTCATATGTTTGTGAAGGATTCAGTTTAATCTTATGAAAGTAAGAGATTTAAAAAAAAAAATCATTCTTCAATTTATTATTTTTTTCCTTTTGATGCTTTTGGAGAATTGGGTTGTCTTTTATTTGTGGTTTCAATCGGCTGCTGTTGCCTAGGACATTATGCCACGTAAGGCTTCTAAACTGCACAGAGTAGGTAGTTATTAACGCTGAATTGGCTTCTGGTATAGTCCATCTGGGCTCTGTATGAGAGAGCTTGCTAGCGGCTACTGATGCTAAGATACCCGCAACCTTTGGGATGTATGCGTGGTGGAGAGGGGCTCAGTGATATGAGATCACTTCTTTTAAGGGAAACTGTCATTAATGAGTCAAGAAACTGCTCATTTATGGTAAGGAGAGGGAGGGGGGGCTGGGAAACAACCCTGTGATTTCATTTTGATATTGGATTAGCTGTTTAAGACAAGTTTCTTTTTGTGGGAATGGAAGATTGCATTAAAAATATGCTTTGCTCAGGGGCTTGCTGGCTGATGCTGGAGAGAGTGTATTGAGAATCTGATGCTTTACAAATGTCACAACCGTGATGCGGTGGTCAGTCCCTTACCCTGAAAGATAAATGGTACTATTGGAAACACGAGAATAAGGTTGACTTTTTCAACAATAGGATTCTGCCTTTGTCTTTACAGAGAGAGGCCTCTGAGGACATTTGAGCGTTTGTTTTAGTGTTCCTCGGAAAGACTGCATGTGTGGGGTGCTTTTTGGGAGAGTGGTCAGTGTGCAGAGTACCTGGATTTGTAGACGGAGAAGACAGCTAGTTTTTTAGAGGAGCAGCGTGCAATTATTGTTTCAGAAAAATGGCTGAATCTTTTGATATGCATAACGAATTTATAGTAACAAAGTAGACTGAAGTTGAAAAGACTTAAAAATAATTTCTGGATGCTTTCTTTGGTGTTATTAACCCCTGAAGAGATCTTAAGTAAAAATTTGCATTACAAATCTAACTTTAATATTCGATGTATATTTGCACAAGAATGTATGGTAATATACTAGCTCTGTAGCATTTTGATGCCTGTGCGTTCAGTCTAATAGGTCACTTAAATATTTGAGTTAGGAAATCCATCTTACGAGCTAGTTTAATCTTTACTAGTTTTTACCAAGCTACAAATGTGCTCAGAAGGATGCATGGTGAGAGTAATCCTCGGCAGCCTTTTACATTGTTCATATTTTAATTGAATTCAGTGCTCATTCCACAAATAGATTGTAGGATGTCTTTAAAATGCGATTTTTCTCCTTGCTTGGTCTGTTTGTAGCTAGATTTTAAGCTTACTGTATTTCATATGTTTTATTGGTGTGTTTAGTCTGTGTGTGTGTTTGAGTGTGTCTATGGTTTAAAGAAATTTAAAATGTACAGAATGCCAGTTCAGAGCTTAGCAGTTCGGAGGGCATATTTATACTTTAAAAAAAAAAAAAAAAAAAACACCAAACTTCTAGAACAATGATTATCTGATTACATATTTTTGAAAATCATTTTGGTGGTTTGTAGCCAGGTTTTCTTTCTCCAGGAAAGAGCTAAGTGAGCTTATAACATGGCCCATCCTAGCTTTCTCCGTTTTTAGCTCGTGTTTAAAAACGCTCGCAATGATACTGAATTTTTAAAAAACATATTTGGCTGTTGAAATGAATGTGTGAATAGTAAAATCAAATGATTCCTATGTGTGTTGATAAAGTAATACTTAGTAGCTTTAGTTGAGATGAACATAAATTCAAGGTTAGTTGCAATTACAGGATGCCATGCCTTGTTACTTTGGCCAAAACATGCTTTACAAAAATAACTCCCAAGTAAGGGAAAGAAATGAATGCTTCCTAACTTGTGAGAATTTTTAATAAACTTGCCGTGGTTAGGAGAGGGTAAAATATTGCTGTTTGGAAGTGAAGTTTTGTTAGTTTGTCAGTGGCAGTGAGCGGAGGATTAATGAGTGTGCATTGTTAAGTTAAGCATGTTCCTCTAAGGCTGGGGGGAAAAAAAAATTTTTTTAGATGCCCAAAGTTTGCCATCGTTTTATTTCCTGTAGAGCTGAAGAATAATGAAGCGAGGTGGTGAAATAATTCTGAAATACTACTGTTGTTCGGGGGGAGCACTCTGATAAATAGGTGTCTGCTGTGCCTTAGACAGCATCGAAGTGGCAGCAATATCAAATCCACTTCTAAAAATATGTATTTTAAAAAAAAAAAAAACCTCACAGGGCCGAAGGAAGGAGATGGGTTGATTATTAAAATCAATAGTACCTGAAAATAAATGCAGCTTTAAATGCATGTCGAAGTGCTTTTGTTGTGCCTTTAAGCCTAGAGGCAGATCATTAAATATGCATTTCTCTGGAAAGCAACTGTCGAAAAAGATAAGGTAGTTAAAATACGCCGGACCTGGGAGCCGGGCGTGCAGGAGGTAAGAAGATGTAGGCACTGAAGCATGGCCGAGGTATGACATCGCTGCGGCCGAGGGCTCCTGCACCGGTGGGGTGGGAAGAGGTTAAAAAAAAAAAAAAAATTAAAAAAAAAAAATACAGGGATGCGTGTTGTTTCTTCAACCGGGCCTTAATTACTAGACACAAGCAGCAGTTCAGAAATCTGGTCTCTGTTGTTGTAGAGGTCACCAAATCATTAACATTGTCAATCTGGCAGCGGCTAATTTCAATAGCACCTGATGTCGCAACGCCTCCCCGCGCGGCGGCGGCCAATCAGCGCCCGCCCGGCGCTGACAGATGGTCCCATAAATGGATGTAAAGGGGAGACGCCGCCAGCCAGTTCCAGCAGGGCTGCGCGCCGCTCCGCCCGCCGCCGGGGGCTGCCGCTCGGGGACAGCGGTACCCGGCCTTTAAAAAAAAGAAAAAATAATATATTTATTATTATTATTATTATTATTAATTATTATTATTATTCTCGCTGCACAAACGTCTAGCACTGTGCTTTGTGGATCTTTAAAAAATAATAATAAAAATAATTCCCTGAAACCTTAGCAAATCTGTAGAAGAGTTGAAGCCTTTCAAGACCCAATATTTGCCATTAAGAATGGTTATGGTAGGTATTAGTAGATTTAAAATCTGATTGTAGCGGGTTTATATAGAGGTAGATATAGAAGCTAACATACAGATTTTCCCCAAATCTGCATCATTCTCAGTCTGTGTTTTCACATTAATTTAGTTTTCTGCTACTGATTTGTTTGTACATGATCTCTCCCTTTCCCCCCTCTCCCTTTCCCTCTCCCCCTCTTTCTCGCTCTCTCTTTCATATTTAATGTGTGCGTATCCTTTAATAAAGGATGTACTTTGTCGTTTTAAGGTAATTGCGATTTCTCTCAGAATAAAGAAAAAAGCTCATTTCTAATGCAAGGCTGGTATGTGGCTAACTGATATGCAAAAGGAAGAGGAGGCTTTTTTTAAGTGGTGGTGGGGGGAGTTAATTTCCACATTGACATTTTGGAGATACAAATGCAGAGCAAAATCCTGGGGGGGGGGTGGGGGGTGGTGGTGGGAAAAAAAAGCCTCGAGATTGGTAATTTTCTTTTGGTGGACTGCGCAATAGGTATGGTAATTTTAAAAGAGGGTGATTTATATGAGCTTCAGTAAATGCTGCATATTGTATTTCAAAGAGTTTCCTGTCATGACCTCATAAAAAGAGGAGGAGGCTTGTATGTGTTGCAGCGCCTAGTATATGTCGATTTTGTTGCATCGTTGGGCAGCAGCGCTGTAAGAAGGAATGTCAGCTTTTACATAACGCTCTTTTTGCTTTTGACTCTGTGAGGGGCTGTAAGGGTCCATCTTTGTGATCACAGATGGAGTGGAATGGCTTGAAAATGGTAAGTGAACGGGGAGAGCCTGCTCGTGGGGTTTTGTCTCGCTTCTCGTGTGCCTCGCGAATTTCTTTTGTTCAGGGCGGCAGATTGTGAGTCATAAAATAAAATTAGAGAGCCTTGTTTGTTTTTTTGTGGGATATGTCTGCCTGTGTGTGTGTGTATATCTATATATCTATTTAACGTATCTAACTGTGATGGCACTTCACGGCGTTTCCATTGAACGTTGCATTTCAGTCGAGCGAGGATGGTCTCTGCTGACAGTCACGGTGTCATTGTACCGCATGTGCCTGGCGGATCAGGCAGCCGATGATGCCTTTTAATCTCCGTTTGTATTACACCAGCCTTAAATACAAACCTAATAATCGCCTCTAAAATTCAGGTATTGCGTTTCCTATGGAGCCGGTGCTGTAGAGGATGGATGGGTGGATGGAAGGGTGTGTTTTTTGTGTCGGGGTGGGGGCTGGGGGGGAGCCGTGTTGTTTTGTGCTTTTTTAAATGCCGGGAGAAGTCAAAGCCATTTATGTGAAAAATAGTATTTCTATTTTTAGACCATATTCTCCTGGCAGAGGAGCCCGGACGTGCTCGTCTCGTCCCCTCTTTTGTGCTTTCCTTACAGATTGTGCAAAATGGCATGATCAAATACAACTGCCGGGGACTTTGGGCTGTGCCCCCCACCCGGGGTGGGGGCTGGGACCAAACCCGCACAATACCCATCCCTCCTGCCAGCCCCACGGGATGCTGGGGGGTGTGGGGGTCCCCCCCTCCCTTTTCCCTTAATTTAACGTTTTGCAGAGTTTTGCCGCGGATATTTTTTATAACCGGGGAAACAAAGCGACGGTCTTTTCCCGTTCTTACAGGATTGTCTTTGTCTAGCTGCTTGTTTTGATGGGTGTAAAACAAATAAGATTAGACTGAGCAGCCGAACTGAAAGCGATAGCTGGGAGGAAAAGCCAATGAAAGGTTGCCGGGGAAACGAGCATAGGGGAAGCTGAGTGGGGGAGCAGGTGGCAATCATGTGGGAATACTGCAAACAGTGTAAAAAAAAAAAAAAATCTTAAAAAAAAAAAAAAAGCAGGGGCTACCTCGATTATCTCTGCTGTTCTTTGTGGCAGTCACAACTTTAATTATTCTTTATAAATAGGTGTTAATTACATTTCTGGCTCAGGCTTACAGTGATTTCTAGAAATCTGGTTTTAAGCATCTGTTCTTTCTCTTCTGCAAAAGAGGGTTATCTTTTTTTTTTTCCTCCTTCCCCCTCCCTGCTGTGAAATTGTACGTGCAAAAAATTGCAAGGAATCCTGCGAGGCAGTATAAAAAAAAAATGTAAATTATATTGAATGAAGTTGACAGAGGTATAATAGTGAACTCCCACAGCTGATAGCTTCTGCAAATCATTTCTTAGAATTTTCCAGCAAATGTCCCTATGAGAACAGTAGGTAGAATGAATTTACCCTAAGCAGTGATTTTGTGTTAAGTGATATTGGTATTTTTACAAAATCAGATGGTTATATGGCAGAATAATCAGTTCAGGGGAGTTCACCATATCCTAGGGTTTGTGTGCTGAGTGGAATTTATGGAAAATAATGAGATTATTCTTCTCTTCATCTCCAGCCCCACCTTTAGCCACAGTCTGTTAGATATCTGCTGGAGCAATATCCAATTCCAATGTCAGGCTCCTTGTGGCAACTTTACTTTTTAAACTGCAGCTGAATATTTTGCTAATTGTGACAGTCTCTTATTGTAGTGGCAAACAATAATAGGAAATAACAGAAGTGCATCTTTAAASAAGGCTGTTGGTGCTAGAAGTGTTAAAAAAAGCATAGTAGACTGGTAAGTGATAGACAGTAGCGTAAAAGATATAAAAATGTGGTTGCCCAGAAAATGCTCATCTATCATACATCAGGAGGCACAAGAGAAGCAAAGCAAGAATATAGAACACGCCTTTCTTTCTGTCTTCAGATTTCCAGATATTTTTACTTTCTTCCTTTCTCTGGTACAGGATTACTTTGAATGCAAATTCAAGCAGGAATGGTAGTGCTTAGTTTAAATGCGAATAAAAAGAAATTAAATCCCCCTTTTAATTTGCTTTGTTTTAAGTATTGCTTCTGCTGCAATCCTTTCTGTGTAGAAGTAATTGAATGGCCCTCTGAAAACTGCACTGCTTTACAATGGGGGGGGGAATCTTGAGGGGGTGTGTGCGTGTGTAAAATTCTGCATTTTACAGTCTGTGCTTGTGCAGAGATGTATTCTGACATGCATTGTAGTTGTACGTGAGAGTAAAATATTTTTTCTTCTGTCCAAAACAGAGATACTGTGTTCTAAATCTGTTAACTTAGTCATGACAATAAATAAGGGTGCCTTTTATTATACACAGCTGCATTGTTTGTTTTAAGAGTCATCAGCTAGTAGTTACATTTTCATTTTCTGTTCAATTTGGTGTTTCTACAAAGATTTAAAAATAATGTAATCCTTGTTTTATGGCGCACGTGTTCCTGCCCCTATCTTCCTCTTTTCTTTGTTTTAAGATTATATTAACGAATACAGCCTGCAAGTACATAGTGACATTTTCTTTTTGCATATAAAAGATTGCATTGTAGATCCTCATATAGAAAAATAGCTAAGTTAGTGAAATTTAATTCAGACTGCTACAGATAATAAAGAAAGATTAAAATGTTAAAACCTCTTTCTGTTCAGTCAAAAAGATAGAGAAAATGTAGTTGTCTTTAGACATGACAGTTTTTTAAAAAAATTGTCTTGGTGAACTACTAGTCAGAAAGGATGAAATTTTACAATGGGATATTGATGCAAGGTGAATACCAGCCATCAGTTTAAAATCCTATCCCCATGTACTCTACTAATCAAGYTCCCATGTTAGATACAGGGATGCCTCTCCACTGTTGACTGGCTTGGTTGCCTCCTTTGCTTTCTTCCTCTTTTTATTAATTTTACCTTTTTGAGCGCTCTCAAAGTGAGCCTGAGCTGTTGTGACAAAGGATGGTTGCAATGAGCTAGAAGGGGTATACTTAAAAATCCCGTTTGAATGGGTTTGGAATAGTCTTCATCATCTTTATTTGGTCCTGTTAAATATTGTGACTCTATTGAAAGAAAATCCAGTTGCATTAATCTTATATATATTTAATGTATTAATTTGTTTGAAATAATATCTTCTAGGTTACAGTGAATTTTTTTCCCTCAACCTTCCTACTTGGTATGCTGGGAGTGTACTAATTAAATGCAGGTTATTTTCTGTGTGTAACTGTCATACTGTTGGTATATAACCTAGAGCCACTCCACACCCTGAGGTTTTTCAAGAGAAATAAAGTATGATTGTGTCCTGTATTCTGGCAGGGGAATTTGTTGTTTTCTTCAGGAGCTTGCACTTTCAAAATAATTTCAGCAAACACCCCAGGCAAGAAATGGGCAGTGGCAGAGAATATTATAGAGAGCGGGAGAGATGCAGATAACTTGATAAATCCACTTGTCTGTTTTGGCAATCTGTGTCCACTAGACAACTCATTTACATGCCTGGACACATTAAAATGTACATTTGTTTGTCTGTGGGACAGCTGACTGGATACAGTCCGATGCACTGGCAAATACTGCAATGCAGTATTTTTTTCAATGTCATTGGGGTTTTTGGGGAGAAGTGGGCGCAAACAGTCTTTGCAAGTGAGGTGATGTTAAAAAGCAGGGTACCTCTGTAAAGGATAGGCCAGATTTTGCAAAATTTGCTTATCTCATGGAAAGTCACCCCTCCCCCATTGCACTCCTCTCCTTCTCTTGCTCTTTCTCTTTTTCTTTCCGAGTAGGATGGAGGAAGAGATGGGTATGTGTGTATTTTTGTGTGTGTGTTGTGCATGTGTATCTTCCCTTCTCATTTGAATTGATGTTAAGGAGAAGGCTGGGATTTGTATGAGAAGGGAGAGGGCATTTGTGTAATGTAATACTTTACAACTGTGTGTGTAAATGTCCAGTGACCAGCAGCGTAGGATGTCCAAGTAACTTTAAAGGCAAGGCACATTTTTCATTTTCTAAAGAATTTTGCGAAGAGGGGGGTAACGTTTCGATTCAACAAGTACAATAGATTCAATCCTAATAAAAATAGTGTTTACTGGGAACCTGTACCTCACCTTAGCCTTTGCATTTGAGTTCGTTTAACCATTTGAGATAAAGTGAAGATGTTGGGAGAAACAGATATTCGAAGACTGCTTGCTTGCTTTTCCCCCCTCAAATGATCAATCTTTACTTTCTAAAATACTGGAATATTTTAGGTGCAGGGGGCTTTTGTAGGTCACTAGCTTTACAGCAGGAAGAAGAAAGGAGGGAGAAAAGGTCTCAGTGTGTCAGAGGCAGTAATTGTCTAAAATTAGCCATCTAGAAAAGGCAGGAAAGGCTTGGAGGAAAGAGGAGGCACAAATATGTGAAACAGCACTGTGCTAGTYGGGGAGATAATGAGTGATAAATTTGAACTGGTGCAGTGGTGTGATGCCCATTAATTTCTCAGAACCTTGACTTTGCAGGTTTGTTACTCTGTTGTTCACACCTTTAATTATAACCAGTTTTGGATGATAGCTTGGGGCACTGAAGATGAGACCTTTTGTTTGTTGTTTACTTATTTAAATATTCAGACAGAGTTTGCAATAGCATTGGAACATCAGTGTTAAAAATGAAATACTTCCAGATGAGATTATAATAAGAACGCAGTTAATTTTTGCAACTACCTAACATTGTCTTACTTGTAGCGTTTATATTGCTTGCATAAGTTCATTAAGAACTAGCTCAGTAGAACCAGTGTTAGGTTGATCTTTATTTTCTGTCACTGTAATCTGTTTTCCCTAACAGTTTTGGAGTTCCTAATGCATTATAGCTGCTTTAGGGCCCCAAAAAGTAGGGAGGAAGCTGGGAGTCTGTCTTACCTATTGTTCTACCCTTGACTGTGTCTTATGTGAGGACTTTCACCTCAATGAAGAACAAAATCTGTAAAAGTCAGGAAATGCTGCGAATCAGTTAAGAATCGTTAATTAAATGGGACGAAAAGACAGAATATTAAGAAGAGAAAAATAACTAAAAAAAAAAAAGATAGCTAAACCTTTGTGCGTCCTCTCTGGAAATGGTTTAGTTGCACAGTAAAATACAAGCCTGGCTTTGACAATATCTAGAGTCATGATGTATATAAAATTCTGTAGTACGCCTTTGTTGCTAAGGCACACGCAATTGCGTCAGCGATGCTGTTGTGATGGGAAATTGTATGTCCTTGAACTCTGGAAAAAAAAACTTAGTTTCATTTATTTTATTCTTTTAATATTAAACTTTTTTATTGCTATAAAAGCTCTTATACATTACGGTTGGTATTTTTCCCAGTCTGGAGCTGCGCGCCAGTATTTTTCAGAATCAGGGTGGTAGTGTATTTGATGGCTTTTGAGCATTTAGAACTCTTGGAGGTAAAGGTGATATGATAATGTGTGTTTGTTTCAAAACAGACGCAAATGACTATGGGAGGTGATTCTGTCATTCGCAGTGCTTCAAGAAGGTTCCATGCGTAATGCGTCTCTGTCCACGTAAGTGATTTTCGGTGTTGGCAGAGGGCAGCGATGCCACTGGAGCCTTTCCAGTAGCATAAGTCCTTCAGATCCAGCCACTCCGCTGCGTACCTGGGTGCGTTCACYGAGCCGTGGAAGGAAAACCAAACAGCTCCCTCTGGTTTTCGCTTCCTGRGGGACGTTTGGTGAGAACGTCCCATCTGACCCTCCATGTAGAGACCAAAAGATTGCTGCTGGAGCAGGTAACTGCACTGYGCTTGGGCCCTGTGCATTGGCCTATGATTGCATGCGTGCTCGTTTTGGAGTAGCCGATTGTTTTCCCGAGCACTGGGAAGTATTTATTGCCAGGTTGAATGCTGTTGAAAAGCTTTTGTAGGGACATGAGGGATGAAGGAAGCTTGTCCTTCCTATTTTTCCTCCCCTTACTAATTTTTCGTTATTGCATACTGGAAAACTAGCAAAGACAACAATACTCACAATTTATAATTTCAGGTAGATCTGACTCTTCTTGTAACGTTATTGCCCAGCAAGGATATAGAATTCCAGGAACCGACTCCATCCCCTTGTCTCTCCCAGTACAGATCAGGACAGTTGCCAGAAGTCCATGTTTCTCCACTGCTATTAAAAGCAAAACTGATATTTGTGACTTTGAAAATTAGTATTGCTAGACTAAACTTCCTCAGAAGATTTTGCATTGGGGATTTTTGTTTAATATGTGGATTAATTTAAACTCTTGATGTCTATGATGTGCTTAGGGTGTGTGGAAGTCAACCTGTTTATAGTAGTTCTGGTTTGAAAGGGTCGTAGTAAACCACACGGGCAAAATACTAATGAACCTTTTTACTGAGCTGAATGCTAATCTGGGGAGGAGGCCATGCCTTTTCTCAGTCCTTCTAAGCTGCCATGTAGACTCCTTATAGCATCAGCAATTTGATGTTAGATAATATAAAATTCATGACTCAACAGCATGAAATAACCCATGTTTAAGTCACTTCACTGTGTTGAAGTGTTAACTCATTCTGCATTTGGGATCAGAGATATTTGGGGGAATTTGGTGTTTTTTACTTGGTTGAAGGGTTTATAAATGTGCCTGTTAATTGTTGTACTTGTATTCGTCTCTTCTACTGGTCATCTTTTGATCTTCGAATGATGGTCAGTGACTTTATGCTTTACTGGGTGCAGAAGAACTTGTGGGCAAAGACTCATCCTGTTATTTCTGTAGAGCAGAAGGCACAGTCATGACACCATAGAAGTAATAATGCATGTAAACAAATGCTCCTTAAATAAAAATAGTTCTAATACTGTTCCCTGTATATCTTTGTTCCAAATGAAGTTACTGGCAGTAGATGAGTAGGGGGAAGTTGATTTTTAGCAGAAAGCATGAATGCTGGAAATTCTTCCTAATATGCGTGTGCCAGCTATACTGTGGCAATGTTGCTGTCGATTCCCTTCCTGTGAGAGCAGCTGTTCAGGGAATTAATCTCTGTGCTTGATGCAGAGGGTCCTGAAAAATTCAATGTGCGACTACAGTGGTGGCTGTGGCCATTTTTAGTGTGACCGTTGATGGGAACTAACTCCAGGATCTAGTACAGTAGCATATTGTTCTTTAGACTAACTGGGCCAGGACAAAATTATCATTCTGTATTTCGTGTGCTCTGTGAGAGATTCCGGAGTGTGCTTCAGAATTTGACATTGTGTTTGATAATTTATAGAGCACAGCTTATATTTAACTGTAGACACGCTAATCCAGGGAAGAAGAGTAGTGTATTTTTAGAATCCTTTTTTTATTGTCTGTGCTTGTCATTACCCAACTACTGAAAGAAGCGTTCACAAATGTAGATGCTCACTGGGGTAGAAATTGTTGAGTTTAATTTCCATCATCAGTCTTTGCTATATGCAAAAATGAATGTTATTTGTGTGATGTTCTTTGTGATTATCAAGAAGCTTTGCAGCCATACCTAGCCATTGCAGCTGCTGCAGGAGCCATGTTCTCCTCCAGCATTTTGACACCAGGCTGGACCAGGACACCTAGGCTGAATGCCTCAGCGGTCAGGGATGCTTAGGTGACTATATTAGTTTTAATAACGACACGATGTCACTTCTGTCACCGAGTTCTCCTTCTTCGAGGTGAAACACATGGATGGAGTGGATCCAGCTCTAAGCTTAAAGAGTCTACCTATGACTGCTGAGTATTATAAGGGAAAGCTAGCCAATAGAAAGGGCAGTAACTTGGTTATTTTGACTTTATTAATACTCAAGTAAGCTGTTCTTAGGTGTTTAGGCTGTTAGGACACTTCTGCCTAGTAATCTCTAATAATGCTGCCATTTTTCCAGTTGCCTATTGACATCTAAGCAAAATGTAACGTATGGGTTTTGAGTCAGGACAGCCGGGGTGGYCTGGGTCCCACCCTGTCCCCAAGCCCCTGTATCTGAACAGAGGCCGAGGTCAGCAGGGCTCTTCTTGGGTGCATTAGCAGAATGGTGTTTTAACCAGGCRTATGTTATCCATGAGGTCTGCTCTTTTTTTTTTTAAGAGGAGTTTTGAAAGATTTTTAATTTCTTGGTGTTCAGGCTATATTCATTTATTTGAGTAAGAATTTGGTGAATTTGAATATGATTTCATTTGGAAATTTTAAGAGGCATCTTAGCAATTGTAATAAAGAGGGTGTTTGATTTGGCCTGTGGCATGTTTCCCTTCCTTAGTACAGAGATTAATAGAGTTTATGTCCAGGATAAACCATTAGGATCTGTTCGCCTGACCTGTGACAGATACAAGCATATGTACTTGATATTTTGCCCTTTATTGATGAATATTATATTATTGATCTATGGTAATGGGTCTTTGAGCTTAGCATAGATGCTTTTATGCGTGAGATTTTTTTGAATTGAATTAAGTATTACTGAGATTTATCCCATACAGTACATTAAAACTTACTCTCATTTAAGCCATTGTGTAGATACTTCTTTTGTGAGACCATCAGAGTAAACAGCTGCCTCTGCATATTGGAGGGTCATCTCTGATCATTTTTCCACCAGAAATTTCTCAAGTCTTCAACTTTTATTATCTGTTTGACCTTTAGGATGGTGATGGTTGTATTACTTTGGAGTAATTCATTGTAACTTTGTCTACCATAGGTATGTTACAGAAGCAAGAATGCCTATATTTCATGAAAAGATTATTTCCATGAGCAATATTAGTGTGGTACAGGGCTGTAGACTTACAGGTGAATTGTAGAAAAGATGTAAATTTCTTCTTTATTACTAATCCAGTTCAGTTTTAAGAGAAATACGCTGTTGCTTTGCAGTAAGCTAACATTTCTAATGATGGAGATGGAAACTATGATGTTCAGTTAAGTCCTATTTTGGGGTCTCTCTCTCAGACCTGCAAGCCGCAGTATCCATAGAGATGTTGTTGCCAGCAGCTGAGATGTACACATGTTGATTAGTGTTTCCTAATTGCATTTACCAGTGTGTCTTCATTAAGGTCCTGTTGAGGAAAGAGCCTTAAAACATCTTGGTTGTGGTGTGTGTTTGCTAAGCCATCCATTCCTGCCTAACATAAGCCTGTCCTTGCATGAAAAATGCATGGGCAACATTTTCAGAAGAACAGCTTATGGTTTAGGAGCTGAAATCCTATTGCAGTGAACATTAATGAATCTTAAATTGCTTAAGGGCTTCTGAAAATTGTAGCTTTTGTTTCTAGAACTTCAGTAGAAATAACAACGGTAGGAGGTTGGATGTTCCTAGGCTTCACAGAGAGCCTGCTCTGTCCTTGCTTTGCTTTGCCTTCTGGTGAGTAGACGTTTTTAGATTTCAGTGTGGCTTGTAATACAGCTTTCACTGTCTAAACTCTAGGGTTGCAAATTATTCTAGATTATTTTCTTAAAGGGAAAAATGTAAAGTGGAATTGTGACAGGTCTACAGCAGCTGAAGACTTGCAGCTGTCTGCTGCTTACATGAACATGTACGCACCCGTGGGAATCTGTGCGTCAGTACACAGTGCAACATACATATTCCCAAGTCAGTAATATAATTCAGTTACAGATTGGTAATATATAACTCAGTAACACAGTCAGTAAACTAAACAAGTAGGTAGTGATTAAGGAAACAAAACTCTGAGCTAAAAATAAAATTCAGAAAGTAACCAAAAATATAAAAAGACTTTCTCAATTTCCTCTGCTTTCATTTCAGTGTATTTTTAGGCTGTACATCCTTTAGACTGAGGATCTGTCTTAGATGTTGATCTCTACCATGCTCTTGTAGGATTATTATTATTATTATCTGGTATCCAGGCTTTTGAGAAACCCTCTCCAATCTTTCAGGGTTTGCCTCATATATTTAATGGTTTTGGTGGTGTTTTCTTTTTTAATCACCCTGCTAGCACAGATTTTAAATATGGTTTTTGTTAATCACCATCTCTTTATCAAGAGGGACAAGGCAGGCACTGGGAGACCTCTTGCCTTTGTGGTATTTGCCTAATAAAATGCAGTCCGTGGAGAAAGAGGATGTTTTCATCAAATTTTGGCTTGGAGCATCAATCAAAGATCTCATCTTATTGTTGAGATTGTTTGCTTTTTCAGACTCCTTTAGCTTTCATATGCATCTTGAAAGAACAACTAGTAGATCCAGATGAAAATCCAGGAGGGAATAGGGAGCAATCCAGAATGATGAAATAAATAAAATAAAGCCCTTGTAAAATTTGAGGTACAGAGTTGCCTGGTATGAATTTGGCAGAAGTAGAAGGGTGATTGAAAAGGAAATAGATGTTCCTTCAGAAGGCAGAGCCCAACCGTGTTGCCTTTGTTCCGGTTTAAAAACAGTACAGTCCTTTGAGCAGAGGCAGCTGGTGACCCCTGGGGACACGGGTGGGCAGGAGCCATTGATGGCCATGTCCCGGTGCAGAAGAAAGACACCTCCCTGCCACCGGCCTTTGTTACGGTCAGTGGTGTCTGGGACACAAGGGGTTGTAAGAGTTTAACCTGAGCTAATTGTGTAACCCATCTAATAGACTGGGGACACATCCATGTTCCTCTCTGGGTGTTTTCGAYAATGGCTTTCTCCAAAGCTGTGGCCCAGCATGGCGTTTGAATGCTGTGAAATCAAGGCTGTGTTCTCCCATATCTTCATATATAAATTATGTTTAATGGCAGAAATGATTATAAGCGAATTCTGGTGAAAACAGTCAAAATAAAGAAGCGGATAGCTGGCTGGCTTTCTAGAAGTCAGTTTGTCTTAGTGAAAAGGATGACCCTGATATGGGGATAGTAGGAAACTTCTGTCCCCATCGCCTGCTATACTAGTTTTCCTCACTTACCGTTTCATTAGTGGTGTTGAGCACATTTGTGGTAGACTTTCATAAGATGTTTGGAGAACACTGAAGAATAGAGCCAAACACCTCTGAGGTTTCAAACATGCATAGTTTCTCCATAGTCTTCACAAGAGGTGAAGAAGCCAGAAACAGCGATTGAAAATGAAGCCCAGTAGAAGTTCATAAAGAACCTCAAATACTGTGAGTTGAGGTTCTACATATGTTAGAGCTATAACTATATTCTGTTTCTGGAAGAATGTTGTTTGTCCTTACAAATGTGCAGTGCAGCACTTTTATCGTGCTTCCCAGAAATCGCTGTGCATGGAGTGCTTGTCCATGCATCTACTCCCCAGTCTTGTGTGTTTCCTCTGGGCTTTGGGGAGTGCTGAGCTGTATGTATGCTAATTGTAGTTCTCCTCCTCCAATTTCCTATCCCCAGAGTACCTGCAGGAAGAGTAAGAGACCATACAAAGTGTGTGATGCGATGCCTTTGTTCCTATCTTGTGTGTGGTTATTGGACATGTAGTTCTGAGAGTGGTTTCCTCTACTGATACCATAGTAGTTACTGATGTTGAAATGGTTGTGACTTATTTTGGTGTCTCCTTTTTTCCCCTCTCATTCCCTTTTGTCCTTGAAATCAAATGCAAAACTGTAGAATCCATACTTCACAGGAACAGAAAACACTTATCTGAAACTCTCTCCCTCTCAAAAAAAAAAGGCAATTTCGTGCATCATTATGCTGTTTTGCTTTTTAAAAATTTTTTTAGGAGTGGTGACCTTAGCACTGGGCCAGGTTTGAGGATATGGTGTTGTGCTATGGAGCTGTCACAGCTTACTGTGTAACTTCAGCAGTTTGCCTAGATACTTTGCTCTGGTTTGATTTTTCCCTTCTGTAAAACTTAGAATAAAAATAACAGGTTTTGCCTTTCTGTTTTGTCACTGTGTTGGTACAGCGGCAGTCCCTGCCCTTACTACCCGTTTGTACAGCATCTAGCACAACTTGGTGCTGGTATCAGTTATATCCTTCAGGCACTGCTGTGATAACAAGTAATATGCCAATAAACTTTGCATTCATTTCACTGCAGATTGGGGACAGAATATTTTGTTTTAGCATATTCATGCAAAAGCCTATAATGGACTAGATCAGGATAAATTTAGCTATTAAAGAAAATAATTTTCTCCTTTATTTGAACTGAAGCTTGCCTCTTAAAATGAATGCAGTTGTTGTCTTCTCCATTTGGATCATTTGTGTGCTCTGTACAATTATTGTGGCACCCATAAATGTGAACTTCCTGAAAACGTTTGAACGCCATTTCAACCTGAGTTTCACTCTGAAACCAAGATTTTGTAAGACGACTGTATCCCTGCCACAGGAGCCAGAGAATGCTAGTTTTCTGAGCTGAGACTTTCAGCTATATCTATATTTAAAATACTAAATATGGCTTTTACTTGAAGGAAGGTAAAGATGGAGCATGTAGAAGTGCATATGAGTGGGGAGCATGTCAAAATATGGAGGGTTAGATAATGATTCGTTTCTGGGATATTGGGTTTGCCTCTAGGCAGATTTACTCAAAAGCTTCATCTTCCCCCTTTATTTCATGTTCATGATGTATTTATTAGGTAAATAATAGCAAAGTCTAGTTGTGCAGTACATAAGCTTTAATAAAAATGTAATTGACAGTGAAATTTGACAGTTGTGTTACAGAGCAGAAAATCTGTACTGGAGCTGCACACAGAGTATCATTTGCCTCTCCTAAGGGCACTTTAGAAAGAAGCCCACCTCAAGTGCACGTGAGGTTCAGGTGCACCTACTTCTTGCTCTGGCTGGAGTTGTGGTTTTGAACAATGAATACTTAAAATCACTATTTTTTTTCACACACCTGTGGGAAGAAGACATGATCTGTCCTGAAGATTTTGATTCAGTGCCTCATTCTGCAAAAATGTAGAGATGTGCTTAATCCCCCTGAAGTGAGTAGCAGTGGCTGCATCTGAAAGTGGGGTGGGGGCATGCAGCTGCTGGTCCAGGGCTGAGGGACCTGCTCTTGGATACCTTTGTATGTTCTAATCCACACCTATGGACTGACCTTCTGGCTTTGGCATGGCTATTCCTGTACAGATCAGCAGATGGGAGGGCTGTGGATGGATCAGTCGGGCAGCTCCTGTAAACTGGGGTTTTCCCACCTGCAGAAAAGTTCTTGTGGGACAGAGACTTGTGCTGTGCTGACTTCCATTCAAAAGAGCAGATATGATGGGAGTTAAAGCCTGTTTCTCATTATAGAAGGAAAACCTTTGTGAGTCTACGTTTATTTTCTTTGAGAGGTTTTGTTTGTTTCTCCTTTTGTCATCGTTGTTCAGGAGACGGCTGTGGGACCTCTGCCATGGCACCATTTGTTTTCACTTGTAAAAGCAAACAACTTGCAATGCTAATTAAAGAGCTTTTTTAGATAAAGTAAGAGCTTTGCATTATTTATCTAAATTCTTTTTTATGGGAGAATGTTCTGAGTTTGTTCATTAATGAACACTTAGAAATAATATAAAATTAGACCTCATGAATTCTTCATGAGGTAATTTACCGTGATCATTTTCCTTGGCATTTAGGTGCTGTGAAYGGTTCATTATTCATAGATAACTTTTTTGACTTCCGAGTCCTCCAAATGGATATGTCTCTGAATTCTCCAGTTTTTAGAATTTTTTTCAGATTCTGATTTTAGGAAAAATGTATGGGTATGTATGTTTAGGTATGTTTAAAAACACTTCTCTTCAGTGCCTATAAATAACACTTATTCTTAAGATTCTTAGTTGTTATTGGGTTTTTTTCCATACATATCAAATTAATTTCTGTATATTGTGGAATATGGGCAGTGGAGTATATGTAATTCAGATAACAAGAATGGGTGCTAATTATTTGCTGAATACAAGCTCCTTTCAGTGTACATATGTGACAGTCTTTCAGTTCAACATGTAGACCTTCTTTTAGACTGCTGAGAACAAATTTTGTAAATATAAAGCATGTRTATTTACGTTTATCGAGCCATTGGCTGTTGCTTATGCATGCAATAGGAAGATAAGACTGTCTTAGTCTGTGGGTAGTTTTCTAAATGATTCATTAACTGTGCTTTGTAATGGTAGATGGATGTCACATATTTACTGTAATAACTGAAGATTAATGTCAGTTACTCTAGCTTGTTTAAGCATTGTAATAGTTGTGTTTATACATACAGGTATTCTTTGCATTATTGCTGGAGCTAATATTTCAGCAGGAATAAATTGAAATTAATTGAATTAATTGTAAAAACAAATATATGAAGATATGATAGAGAAGTATTTCTGAAACATCATTTGTAATACAGAAGTTGCTATAACGGATATTTGTCACTGATATTTTGTAGGAGGGGTTATACCAAGCCTTTTGGTAAGCAGTGTTTTGCAAAATGCTGGCAAAGCTTATGCCCTCTTCCCCAGCAGCAAAGCATTTCTTTGTGAAATCTGTCAAACTAAAATACCTCGTACTTTGCTGATACATTACCATACTGAGAAAAGTAGTACACCAAGAAGTCATTTTTAAAAGCAGTAGTCTGAAATACATCCAGAATTTGAAATATGGGTTGCCTTTAACTTACAAAATTGCAGTCTTTAAATTCTGTCACAGATAGTATTTTTTCAGTGTGTTAAAGATAGAATATTCAAATTATTGGTGGCTAAATTATCAATGTCTATCAACAGTAACTGCAATTTATTCTTCTTTGAAGATACTGTTATCCTTTATATAGAACATGGTGTTGCAGTATTGGGAGTCTGGCAAGTTGTTGCCAAAAAAAAAAACCAAACCCAAAACAGAATGTCTCTTTATACCACTAGCATGTGAATGTCATCACACATGACGTTTGCACTGTAATATTTCAAGACCAGTAGTAGCTGCCTAAATTGGGTCAGAGAAGGTCTACAAAAGCATAGAGATGTTGCTAATTTTAAGTGGCATGTATAGAGGTGTAACACCAATCTTCAAGGGATAAGAGTATATTTTGTTTAAAAAAATTAACGTTGGGGTTAAGTCACTGTTGGATTTTCCACATTTATTTTGCCYGTATCCAAATAAGCCCTTGATGAGTTAGACAGACTTACAGCTGCCTCTAATATTTTTGTAGAAATGAATTACAGCCCAATACTTTCTTGTGTTTAAAAAAAGTTATTATCAGTAATTAAAACATAAAGTTAACTGTGTGCCCAGGAAACTAGAGTATCTGTCAAAGATGTTCATATTGTGATACAGGTACTGAATTAAAAATCTAAATCTTAGTGTTGYGGATAGAAAAAACAGCAAATGGCATGTTGAAATCTATTCTTCGAATAAATCATGCTACTCTTATGTAATGTGCTGACTGATGTGGGATCAACAACTACTTAATATTAAATATAGTAATCGACAATAAATGTCCCAGTGCATGCACACTGAACTCSTAACAGTGGATTTGAGCTTCAGACATGTAGGGGAGAGGACAGAGTGTTTGGAAAGGAGAGCTAGGACTTACCTTTTTGTTACCATTAATAATTTAAGTCTTTACTAATGATGTGAATCAGTTTGTACATCTAAAATAAGTAGTATTGCTTTGTGCCCATAAGAACTTTGAATGCAAGCTCTGGTACGTAACTGCTTTTGCACAGAAATCACTCTGTAAATGGAGACTTAAAATTATACAGTAAAATTACATCTGAAATACTTTATCAGGAATGTTTTTAATAATTCTTCAGCATTTCTCTCTATCCATTATCTCTTTTTTATATATATAGCAAATCGATTTTCAGTAACCTACAACTTTGCAATAGTTTGAAGGGTAAATAAGTGCCTTGATTTTCCTTTCTACTATGGAAAAGTCAGGAAAACCTAATTGGAGTTGAGTGAGAGTAACTAGGAAGAAAACCTGGCACCTGGTGCAACATTAGTTTATGCCAAGATGTTTTGATGAAGTATTATACGATGAAATCTACTTGTTAAAGAACAGAATTTTTACAGAGCAGCTTACTCTTAATGTTCTGAATGTTAAATATTTGAGTTGAATTCTGTTTATTTGCTTGGTGTGGAAGGTAAGCATGCTGAAAATGTAACTAAAAAGAGTTTGCAAAATGTGTAAGTACGACACCAGCCAGTTTTGAATCTTGTTTTCTTTCACAGATTTTAAAAAATCCAGGGTTATTGTTTATTGTGGGGAACTATAGCTACCTTTTGTGTCTGTTGCTAATAATAGATGGTGTACCTTCCTCAGTGCATTGTGCTGAAGTCCTGATTCTGCTGTAACTGAAACCCGTGGTACGGTATTCCTGTCGGCTTTAGAAGGGCAGGATCAGTCCCTAAAATTGCAGTTTACCTTGTGGGTTTTTAATGTTGGAAAGGATATGGTCAGATGATTTAAATGCACATGGAAAGCAGCAGTTAACCATATCAGCTGCTTCGCTCATCTTGTGACTATGTCTTATTGTCAGAACTGGAATTTTTTTCTCCCCGATTTTAATCAAGTTGATGCAGATACAGCATATCTGAGCACACTGTGCTCAGCTGAAGCGCGTTAGCCTTGGGGTGCAAAACCCCGACCCCACAGCAGGCTGTTAGCAAAGCTTAGGGTTGGCATTGGTGTCTGCTGTGGGGTCATGGAGGTGCAGAGATCAAAGGATGATCTTYCAGCTGGAATCCCAAGCTAAACAGATTTAGCAGCATCTGAAGCATTTAGTAGTATGTATGAGTAAACGCACGTATGAAATCAGATTGAAAAAAGGAAGTATGGCTGATACTGGGTAAAAGGGAAWGTCTTGAAGGAAGAGTGTATGGGGCTGGTACAGCTTGACAGAGGATGTCAGCAGTGCTTCGTGCCACGTGGCTGGTAAAATTGGCAGGGGGATTCTGGTTTGGATGTGCCGGTTCCTTTCAAGAAGTTACTATTTTTGTGAAGTTTATTTTCAAAATGATTCTGCTGTGTGGTTTAAGGCCTTTCTGTTAAGCATGATGTGGCAAGGTTTCTTTTTATTTAAAAATTGTTAAACCAAGTAGCTATTCCTGGGCTTGATAATAAAAAATAATGGTAATTCAAAACTTATTTCCATTGATAAAAAAGAGGGTTATTTCCTAAATGAGGCATTAAACTAACACTGAAGCATTTCAATTAAAAAAAATGCTAATGCAGATCTCCAATAGTACTGTTTTACC